>CM040431.1:26856684-27456684 GCA_022702705.1 Papilionanthe hookeriana x Papilionanthe teres
TGAAAGGGTTTCGACATAAGAGAACCACCTACGACAACATTTATAATCGACCTAAGAAATCCTACTAACCCGTTATAAAAAGTTTGAATTATTAACCAATCAGGCAACGCATGGTGGGGCACTTCATAAGGAGTTTCTTGAATCTTTCCCAAGCTTCATAGATATATTCACATTCATGCTGGTATAAAGCTATATGATTCCAAAGTTTGGCTATTTTTGAATGTGAAAAATACTTTGCTAAGAATTTCTGGACCAATTCACTCCATATCCTAATTGATCCTGGAGTTAACGAATTTAATCATATTTTAGCTTTATCCCTCCAGTAGAAAAGAAAAAGCTTTAATTTCACGGCATCATTGGAGACAACATTATAGTAAAAGTGGCACAGAGTTTTAAAAAACTCGCTAAGTGAAGATTTGGATCTTCAAATGGTGTTCCCTCAAAATGATTGTTCTGTATTATTTGGATAATAGCATGCTTCAATTCGAAAGTATTGACTTCTACAGCAAGAGTTTGGATATTAAGATGAATTTCATTTGCGTAGTGCTAACCTAGTCTCTTAAAGATTTAGGCGTATCCAGTTGTTCATGGGATTTTTTATTATTCTGAGGATTATTTGTCATCTATCCTAAAAGTTGTTGAACTCTCTTTTGTTTTCTAATTTTTTGTACAGTTCTTTCTAGCTCAAAATCACAGGGTTCAAGTCCAGAAGGTCCTGAACTACGCATATACTAACTAGATATCACTTATACTAATGAAAAATAGCAGACAATTCAAACAAAAACAAATAACTCAAGCAAACTACTAAATTAAAAACAAATACACAATCAACTAATTTTTAAAACACAATACTTTTACTTTTTGCAAGTACAATAAACAAAAATAATTGAATATAAAACAATGAGCAGTACAATTTTTCAAATCTAAGACTGAAACGTTCAACTAAAATTTTCCTAATTCAAATTTACCATCGTTCCCTAGCAACGATGCCAAAAACGTGACACGTACCAAGTGCTGCAAAGCACAGGCGACTTACACAAGTATACATGGCATATCAGTATAACCGGTATTTGAGCCCGGATTGTCGATCCCACAAAGAGCGAGATGAATTATAATAGAAAAAGTTTTATCCTATAATTGTTAGTCCGAGTCTTAAATGTTAGTTTGATGTAATTCATATAAAAGAAATCCTAAATTAACAACAGGAAGGTTGAAGGATTCAAGTACTTAAAAGTTCTCCCCTGAAATGATTCAATTAAGACTTTTGAATGTAAAACTATTTAGAAGAAAAACATAGTGCCAAACAGAAGCAATACTGTTATTTACCCTCTTCAGTTAGTATAAAGAACTTTGGATACACAATATGTTTATTTCCATAAATCTTATTACTAACCCAATCACAACATTCTTCATATATATTTGCATCACCCTACCGAATATATTTCTATTTCTATAGGTCAATGTGATTAACCTAGTTGATTCTATTATTATCTCGTCCAAGACTCATAATTCACAACAATTTTTAACAAATCGAATGACCAAAATAAAGTGTAAATGAATTTCGGAAAGTTAATCAACACTATAAAATGATTTTGTTTAGACAACTTTTTTACACCAATCAATCTTACCTCCCCATTCCAAGGGAGAAGAAGGAAGATTAATCACTACTCATGCTTGTACACACCAACACATTCATTTGATTAAAAAGAAATCAAAATACAAAACTAATGCAAATAATATATTACAACAATATACAGAAAATAACATATCTTTCTCTTCACAATTAAGAACAGATGGAAATACAAGCGCTTAGTCTCTCCAAGTCTCTCACATCTCCTTTCTTCTTCTGTTGATGATCCTCCAAAATTTTCTTTGCTGCCCGAGGAGAAGAAAAACTAGAACTGAAGTGAAGCAGAAAACAGCCATCCCCACTTCGTCTCCCTGGTTTTTATATTATCTCCCCATGATTTCCATGATCTTCCCATGATCTCGAAGTTTGAACTGCTCAAACTGCTAATTTCAGTTTTGGGTGCCTAGGTGCCCAGGGGCTGATGCTTAAGCGCCAAGCTCTCGGTTTGGAACTGTCCATCTGGCGCCTAAGCACCCATTGGCTGACGCCTAAGCGCCCACTGGCTGACGCCTTCACGTCATGCTCTCGGGTTTGTGGCTCACTTTGAGAGGGCTTTGACGCCTAGGCGCCAATGGCCAAGCACCTAGGAGTCGAGCAACCAAATTTTGTTCCAATCTCCAATTCGTTCCAGTTTGATGCCCGATGTCCATTCCTTGCTGCAAACTACAAAATCAACATTAAACCTTCCTCAAAAGTGCAATTTCATAAATTAAAATATATCAATACTAATAACATTAATTACCAAATTGTCAACATATCAATAGGGCATTTGTAAGCTAAGGTCCACTTAAATTAGCCCCCTTAGACAAAAATTCACCCAGATTCTATAAGGTTCCATCACTGCGGATAAGTATCGTTTTGTAAGATTGAGTCGACTACCTCCTCCGACTAAATAGGCTAGAGACCATGACAATCAGGGATGACGGAACTATGTGATCTTAAACGAATGTGTTATCATTTTGTCCACATCCAATCTAAGCTTGGAGTGATAATTTTAAAATTTCAAAATATGAATTTGGTGCTAGTATATATTAAGTTTATATATTTAGTGTCTATGACTAGCCTTAATTAAATATGTTTTGTTGTTATCAGGAGAGGTAATTAACTATAGGGGTTTGCACCTATAGAAAATCTTAAAACCCATATCTTAAAATCCTCTCAAAATGAGGGCGAAACCTCTGGGCAGTGTCTTATCTACTCCCTCATCTACCTTCTGAAAATTTGACTGAAAACTCGCGTTAAATTCCTCATTCTCATTCATTACATTCTTTTCGAGGGAGACCAGGGCATTGAAATTTTCAAAGCCCGCATCCTTGAATGATTAATTAGTTAGTTAAAATTTAAAAGAGCTGATCTTGCATGTTTAGAGAGGGTATCAACACATCATCATCATCATTAGCCTTCTCCCAACTATTTCAAAGTAGCTTTCTGAATCCTTCTTCATTCCTGCCAAGTTTCATGTTTGTTAACACTATTTAGTTTGATTTTTTTTCACAACTTCAAACGACTTTTCTTTATACACCTTTGTATTCATATTCCTCACTTCAATTTTATCCACCCTCTTTATTAGTGCAACTAGTAGCCGTTATGCATGCCCAAATAGTGTTGATTTTTAATAACCTTCCCCACAATATATTCTACTCAATGTTTCATATTTTCTCGAATATAAAACATTTTGCGCATGTGAATTCAGATTCAACGAAAGTAAAAACCTTCTTCAGTGAGTTTTATTGTGATAAGCAAAGGAACACGTAAGAACAGCTAAAAAATCACACCAAAAAACAAACCGCACACTGTCAACACCAAATGAATTAATCATCAATAAACAAGAGTAAAGATATTTGTCAGTGAACAGCAACAGTAATATACATTCAAGCGTGTAAAATAAAGCAAGTCTAACATGTAATGAAACAATCATTTTGCATATCACCCTCATTAGTTTGACCTTACAATCGAAAACTCGCTCACTTCCCAAAATGCAATCATTTTGAAAGCTACAATTACTCAGAATTTGCTTTTTCGATCGGTTTAAACTGTATCTAGGCCTCTAAATGAAAAGAATCCTTGAACCATTAGTGAATTCTCATAAAAGCTTCTTCTGCTAAATACAACATTTTTATCTTAGAAAAACTTCAATCAGTCTGAAAAATCATTAATCTCTTCATGAATTGTGCAATGGATAAAGGGAAGAATAAAAGTTTATAAATACCTGACCATCAGCAATTATCAATAAAACATGGTACTGCCCACCACTGTCTTCTACAATGGTCATTGCCATTTCAATTATTGGCGCAAAGGATGTTGGCCCTTGAAACAAAAGTATAAGGTTACACTAAATTCATGACAAATTACCATAATCGAGCTTTAAGAAAATTACACAAAAAAAAGTCAATAGCTACCAGCCAACCGCAAGTGTGGCACAATTTCTCGATATCTCGAAAGAGCTTCGGCAAACCCGTTACATGGTCTCTCGTCCGGATAAAAGCTAAAGATATCTTGGTCATGTGTTGACGCTGTAAACATAAATCCATAATTGAAAAAACATTATAAATGCCTCATAAATGGAAGTTTGACAATTAAAAAATTAATGAAATTTCACCATCTCCAAATCCAAAGCATGGGATCAAGTTATCTTCATCAAATTTAGACAATGTCTTCCCAATTATAGAGATTGCTTGCTGATAGGGATTGGGCCTATCACTGATGTGATGCAAACTGTGGCGGTTAAATGAGTGCTTACCTATCCATTAAATCAAGCCAGATAAATTTCAGAGGTTATAACAATAAACTTTGATTTTCAAATTCTTACCTGTCCACTCATTGCTTTTGGTGAAGTCGATACCAACAATAAGATTAGAAGACTCAAGACCAGCTTGAGCAAGAGCTTCAGTCACCTTCAAAAATGAAATGAAGTTCAATTACAAGAATATTGTGTATAAGCTGCAGTAAAATAAAGCTGATCCAAAAAGTGTGCCCGCTAAAGTTTGTAGACTTCTCTTGAAAGTTTCTCAGGAGTAATATTACAATACAGATTAATCAGGGAAAAAAAAACAATAGATCTCAGGATGTGGTAGATATTAACACTACAATTTATCATAAGAATATAATGTTTGACAAGCTAAAAGTTTGGTCTTTCAAAGGGATGTGTACTTGGCGACATTTACTTGAGGAAATGGGCAAACCTATCTAATTTTTGGTTGTGTATGCAGGACGTAAAAGCTTATGCTATGGATGATGTCTTTCATTATTCTCAATCGGTTAGAAACCATTTCCAGCACAAACAAAACTAAATCTTGCAGAACTTCTCAATTTCCCCCTTCTGAAAAGTTCACTCAAGAACTAGATTTATTTGTCTTCCAAATCCTATTCTCAAAACATGTAATGAAGAAGCATGAGGTAAGCTACTTGAAATCGCCACAAAAACAACAAAGGCTTAAACATAACAAAATAAACCAGCCATTAGAATAGATAAAAGGGAAATTTACATACATACCAAATAAATTTTATGCATTTACAAATCTAACACCCAAAGTTTGATATTTACACTTATAACATCTTGGTATCATAAACCTATGCATGAAAAGGTGTTTTTCACTTTTTATAAGAGAGTGATGCAGGTATTTTCTATGAGACATTAAAGATTTGAGTGCTATGCATGTAAATATGAATGTTAAACTATTAGATATGTAAATACATAAGAATTGTATGGTATATATGTAAATGCGCCAAGAAAAACAAAAGAAAGAAAGAAAGAAATGATATACCTCATCCAAGGATTTGTAGTTGTCAGCTATCTTTGAGTACCTTCGGTCCAACCTAGGCAATCGGTGTGCAGCATTTGAAGAAGAAGAGGAATATGGCTGAGAAGGTTGAGGATAATTGGAAGGCTTTGGGTAGTAGTCCTCAGACGGATAAGCATATGCAGCTGAAAAAGAATGAGTGCGAGGGTAGTTCTCAACCGGCGGATCATAGCTTTGAGAAGGAGGATAATTCTGATACTGCGGCGTCTCGCTAAAATTGGGTGAGCTCCATTGGTAACCTTCGGGATGGTGGCGATATTTAAAAGATGCGGGACGGCTGTTGCCCCTCCTACCGGACTCTGTCGAGCTTTTGCCCCCCATCAAACCCGACTTTTACAACACTTATCAAGCTTGGGAAGAAAAAGAAGAATAGAGAAAGATGAGTAGAGAAATGGGATAGATAATAAGTCTAAAACTTTGCCAACACGAGCATATAAGATTTAGTTGAGAAGTTATTGAGGCCAAGTGAGAGATAAAAATGGCCGCCGCCGTAGCAGTTGATGGTAGCAGACCAGGATAACCGAAGAAATGATTTTCCTCTTCCAATCATGAACCCTAAATCTTCCATGTCTGCATTTAAAAGAAGAAATGTTCAAACAAAGAGTGAAAAGTAAGTCAATTGTACAACCACACACGCAGCCACCAACAATTTAGAGAGATGTAAGACTACACGCAAAGCTTTCCTTAATCCATTTCATCAAAAAGGTGAAGAATAAAACAAGAAATATGATGTTACAAATCAAGTCACGTAGACTACAATCATCTCCAAATTTAAGAAAAAGAAAACAGCAATGAAGTTCGCAAATCTGGCCTCCCAAAAAAGCCTAGGTTTAGAAAATGAAATTGTATTGCTGATTAAAAGATGAGAAAGACGGAGAAGAGCAGCGACAGTTGCATGGCGCTGTGCTTACCAGAGCGAGCTTGGAGATTCTACTGGAAATGGAATGCTTTTGAAGAAATGGAGAGTTGCAGTCTTCACCAGCCCCGCACATGGCGCATTGAGTGTGGAAGCTTCAACTCGGCCTTCGTTTCCTCTATTTTTCAACATAATTGTACCGTCTGAATCATACTTTATTAAACAAATTCAACACATTTTATTAAATTAATTTTTAATTTAGACCCCGTTTAGGCAGTCTTTTTATTCAATTTGTCTGTAATATGTCTATTTTCTTATTAAATGATTTTTGCATATACGAAGAATATTTTATATCTTATCTTTAGGAAAATTTAACATGAGATAGAAATTGGAAATATCTAAGAAAAATATTTTTAACATACATAAGTATAAATATAATAGCAAACATTATGTTTTAAACTTATTAGATTGTGTTTAAATTATTATCGAGACTTTTTCAAACTGTAATTTAATGTTATTCGAATACGTTCCAATACATATTCAAACCATATTCAAATTATATGCAAATAGTTTTTAAATTATAGCCAAATATTAGTCAAACATTACAATATTCTCACATATACTAAACTAAATATCAAACATTATGTTCCAAAGTCTCAAAATATGTGTTTGACTTTCTTCGAACAATAGTTAAATATTGTACGAGCATATCTCAATATATATTCAAAGTTTATTTTTTATGTTGTCCGAATCATAGTCAAATTTTATTTTAATATGTTTGAATGTATATTTGATTCTTATGATGCAATTTGAATATATTGAAGTCGTTAGATCATTTGATTATGATAATAACTTTTGAATAGATATCGAGAAAAGAAATTGATTAAGCTTAAGATCGTTTGGTTATGAAGTCGTTAGATCATTCAAAGTACTAAAAAAATGATCTATAATTAAGAAAATTGACAAGAGTATTTTTATGAAATGTTTTGAGATTTAGACTAATACTATCAAATGTCATTTCAAAACATTATAAATAAACTTTCTTCGCCACATGAAAGAAATCTACATTTAGAGAGAGAGAGAGAGTTTAGAGATACAAAAAACTTAGGGTCATATCTGACATTTACTAAGTACTGATGATTATCGCTAATAATCATTATCTCTCGTTATTTATTGCTCGATTATCTTTGTGATCATCACAGCTTATCTATCATCATCAAATAACCTTTATTTGACAACCATTGTTTGAATATTACTATCTAACCATCATAACTCATTTGCTATAGTTCAACCATTGTAGTTCTCACGTCATTATCTGATCCTTCGCATCTCCTCCATCATCATTTGACCCTTATTGTCCAACCATTATATTTTCCTGACAATCACAATCCGTTGTCGTCGATTGTTCTTTTTTTATGCTCATTATCACCCATAAAAAATTTACATTCTAAATTTCAATCAATCATAAGGAAACGAGCTAATGTTCTAAACTTTATAATATCCTTTTATCCAATCAAAAGAAAGAGCAAATATTTGTCCTCTTTTTATATAGTAAATCATTTCGACTGAGTCAGAAGTATGATTTTCACTTCGTTTTTTTCTACATAAAAATTTTAATGAGTATTCAATAAAATTCTTTTAATTGTGTGTATATGAGATTTTAATAATAAACTAAGAAGTTAAGTATTCATTTTATTGTTATCAATATTTTAGCATGTAATAACTATATCTATTCACAATTTTGTCTTAAGCTTTTTCTACATATGATAATATTTTCTAACCCATGTTAAATATAGGTTCGCTTTTATGGGTAATGGGTTGTTTCAACAGTACGGCTTGCAGCTTAGCTTAAAAAGAGAGGGATGAAGAAATATTTCTCTCTTTGGTCACCTAATGGAACCTCAAACATTGTTCTCTCTTAGGTCACCTAATGGAACCTCTGAGTTGAGCGCATCAATAAATCTCAAACTTATACTTTGGTGACTACCAACTAATCTGATTGACAAGGGTCTTAGAAATTATTATCAAAATCTAATTCATATATATATATATATATATATATATATATATATATATATATATATATATATATATATATATATATATATATAGATGTTTTTGCCCTTGCTTTAATGGTTATTTGATATTTTGCCCCTGATATAATGACAGTTCTGGTATTTGACATGCATGAGCTTATCGTCCGATTGCTCTCTGGGTCGGCCAGATAAGCTTAGTTGGTTTCAAATTAACAAAGTCAGTGATGCGCTAAAACCTACCGCGAAGTAAATTAGCCGTGCAACACAAGTGCATATGTCTAGTAGTATGCGATCTAAGAGTCCATGTATCGATCCTACGATGAAAGGTTTAACAACTATTCATCCAAAGAAATATCTGGTTTACGAATCCGATAAACTTAGATTGGTGGTGTAGTAAAGAAGGTCTTTAGTCCTAAAATCATAATAAAGGTAAAGTAGATCTCAGGCAGTAGAAACAGAAAAGGCGTGAAAAATCTCAAGAGTTCATTAAAGAGTGATGAGGCTCATGCCATGATTCTAGGATCGTGGTGATCGTAATTTTCCTAAATATCTTTCTACGTGATTGTTGTCAATTGGAAATTCATTGCTTCTTATGCTTATTTCTAGGTCAAAAGAATCCTAAAATCCATGTTTGATGCTCTCTCAATCCCCCATAGCATTTCACATGAATGTTCTGATCCGCTCAAAAGGATTGCAAAATGCCACTATAATATATATATCCTCACATGATTTTGTAATTAACCATTTCTCAGTATGCAATGGTTAGAGGTCGTAGTTTCACGAAATATTTTAACATCCTAGTTGGTCAAACTATGATTAAATAAAGTTCACAGGTTTGGGGTTAAATAAAGTTATGATTAAATAAAGTTCACAGGTTTTCCAACAAAATAGGTCATAAAAGAACACATAAATGTTATAGGAAAAACATACTAAAAAACCACGATTAAATCCACTACTCTTACATCACAGAGACACGAAGAAGAATTTAGCCATCCATCATCAAGAAAAGCATAACAAAGAAAACCATGTAAAATTTCATTGCAAGAATCAAATGCATGTTGAAATTATAAATAATCTTGTCTTCTCTGCAACAACTCCTCTTTCTCTCACTCACAAGTCTCTTACAACTCTGAAGATCAAGGTAAAATTCACCCTTTTTGTTTTCAACCTGAGAAAGGAAGAAGCCCTTAAGGGAAGCACTCCAATATTTTCCTATACTATGCTTCCATCCAGCTCCAACTCTTTTATTGACCAAAAGCTCTTCAAGAAGCCCTGAAAATCATTCATATAGCAAAAATCATGAATTTGGTAAACAAATTTCTTTCAAAATTGATTTTCAACTTCGTCGTTGTGTTCACGTCGAAAATTGGTGTGATCACGCTGGGTTTCGAAATTTGGCAGTGTGGTCAAGCCCGACCTTGGTGTAGTCATGCTGAATTCTGGCATGGTCAAGCAACTGCTCTTGATCAGGTAGCGTGCTCACGCAGCTTTCAAGCGTGGTCACGATGCTTTAGGTCATTTTTTCATTGGTTGTTTTCATTCCAAAATAGTTGCATTTGCAACTTGCATAACATCAACAAAATCCTTTAATTGTAAATTTATGATAAATCAATAAAAATAACAAGTAAAATGCATGGTAAAATGCATGTTAAATCATGCAAAGTTGGAGTTTATCAATACCTCCAAACTTACCTTATTACTTGCCCTCAAGTAATTGCATAGTTCATTTGGGATCCCATGAAATTAGTTGGCACTCCGGTAGGTTTCTAACTATTCAACTTGTTTATCAAAGTGAACTAAAAAGTGTTTAAATGTCATTGTAGGCTCAAATAACTTTAATGATTAATAACTCAATCTTTTTCTTAATTCCCTTTGTTTTATCCTTAAAAATTCTGATAGATTCTCAAGTTGGTGTTTTAAGATCATTTTGGGTGGGTTTAACTAATTCAATGCACTTAACCTTTTCCTTTGAAAGCAACTTTAAAGGGGTTCCATTAAAGTATCTTGAAAACTTTATCACTTAAGTTCCACTGGACACTCTTCTAATTTCATTTTTTCCTTTTCTTGAATTGTATTGTGCCAACTTCAAGCTTCTTCTCAGATATTCTTACTTTTTGACTTTAACCTTTTCTTTTTTTTTCCTTTTTCTTTTCCTCTTTCTTTTTCTCCTGAGAATTGCTCAATCTGATTGACATGTTTTTTTTTCTAATTTTAAATGAGTTCAAGAGTAGTGTTACTTAAGCAATAAATTTCAACAATGATAGTTTAGTTTCACACCTTTAGGTTATCTTCATAGTTAAAAATTAAGTTAACACTAAATTAGTTAAAGTAAAATGAAGAAACCCTAAATACATTTTTGGTTTGCTACTTAATATTTAAATTACACCCTATTTAATTAATTTATAGATTTATGTAAGTAAAGATCGAAGTTGTTATGTTCTGAAAGGTTAGTCTTAACTCATTATGCTTAATCATTCCTAAATGAAATTTATCCTCTTTTGACAAATTTTGATAAGCTGTTTGACTAATTTAAAATTCTTAGCAGGAGTTACCTAGTTAATATTGAATAATTTACTGAATTGTTTGAACTACTTTTAGGTTTGTAAAAGGTATAATTTTCTCCCCAATATTGCTTTTTTCCAACATAAGAAAGGCATGAAGTAATAGTAAACTGAATGAAGCAGATAAGTGTAGGAAAAATAAACGCAGAAGCAACAAAATAATATCAGACTACAAGTATGCAAGATATGTAACAATGCATATACTACTCCGTAAAGGGACAAGACTCAAAACTAAGCCAAATGAAACTTTAAAGCAAAATTCAAAGTAAATTTGATAGTGAATTTCAAAATAAATTTTGAAACAATTGCAGAAAGTAAAAACATGATCACCACATCAGATAACACTTGGTTTGCCTCCCAAGATAGCACTTGGTTTAACGTCCTCAACCTAATGAAAATGAATTCCTCCATGATGAAAATTTCAATGTAGTAAACTTCTATCAATCACCCAATATTTTGTTGGTACTAAAGTTTTTACTAAATCCTTAAAATGTAATTTTTTTTGCAATGTCTCCCTCTCAATTCAATAGTAGTATTTTAGAGGATATGCAGGGGGTTTATTCAGATTATTCCTAATGGTATTTTCTAAATCCAACATTATCTCAATTAATTTCCCTATTTGTATATTAGTATTTTCCTCACAAGTTACAAGGAACATGTCCCTATAAGATAGTTCAAGGTATCATAGATTTTGGGTTGGGTTCTCCTAAGATTTTTTTTAGGTTCTGGATTTAATTCTACTTAGTCACTCTCCTTCCTAGGGCTATCTTCCAAATCTTCCCCTTGGGTCACTTCTATGGGTGATACAATATGCTTAACTATCTCCCTCATCTTGCAAGGGGGTGCCTTGAAAAGAAGAGAAAATTTTTGCTCTGTCATCCTCCAACAAAATTCATCTAACTTAGCATGCTCTTCAGAGATCAAGTCTTCATATTCAAAGTTATGACTCTACACTACCATTAATATCATTTGGATTCCATTGCTTAATAGATTACATAACTACCCAACTTGATTTTCTATGTTTATAAGCGCATTAGCTTAGCTTTGTAACTCCTTCCCTAGTTTTATCAATAATTCATCTTAATAATCATTTTCTTTAGGGTAGTCACTATCATGGTTATTCCAATCTCCTACAAGATCGATATGGGTTCTCGCATTCCTGGTTGTCTACACTAAGGATACTATTTTTCCAATTAAAGCTTAGTTTGGTCAATCAACTTTGAGAGTAAGTGTTGGATTCATTCCTCAAATTTACTTCCAATTCTTCTAAAGACCGGTTATCTACCCTAAATTGGAGTTTCGATATGACTTTCTAAGGTTTATTTTGATAAATGTGATCCCTACCTCAGTTGTATCAATTTTCTACAAGGTTGGCTTGATTCTTTCTAAATGTTGGTTTTCTACACTAATGTTATTAATGTTCCAATTAGAGTTTAGGTCCAGTTGGGCTTGTATGTACTGAAACAAGGGTCATAAAACCTAACACATATGTCAAGGGGTTCAAGTTTGTGAAAGCTATCCATCAATGTATTGTTGTACTCCTCAAAAGGTCTAAAATAATTTTCATGTGGGTTTATCATTTCAAAGTGCTGGAACATTTTGTTTTATTGTTTTAGCCTTTTTAATTATTATTTTCATTTTTTAAAATTTTTTTAACATCTACAAGAAAACACAACAACAATACAGATGCAAAAGCAGAAATAACAAACAAAAATAATAATAGGAAAATAAAATGTGTCATCCTAGATCCTAAGCTTATCAACTAAAGCTTTTGTAAAATTGAAATAATTATTAACGCATTTCCTCAACAACGGGCCAAAAACTTGACACTCCAAAACCCACTGCAAAGTGCGTTAGCCAAACAACGCAAGTGCACGTTTTAAGTAGTATGTTGTCTAAGAGTCTACACATCGATCCCACAAGGAATGGTTTAACAATTTTTTCTCTAAAAGATCTTTAGTTTACAAATCTGAATAACCTAGCTTGTTGGTGTAGCAAAGAAGGTTTTAGGTCATAAAATTATAATAAAAGCAAAGTAGATCACATATAGCAAAAGCATAAAAGGCAGGAAAAATCTCAAGAGTTCTTTTAAGAGTGACGAGGCTCATGCCTCTGTGATTCGGGGATTGTGGTGATTCTAATTTTCCTAAATGTTTCTTGAGTGATTATTGTTAATCGGGGATACATTACTTCTTTTGCTTATGTCTAAGTTATAAGAAGCCTAGAATCCATGAAGATGAGGCTCCCTTAATCTTCGTAGCATTCCACATGAATGTTCTGACCCCCTAGAAAAGATTGCAGAATCTTGCTAGAATATGTCTATCCTCTCAGGATTATATGATTAACACTTTTTTTTACTACGCAATGGTTAGAGGTCGTAGCTTCTTAAAATATTTTAACATCCTAGTTAGCCAGACTTGGAGTAAATGAAGTTCATAGATTGTTAACCAACAACATAGACCATGAAAGCACAAGAAAAAGCTACATAAAAAATATAACAAAAAACTACGATTAAATCCACTACCCCTACATAAAAAAACACGAAAAACAACTTAGTAGTGCATCATTGAGAAAACCATATCAATGTAAACTATGCAGAATTTCATTACATTAAACAAATGCATGTTAAACTTATTTTTGGCATCACTTCTAATGTTGTATGTATGGGTTGTCCACCATAGCGCATTGGGACCATGCTACACGCATGTGTCATTTTTTGAAGCTCAAGACATTCAGTTGAGACTCTTCAACGCGTATTGAAGGGCACACAGCCAAAGTTATTCTGTTAGACTTTATTTTTCGCTTAGGTGAAAGTCGGTCGGTCTTTTCCATGTTGGATGACTCCGATCAGACAAAAGGATCTCATTCAATGTGTCCCACACAAACAGGACTTAAATTGGCCTGTCCATCATCAATATTGTCTAGAAGACTTTGCATGACAAAATGAACAGTGAGAGCGTGTCCGAAACATCAAATTTACCTAGGAGGACAGTCATATTGTTGCGGTTCCATGCTCAAGCAGGTAACACATAAATCAGCGTATTTAAATATTAAAAAGGTTTAAAAATATAAGAATTAATGATAAATAAATAAATAAATCCCTTTTTTATACACTCACACACGCCTCTCCCTCACTGATTGGAAAAATTTTTACATCAGGACTCCGCATGTAGAGCTACATGCGGAGTCCTGTAAAATCGCGCCACGTGGCACGCATGGCAAAAAAAATAGCATTCAGCAAGAATAACAAAAGGAATATTCACTCCGTGTTATTCATGTGTTATTATGTGTTATTCATGTGTTATTATGCTCCTAGAATATTTCTGATGTTATAATAACATAATAACACATGAATAACACACAATAACACATAAATATCACATGAATAACACGGTGGAATATTCCCTATGTTATTATATTTTTTTTTTCCGACACGCGCCATGTGGCGCGATGTTACTGGACTCCGCACGTAGCTCTACGTGCGGAGTCCTGATGTAAAAATTTTCCCACTGATTGCACGATCGCGCATGCCCTAGCTTCCCATTTCTTCGCACCTTGCTTCCGCCTCCTTGGCCCCAGCAAAGTCTCACCAGCCACCTCCCCCTTGGATAGTAAGCATCCTTCCGCCAGTCTGAACCCCTAATCTCTCGCACACAACGGGTGGCGGCCTCCTCTCCCTTTTCTCGTGATGCCCTAGGTTCCTTCCTCTTAGTCGACACCTCGCATCCGGCTGCCCCTCATTGATGCTGGCGATCCTCACGCTAGTGACCTCTCGAGTGCCCCTCCCTTGCACGAGAGAATGAAAAATGGGAAGCTGAATGCAATAAATTTAATGAATTTACATTATTTTATATCTTTTTTTAACAATATTGAGTTAGAATATTTTTAATTTTCCCACACCCAACGCTAAAGATATATACATGGTCCTAAAAAAATATTTTAATGGTGTACGAATCTTAGAGCATTTTGAATAATAAATATTCCATATTCATATTCAAGATCATCAACGGTCTCGATTCCAGTAAGCTTATGTTTAAACTCACTGTTTAGACAAAGGCGAGCACGATGAAAAAAAATTGGTTTGATCAGAGTCTGATCAAGTCAAATCAAGTCATTTAAGCACAATTAAAGGTTTTCGATGGTGAGACAGTTGAATGACAAAATGAATTTCAAATTTAACAAGCTTATAGTTAAATCGAGCATTTCGTCCAGCCAAATCCAACGAGTCTAAGAGCACTTGATTATGACATTATTATGACACTCAAATGCTCATAATATATCAAATGATCAAATAAATTGTTTTGGATCATCCCGTGGAGTGGTTTGGATTAATGCAGTATTTACAGAGGCTGTCACTCACAAAATTTATAAATAGACCCACACTATTCAAGAAGTTGGAGCTGAATCTGGGGGAGAAAGCTGCAGGAGCTCCGAGCTCTTGAGGGTTTCTAAGCTCTAATACCACTAGACTGTCGCAAACTCCAAACCATTGTTGCTTGGTTGCCACTGTCGTGCCGCCCACACCGCTAGACCACCGTTGTTGAACCATCTCTGTCAAGACCACCACCGCAGAAGCACCATTGTCTAACCATCGCAATCAAGCCACCACAACCATCATACCATCGTTGCCCGACCACCGCCATCGAGCCACCGCCACCGCTAGATCACCATCGCTGCTTCTCGGCCACCATTGTCTAGCCTCCACTATCGAAGACACTGATAGTAGTTTTTCTAGCACACAATCCCTATATTCAGCTTTCCTTTACAGTAACAGTCGCTGCCACATTCCCTACATTATCTCCTACTTCCACAAAGACAATAACATCCAATGTATATAATATTGCTTCAGGCTATTCAAGGGCTAGTAAAGTTTTGTAACCAATGTGGGATAATGAAATCATATTAATTGGGTCAGGCTCCATGGATTTTTCATTTTTGACTTTTCTAACAATTTTTTTTTACGCGTTTGTGTATGTCGGATCATCATAAAACACTAGGACGCTAATATATGACCCTATTACCACAACCACAAATTTAAGAGCATGCAACATATATAAACATGCGTGTGCGCGCACACACACGTACACTCACAGATTCATACATACACAAACATACATACCTACGTATAAATATGTGTGTGTATGTATGTATGTGTGTGTGTGTGTAAATATACATACATACATATACACACATACATATTTATATGTATGTATGTGTATGTAGTTTGTATATATGTGTGTGTGTATGTGTGTGCTCGCGCGCGCGCGTGCGCGCGAAAGCCTTGACTCATTGGTTGTGGCCTTTGGTGTAAGTCCCTCATGTCAGGAGTTTGAATCCCACCCATGACGAGAGGATTCAAATAGTATATCGGACTGGAAGGGGAGTCCGCTCCTCGGTCAGTTCAACCTATCGGGGTTGATCGACAGTCTCCGACTCTCGATCAATATTTTATAATATATATATATATATATATATATATATATATATATATATATATATATATATATATATATATATATATATATATATCTTTGAGTGTGTGTGCGCGCGCGCATATGCGTGTTTATTTATTTCTTAGTAGTTTTATCTATTGCACCATAAACAATGCTCAAATTAAACTTAGTTTTGACTCAGCTCAAATCTGAATTAATCACAACTAAGTCTTGCCCACCATTTATGGGTGTGACATGACACGTCAACTCGATTCGAACCGAACTAAAATAGTTCGAGTTTGGATTGACCAAAGCAATGTTCAATTCGTGGTTGGATTAGGAATTCTAACATATTTAACTTTTCAGGTTTGAAATCGTGTTTACCCATTAACCAAAAATTGACCCAAAAACGATCCATCAATCTAAATCGATTCGAGATCGACTCGAAATCTACCCAAATTTGGTCATATTTTGACCCAAATAGCTATTATGTATTATGTTAAACGTGTTATATGGGTCGAGTTTGGGTTAAACTCAAATCGAGCCTTCCAGCAAGCTAACTCAATTTTAATATTCGAGCCGGGTCAATTTTGGATCGGACCCAATATCCATCCACAAACTCGATTTGACACCCCTAATTTAATATCAAATTATAGGTTGTGACTCTAAAGAGCCAGTGAGTAAGCTAACTTAACTTATTCGCACTTGCATGTTAATGGTATACCATAACAAATTTTACATGATATAAATTAATTAGGTCTAATATTTTGAAATAACACTTCCAACCAATGATTAAGCTAACTCAAGTCGATCTAAAATTATTTTGAACTAAGTCTTTCCCATCAGTCAATTCCATGTTTAATCATGGGTCAAAGACTCCAATGAGTCAATGAATAAGCCAACTTAACACATTCAGATTAGTACATTAGTAGGCGACAATAAATTTGGCATTATTTATAAGTTAATTGAATCTAAGATGTAATAATAATATTTTTATCAAAATTGAATTTAAGTGTCTCAATTTCTTCAAAACCAACTTACAAATTTGATGATAATTTCTTTAAGTAGTTTGTCTATATTCAAAATAAATTTAAAATTTAAGGCCCAAATTTTCAACCCTAAATAATAGGTCTGGCTGAGCTTGGAAAAAGTCCTAAATTTCTTAGACTACTATTAATCATAAATTCTACCCAACCCATTATTTGCATATTTTTAAGTCTCGGTTTAAGTCAAATAATAATAAAGATTCAGTTTACTTCAAAATTTTATACTATATTTTGTATCCCATCTAATAAAAAAATAATTAGAATTTCAAATAAAATACAAACAAATGCTATTTTTCATTCACATTTCCTTACCTAACAAAGTGAAAACTTGAAATAAAATCTTTTGATTCAATTATAAAATCTTGTGAAATCATAAAATCCAACATTATTATCTTCTAATCTCCATCAATAAATAAAATAGATACACGTAATTGTCAAATAAGGTCATCTTACATTGCTGATACCAATGTTGATGTGTGTCATCATCACCCATGATGTCACTTAACTCGACACCGATGTTAAAGGATTTCATCACTAATAATGTCAATACTTATATCACTGAAAAAGCTGATGTATGTCATCAACATTAATAGTTATGTCCATTTAATCAATAAGATCATCATCACTCATAATTGTTACCAGCATATTATCATTAATAAGAACGTATATACATGTTAATTCTAAAAGTTATTAATGATCATTAGCAATTATACGATGCTCCCAATTCCCAATAAGGCTATAATGCATCATTTACACTAGTATCATTTCCCACCGATTCTAATAAGGTCGTTACTTATCATCGCTAACAAGATCAATGCCCATAATTTCAAGCATTAGTTTGTCTTCCATCACGATAAATAATATCAACGTATATCATGAACTCTAACATTGACACCTTCAATACTAATAAAGTCATCAATCGTCAATGCTAACAAAGCCAATATCTGTCATCAGCATTGATGTTGATGCCCACTATTGATACTAGACACCAAAGCCCATTATCAATTCTAATACAAACTCACCATCGATATTAACACAACAAACTCTCACTATCAATATCACCACTAACGCTTGCCTTCGACACCAATATTGACATACATCATTTCTCTTGAGATTTTATGCTCACTTTTTCATCCACGGATCTCTTTTTCTATAAGAAAAATGATTAAGCAGACCACCAACAATCTTTTGATGATAATTTCAAAACCTATTATACATAGATTGATGCTGCCTATAATACATATTTTTGTACTATTAATTATGCATGTCATATTAATCTTGTTTAGCGGCAATGATTAATCATAAGTGCTGTTTGATTTAATTTTTTTTTGTTGATATAATATTCCTTGAGATTGCTGCTGACGCGGTTGTGGTCCTCGTGGCTGTCGGTCTCACTTTATTCTTCCAGCTTTTTGAACCATAATTGCAAGAATCATTAGTGAATCCACCGACTCACGAAGTTACTTCGAAAATTCAGTCGTAATTTAAAATAAGGGCATATTCTTTGAATGTTTTTGGCTGAGGTCTAACATTTGTGAATAAAATACTCTTAGCATAACTCGCGGTGGCACAATTTAATTGGATATATATATGAAATTTTATATTGTTTAAATTATGTTTATTAATGAAAATTGCATTAATGTTTTATAATGATACCTGTAGAATATTTTAGAATATAATAATTAATTCTAGACCATTGTCTTCAATTATGACTAATATTTATATATCACTTCATATACACATGAATGGACAAATGAAGTTGATTATATCATATACTAAGTCAAGTATGGGTGTAAATGAGTCAAACATGAGCGAGCCCGGGCTCAACTCGTGTTCGCCTTATTAAAAAATACCATTGCTCTTATCAGTCTCATTACAAAAAAAAATTATTCGTGTTTTGCTAGCACGAGCTGTTTGCAAATAAAAAGCCGCTTTGACAATCCTAGTTATACAGTTATTAGAGGTGTAAATCAATCGAGCGAGCCTAGACTCGACTCATTAAAAAAAAATGATTGTTCTTATTTGACTCGTTTATATATTGAGCGCAAAAAATTTGTTCATGTTTAGCTCGTTTGTTTATCGAGCCGAACACGAGCTATTCACGAATAATGAGTCATTTTGACAACCTTAGCACACAGTAGTAGGAAGTTAAGAATAGGGTGAGATCTAAATCTTTTTATTTATATTAAAATATTCATTTAAATAGAATTTAACATATTTTTACTATTTTTAATCAGTAATTTTAATTGATTATAAATTTAAAAATAATACTCATTATATATATATATATATATATATATATATATATATATATATATATATATATATATATATATATATATATATATATATATATATTTCGTGTCAAAACGAGTGGAACACGAAAGAACAAATTTTTGTTTCTGTATTCAGCTCGTTTGCTTAGCAAATGAATCAAACACTGGCTACTTAACGAGCCGAACATGAGCTATTCATGAACAACGAGCGATTTTGACGGCTCTCAACCATGTAACTTGAGTCAAAGTAAAGCTCACGAGTAGTTAATGGTCATATTATGCTTCTTAACCAGTTTGTCATACGGGAAATTTACATATTTACCACCTTGATATACCACTAACAAATTTTCATCATCTAACATGACTCTCGAAGCATGAAATAGATCTCGAGACGTTATTTTAAGCAAGAAATGTTCAAATCTTGATAAAATGTCACATAGAACTTCGATTTCAGCAAACTTATTATCAAATTGACCAGCTCGATGAGACAGACCTAATGATATCAAAATTAGTTCAATTTGAATCAAATCAAGCTTAAATCAAGTTATTAAACCACTATTAGAAGATTTATGGACATATTTAGAAGGTCAAACAAATGTCGAATCTAGCAAGCATATAGTCGAATCGAGCGACTCGACAACACGAATCTAACGAGCCCAAGTTTCCTCATTTCAACATCGTTAAGACACTCAAATGTCCACCAAACTTCTTCTTATCGAAGAAATCTCTCTGTACCGTCCGATCAAAATAGTTTATATTTCTACAATAATTGCACCTAGAATACTATGAATATAATCCTACACCCCTTATGAGGGAGAGAAGAGCTTGAGGCTTAAGATAGAACTTGAAGCTTTGAGAAATACTTGAGTCCAACACCACTTCCATCACCGTCAATCGTCGTAGACTGTCGTTGACCACCACCGACCGACCACCGCTGACCACCGTCGGCCGTCGCCGACCGCCGTCGATCACCGTCAACTGCAGTTGACCGTCGCTGACCACAGTCGGCCACCACCTGCTGACTTCCACTGATCTCCATCGACTGCTGCCCACTTCTTACAACAAGTTCATTCATGCAATGTCGTTGTAACTCCAAGGAGTACTAAACCATTTCTCTCTTGTGGGACGAGGAATTGTACATGTAATGTCCAGTTTTTAGTGGATTTCTTCAGTTGGGCTAAGCCACGTGGTTTTTTTCCCTTTACGAGTTTTCCACATATAAACTTCTGGTGTCATCACTAGTTATTTTCTCTCTTTTGACTGTGTGTTGAATATTTGTACAACGGTAAGATGACAATCCATTAATCTACTGCCGCGAGTTTTCTACCACACATCAAACCTAAATTTTGAGATTTTTCATTTATGAAACCTTAGTGTCATTATACTATCCACGAAAAGAGTATTCACTTAAAAAGCTTGTTGAGATTAGTGGAGATCCAGTCTACTGTAATAATTAGAACGTAATTAATATTACTAATTATGCTTTTCCGTGTGCTCCTCCCACTTCTTCTAGATCCATGAATTAAGGAAAGCTTAATTCACACTTAAATTGCTAATCCCGCATCTTTCTCTCTCAACTGAAATGTGTAACCGTGTAGCTCTTCGTAGTTTTTCTTCTTCCCGCGTTTACTTGATTTTCTTAAAAGGATTTCTTTGGCTTGTTATGAAAAGCCTGCAAAATTAATCTCAAGATCATCCATCTATTCGTCTGAAGGGCACAAGGAAAAGCAATAATAAAAAGGCTGCTCTCTTTTCTTTGCTTCCCATTTTAGCATACGGAATACGAAAATGTTTTTTTTGCTTTTCCCTTCAATTCCTCTTTACATGGATTTGCGAGAGAGAGAGAGAGAGAGAGAGAGAGGTGACGAGCGAGAGAGAGAGAGAGAGAGAATTTCTTGTAATCGTCGAGACGATCGACGAGTGTAATTTCTCAAGCTAATAAAATCCTCTATAATTTAGTGAACGCAGGAAATTTGCCGAACCACGTAAATCTATCAACTTTGTTTCTGGTGTAATTTTTCGTTCCAATTTTTATCTTTACTTATCGTTGTTTTTCATGACAAGCAGTATCGAAGCCGTGTTTCGAAGTTGAAAGAAAACGATGGTCGGAGATAAAGTGATGTCATCGGAGGTCGAGAAGTTCAATAACATATATTTTGGCTATTGGAGGATGCAGATAGAAGACTTCTTCTATGAGAAGAAACTTTATTTATCGTTACTAGGAAAGAAGCAGGAAAAGATGGACGAGGTGAAATGGAATCTGTTGGATCGAAAGGTTATAGGGGTTATTCGAGTAACCTTGTTGAGGTATATTGCCCACAATGTCATCAAGGAGAAAACTACTGCAGATCTCATGACAGCTTTATCTGATATGTATGAGAAGCCATCAGCGAATTACAATGTACATCTTATGAAAAAGTTATTAAATTTAAAGATTGTGGAAGGTACATCTGTTGCACAACACCTGAATGATTTCAATACTATCATAAATCAATTGTCGTCTATTGAAATTGATTTTGATGATGAGATACGTGCATTGATATTATTGACTTCATTGTCAAATAGCTGGGAAGCCATGAGGATGGCGGTTAGCAATTATGCAAGTAAATCTAAACTAAAGTATGATGATATTTGTGATTTGATTTTGGCTGAGGAGGTGCGCAGAAAATATTCTGGCGAGACCTCAGGTTCGAGTTTAACACTGATTGTTGATTCCAGAGGAAGATCACAGGACATGAACTCAAACAAAGGAAGATCAAATTCAAAGTTTGGCCGGCAGGCAACTTGCTGGAATTATGGCAAGGCTGGCCACACAAAAAGAAAATGCAGAAATCCTAATAAGAAGGATAATGATATTTCTAATATTGTAATTGAAGAAACACAAAATGCACTATTGCTGTCAGTTCACAGTTCTGTTGATGACTAGATACTAGATTCATGGGCTTCCTTCCATACATCTTCCCACCGGGAGTTGATGCGAAACTATGTGTTGGTGATTTGGGAAGGTATATTTGGTTGATGGAAAAACTCTAAACTTGGTGAGGATGAGAGACATTGATATTGCACTCCCTAACAAAATCAAATAAACTTTGCAAAAAGTGAGGCACGTTCCTTAGTTGAATAGAAACCTCATTTCTATTGGGCAACTCAATGAGGGTGGTCATTTAGTAGTGTTCTCAGATAACACCTAGAAGATTATCAAAGGAGCATTGATGTTGTCTCGGGGTAAGAGAACGAACGCACTATATATGACTACAGGTGACTACATTAGAAAAGTAAGATATGGTGTAGGGCAGTGGTGGAAGTGATGAGGAGAGTGGTTCCGAGACATCAATTCCTGTTGTTCCGCATACATATGGTGGAGAACCATAGAGGTATAAATAAATCTTGCAAGATGAGAATTCGAGCAATTGGGAGCTAGCCAAGGAGAAGATGGATCCCTTCCAGGGAATCAGACTTGGGAGCTGAGAGAATTTCTACCATGATAGAAGACATTGCACAACAAGTGGTTGTATCGGGTGAAGACTATGCTTGATGGCAGTAAGAGGTACAAGGCTGGACTTGTTGAAAAAGGCTTTTAGCTGAGGTAACACATTGCTCATGTAGTGGGAGTTGTAAGCAGATACAAGAGTAACTCAGGAAAAAGCTTAGAGGTACAAGACTATGTTGACGCTGATATATCAACTAAAGGTGTTACTCTTGAGAAGCTGAAGTTGTGCTCGACTTCAGATGGTCTTCTGGCTTGATGACCGGGGCTTTGAGTTGCAGAAGTGGAGCATATCATGGTTAAGGAAAGAAGACAGTGCAGCCAGAAGAAGTGCAGTTAGTGGCTCAGTCTCCAAATGAGAGAATTGTTGAGATTAGTGGAGATCCAATCCACTGCAATAATTAGAAACTTTATCGCCTGCTCCTCCCGCTTCTTCTGGATTCATGAATTAAAGAAAACTTAATTCACACTTAATTTGCTAATCCCGCGTCTTTCTCTCTCCGGTGAAATGCATACCACGTAGCTCTCCGCAGTTTTTTCTTCTTCTCGCTTACTTGATTTCCTTAAAAAGGATTTCTTTGGCTTGTTATAAAAGCCTACATAATTAATCTCAGTATCATCCATCTATTCGGCAGAAGGGCACAAGGAAAAGAAAAAGGGGGAAAAGGTTGCCTCCCCACCCCCTTTTTCTTTGGTTCCTTTTTTGTTTTACGGAACTAGAAATTTTTTTTTAATTTTCCCTTCAATTTCATTTTACGAGGCTGAGTGAGAGAGAGAGAGAGAGAGAGAGAGAGAGAGAGAGAGAGAGGGAGAGTTTCTTGTAATCATCGAGGCTATCTACGAGTGTAATTTCTCAAGCTAATAAAATCTTCTGTAATTCCATGAATATAGACAATTTACCGAACCATATAAATCTATTGTCTTTTTTCTGGTATAATTATTCGTTCCAATTTTCCAATTTATTACCGTCATTTTTTCACAACAAAGCTAATAATTGTCATATTTTTTCGCGTGATATTACATATTTGTGTATTATATATGTATTTAGTAAAGTTAAGTGTTACATATGCAAATATATAAGAATTTTATGGTATGAAGGTAAGTGCCCTTTGCTTTATTTAGAATTTTTTAATCATGGTTGGTTTATCGGTATTGCTTCATATCTGCCCTCTACTAGCGATCGAGTACAGCTTGATCTTGAAAGCAGGTCTATATTAGGGCTGTCAAAAGAGCTCGTTGTTCGCGAACAGTTTATGTTCGGTTCGCCAAGAAATTTCTGTTCGATTAGTTCGATAAGCAAACTAGACAAACACGAATAATTTTATTCGTTTGGTTTGTTAAACAAACCAAACACGAACAGTGATATGTTTGTTCGTGTTCGGTTCGTTATTGTTCGAAATATAAACTAATTTAAAATAATTATATATAAAAATTTTATGAAATTTTAAAAATAATTATATATTATAAAAATTTTTCATATTTTAAATAATTAAACTTCTACAAATTATAATATATAATAAATTATTATTATTAATAAAATTATTATACTATTAATTATATTAATATAAATATTATAATATTATAATTAATATACTATACTATATATTAAAATAAAACCCTAAACAATTTTGGAAGGATTGTTTAGATATAGATATTCTTATCAATCATAAACAATTCTTGCATATCAGAATTAATTAGGCTAATGTTTCTTTTCTCTTTACTATAGTTTATGCAAGTTGTATTAAGCAGGATAGGTTGGAACTTTGGAATCTTTTTAAAGTTCTTAATGTTGGTAAAGAAGCTTGGGTTATAGGTGGAGATTTTAATATGATCTCTTCCCCTTCTGAGAAACAAGGTGGTATTCCTCTCTCTTTATCTCTTATAGATGGTTTCAATGAATCTTTATCAAATGCTGATTTATATGATATGGGCTTCTCTGGTAACCCTTTTACTTGGTATAGAAGGAACACTTTTGAAAGTTTGGACCGTTTTGTGGCTAGCCCTCAATGGTTTAATCTTTTCTCTCGGTATAATGTTAAGCATCTTGCTATTATCGCTTCGATCATGCTCCTATTGTTTTAAGTATTTTAAATAATGTTGGCCATCCTTCTTCCCATTTTAGATTTTTTAAAATGTGGACTCTTCATCAGGATTATTCTACTTTCTTGAAAGATAATTGGCCTATGGCTTTGAATGGTAATGCTGGCTATAGACCTTGGCAATTACAGAAGCATTTCGCTTCTAAGTTAAAACATTGGAATTGGAATTGTTTTGGTAATGTGCATAAGAATATTCAGTTAATTGAAAATACTATTCAATCTCTGGAGAAGGATTATGCTAACAATATTATTGGTTTGGATGTTATTATTCAAGAGAATCGAAATTTAATGATGCTTATTGCTAAGCGGGAATGCTTTTATGCACAAAAAGCTGCTAAAATGTAATTTTTAGATGGTGATCGTAATACTAAATATTTTTTAGCTTGCATTAAAGCTCGTAGGAATGTCAATTACATTCATTTTATTACTGCAGAGTTTGGTGAGAAGCTTACTCATATTAATGCTATTGCTCAAAATGCTGTTAATTATTTCTCTTCTTTGTTCCAATGTAATGAGACTTACAATGGCTTTGTTGATAAGGATCTTTATCAGGACATTAAACCTATTAATAATGATATGCTTACGGCTATTCCTCAAGATATTGAGATTAAAGCCATCCTTGATGACATGGAGGAAGGAAGGGCTGCTGGTCCTGATGGCTATTCTCTAGAATTTTACACTACAGGTTGGTCTGTAATTAATAAGGATGTTATTGAGGCTGTTCAAGAGTTCTTTCTTGGACATGATTTGCCCAGGTATTTCAAATTCTCTCATATTGTGTTACTTCCTAAAGTTAAAAATTCTTCTAAGTGGGGTGATTATCGACCTATTAGTTTAAATACTGTTATTTCTAAAATTATTTCCAAGATCATTGTTAAGAGAATGCAACCTATTCTTAATCATATTATTACTCTTAACCAAGCTGCTTTCTTAAAAGATAGGAATATTTGTGACCATGCTCTTCTTGTTCAAGAATTACTCTTGGACATTGATACTAGTAATAGAAATGGTAATATCCTTTTTAAAATGGATATTAAGAAGGCTTTTGACTCTATTTGTTGGGAATTCATCATGGATGTTATGAAGACTATTGGTTTCAATGAGCATTTCTGCTCACTCATCTATAGGATTCTTGACAAAAATTTCTACTCTATTCTTATTAATGGGCATAGCTATGGTTTCTTTAAAGCTTCTAAGGGTATTAAACAAGGTGATCCTATCTCTCCTTACCTTTTTATTATAGCTTTGATTATCTTTCTAGAAGACTTAATTCTTTATATTGCAAGTTCCCTTGTTTAAATTATCAAAATAGAGGGCATATGAGTATATCTCATTTATGCTTTGCTGATGATCTGATTCTTTTCACTAATGCTAATAAAAGGTCTATTAAGAAAGTTTGGAAAGAACTTTATTTGTTCCAAAATTTTTCTGGTTTATCTTTTAATGTTTCCAAATGTTTTTTCTACTATGCTAAAAATATTAATGTGATTAAGAAGGACTGGATTTCGTCTTATACTGGTTGTGAGAAGGCTCTTTTGCCTTTGAATTATTTAGGATTTACCTTGGACAAGGGTAAGAGTAGAAAGTCTCATTGTGCTCGACTTTATGATAAAGTTAAGAGCAAATTAGTTTCTTGGGAGAATAGTTTTCTTTCGTTTGGTGGTCGTATTACTCTCCTTAAGAGCATTCTTACTTCTTTGCCGCTTTATTCTCTTCGAGTCATGAATATGCCTGCTAGTATTATTAAAAGTTTGGAGAATCTTTTTAATAAGTTCCTTTGGGAGGGTAAGGATCATTCTTCTTATAATTGGAGAAGTTGGAATAAGCTATGTAAGCCTCTCAATCATGGTGGGCTAGGCTTTAGAAGTCTTTCTGATTCTATTAAAATCAATTACATGAAACTTTGGTACAGATTTCGTAAAGGGAATTCTATTTGGGCTGACTATCTTAAGGCTAAGTATTGTGCTAATATTCAGCCTTTACAGTGTACTGCTACTACTCATGATTCTTTTATATGGAAAGCCATGTTGAAGATGGCTAAGCCCACTGAAGAGCTGATTTGTTGGGATATTGGTAAAGGAGAGTGTTCTTTTTGGTATGACGACCGGTCCAGGCGGGTGTTCTTTCTGATTGGTATGGTGGTCCTCAGGCTATTAGTCTTAAAGTTAATGATTTCTGGATGAACAATAATTGGTGCATTTCTAAGCTTCTTGCTTGCATCCATGAGCTTGATGCTAAGTTTATTTCTTCTATTCCTATTTCCAATGATAAGAAGGATGTTCCTCATGTCAAAGGCAAAATTGGTGAGTCAATCTCCAAGACTTTTGCTGGTTCTTTTCAGCACTTTCAAGGTATTGATCTTAAATGGGTTTGGAATAAATGTCTCAAACCTTCCATTTCCTTTTTTATTTGGAGAGTCTTTCATAAGATTATGACTATTGATAATATTTTGAAGTTAAAAGGGCTTAAATTTCCTTCTAAGTGCTGTCTTTGTAACAATCAGGAAGAAAATATTGAGCACCTTTTCCTTACCGTCTCTTTTATCGTTGATGTTTGGAAGCAGGTGCTTACTTCCCTGCATCTTAATTATCTTTCTTTTAACTTTGCTTCTATTGATAGTCTGTTTGATAGTTGGAAGAACTTAGGTGCTTTATTTACTGTGATTCTTGCGGCTGTGTTATGGTTTATCTGGATTACTAGGAATAATTTCAAATTCCATAATCAACTCCCTACTGTTTCGTCTACTGTTTGCTTCATTTGTAGTTATCTTATGAAAGGCTTCAACTGGGCTTTAATTTCTAATTGTCCTGCTAAGTTAAGGAATATTTTGAAAGATTTGAATCTCTCGGGTCCTTCGTTTCGTCGGTCTCCGTCGTTAAATGGAAAAAGCCTTTTTTCGCCTTTTATAAAGCTTAATCGCGATGGTTGTCGGTTCGAGCATAAGGCTAGCGTCGGGGGTATTTTCGTGGATGTGCTTGGGCTACCTATTCGTTGGTACGCTTCTAAGTCTATTCCCGTATCCCCTCTTGTGGCCGAAGCCGAAGCCGTAGTCTTTGGGTTGCGGATTGCTCTTAATAGGGGTTGGAAGTTTATTCATGCGGAAACCGATTCTTTAATTTTCGTGGAAGTTTTATACTTTGCAGGAGGCGCATCATTGGAGTCTTAATGTGCTAATGAAGAGGATATTTCAATTGGCTAACCAATTATCTATTATTTGGACTCATACCAAAAGAGATGGTAATAAAACGGCTTGACTCACTTTTTAATATGTATGTAATTTATGTTTATAGCAATGGAACCAAAAACTTGATCCCGTTTTAAATATAGAGATATGATTTAATGTATAATGTGGATTCTACGCAAGTATACATATCGTATCAAGTAATACAGGGCTCTAGTGGAGTCCTGGTTATCGATCCCACAGGGAAGTTATTTAACATATTTGTTATCAGCTAAAATTAAAGGAATTACTTACTAATAAAGTGAACTGAAATTCAAAGTAAAAATAAACTAAGTAAACTAATACTTGAAATAAGTTGATTTAATTAATTTAGAAAAAGTATCATTCTCCTTGTTTTTAGAAAATTAAGTGAAACGATGAATTTAAATAGAATTTTTAAATTTTATTGTGACAAATAGGAGCATTCCTATTCTTTACCCTTTGGTCCAAGTGCAAAGAACATCGACTAATCCTATGCTTCGATCACCGAATCGCTGCCAAGCCGGGAGGATACCGGTCGCCACTTCGTAGCTCCCACGTTCCCCTCACTCGAGGGCTAACATCTACACTTCGACTCTCAAACAAGTAGGATCGAATCGATTATTTTAGTCCGTCACACTAAAATATCCAATTCTACGCCCGATAATTAATATTTCCCTATTTATTTGCACCCTCATTCCAAGGCTTTTGACTTCCCGAATATTGGATGTAATTTTTACTATAATTGATAATTCAACATATTTTAACTACTCAATCGTCGATTGAAAGTAAATTAAGTTTTAAGTAAAAATTATCACAATTTATTTATATTATATTAGGTGCTTTTATTTAATTTCATCAATCCGCATAATTTTCATAAACAAGGAGAAAGACTAAGAAAACTACTCGTAATGCATGGGAATAAAACAAAACATGGATTTCATTTAAAGTTAACAACAATAAACAAAGATACTTATCTTAATTTCCTTCCCAAGCGTACTTCTCAAGTTCCTTTCGACTTTTCCTTCTAGTACAACAACTAAATAACGACTCAATTAAACTAATGAACTCACTAAACACACTCAACTAAATTAAACTCACACAAATTACACTCAAGACTCTAGAAATGGACACACGAAGACTCAAAAGACACACACAAGACTCTAGAATTCGGCCTCTATTTATGAGGTAGCAAAGGTCCAAGGGGTGCTTAAACACCTCTTCAAAAAGTGTCCGTGTTCAATGTATATGCATTTTGAACTAGCTCGCCATCGGCGGAACAACCTCGCCGTCGGCGAAACAACCTCGCCGTCGACGGGGCTTCTAAGGTCTTCAAACCGCGCGATCTCGCTGTCGGCGAGCTTGGCTCGCTGTCAGCGAGGTAGTTATAATTCCTTCTGAAATTTCTCCTTACGATCTCGCTGTCGGCGGCCTCGATCTCGCTGTCGGCGGCCTCGATCTCGCCGTCGGCGAAGTAGTTATATTTGTATGAATTTCTTCCTTTTTGATCCAAATTTGCTCCATTTCATGCTTTTCGCTTCTATCACTAATAAATCTTCATTCCCGCAATAAAATAAAGAAAATATCTTTCTTTAAAGTGTAATTTCATCAAAAATATATATGAATTTCGATGTATTTTTCTCGTGATCAAAATCCCCCAAACTTAATTATTACTCATTCTCAAGCAATTTTAATACTAAATAAAAATAATGATTTCTATAATAGAATTTTTCAATTCAAATAATATATGAATTAATTTTAAATAACATTATAATAATAGTTAAATAGAAATATTTCTAAGTAATTTAAATTAATTTTATAGTAGATAAGATTACTTAGTTATCGTGTCTAAGATTTCTAGCTTTCTATTTATTTCGTGAATGACTATATTTAAAATAAGTAAATTACTTAAGATATTTAGATGATAGAAATTCAAGAAAACACTATTTAGTAAAATACTAATCCATAAATATAAGTTTAGAAATATAATTAAGTTTTACCCTTTAGGTCGAATCCATCAAGCCAATTTTTGATAAGGCATTTCCTCAAGCTTCTCCTCACTTATATTTTCTTTTCTTTTCTTTTCTTTTCTTTTCTTTTCTGTTTAGTGATTACCGTATCCTGATAACTTCGTTAATAATTTTGAACTTCAACTTCTCTTCCTAAATTTGAAACTTAAAATATTTCTTCGCTTATATATATTTCATAACTTTTACTTCATCGAGTTTCTATCCTTTCTTTTTCATCTATATACTTAAGAATTTCCAATTTTAGAATATAGTTTCCTTACTTTAAATAGTTTACTATATTCTTATTCCTTTTAACCAAATATCTTATTCTATTAATTAATCGAATTATTAGAAATATTTTCTTTAACTTTATATAACAATTAAATAAAGCAACTCATATTTATCGAATTTAAAATTACTATAGAAAATCATTTAATAATAATTTTTGAAAATAGATATCGAGAACAATTTTAATAATTAAATTTGTATTTTTACCTTCCCCAAACTTAAATTTTTCTATCTATACTACATAATGAAAAAGTGGAAAGTATATAAATAAAATTCATCATACCTTTGAAGCTTTAGGTATTTCTTTTCTTTCAAATTTTTAGTAGCTTTTTCATTACTTACGTAACTCGTATCGTTAAGTATTCTTCCATATATAATATTTAAAAAGAAAGTGCAGGGATGAAAATTTTTTTTAAAATAAGTATCAAACATAACAAAGAAAACTTAATTTGTTACTACACATACACTTACAATTTAAACAATACATTAAAGAAAGACTAACATCCTATATATATAAAAATTTGCAACTAATTTAACACACATAAGAAATTTAATATCACTGCTCAAGCAAACAACAACATATCAAGTCCAAAGTCCACAGAAAGTACTAAAATATTACACACAGAAATAATAAAGTTTGCAAAACAACAAATCTAAACAAATCAAACAAACTAAACAAAGACTCTAATCTTCTACATTAAAATCCCAAACTATGTCGTCTCCCTGATCTCCAGGCTGAGAAGGCTGAGCAGGCTGGGTACCGTGAATAATCTGGGGCACTCAGGAAAGACAACATCTAAATCACCACTCCTATAACGACGCTCGCCTTCATAGTATGCAATCTCGTACTCCGAATGTCGCCGGAGATATTCGCTATCATAATCGTGTCTTTTCTCCAAGCCTCCGATCCTTTCGATCTATATGCTCAAATCTTCTTTCCATATTTTCTCCAAATAACTCAAAACTCTTTCTACTCGTGGTTAACTCATTCATCGATCTTGAAGGGTAGGAGTGGTGTACCGAGGGGGTGGTTCATAACTAGTAGAGGGTATATCTCTACTTGAAGAAGGTACATAATCCCTCGTCCTAGATCTCCATCCTTCGCGGGATTCATATTTCTTTATATTAGCCTCGAGTAAGGGGTTTCATAGTGCTCTATCCATTCCTCATCATCTCTTGCCTCTACCCCATATAATCGGGCAAAGTGCATAGATAAGACCAGGATGTCCTAGTCCTCCTCCACTTTCATTTCTACAGCATGGCTAATATGTTCTTATATATAACATTTCCCACATTAATACTCTTCCGGTTCTGAATACGTAAATTCGTAACTCGTTTCATCTCTCGTTACCTCACTATGGTGGTAGGTAGGTAACAAAGTAGAACAAATAAAATAATGCCAAGCTTTAGATGTTGCATTTAGCATAGTAAAGAGGGAAGTTTACCCGTTCTCGCCGCTTTATCTTCCGTACTCCTTTCCCATCGATGAGAAAGTCGATCACCTCTTCCAATGGTCCTTCCATAGTTCCAAAAGTTTCATATTCGCTCATGTAGGTGTCTCGAACTTCATAATAAGCGTTTATTCTAGCAGCGTTGAAATCTACAAAAAATCCTCTAACCCTAACCGAGGCATCTTCAGCCTGTGTTAAATTTGTATAGAATTCCTTCACAACTTCTACAGCTGCTCTGTTGGTAACGTAGCAAAAGTTTTCCCATCCTCGCTCCTTTATAACTCGCTCTACTTCTCCTCCTGGATTCTTGAAAACTCGATCTTCGAATGCATTTTCTCGCTCGTATATTTTGAAAATATCGAGTTTGTGCTCTCGCATTAATGAATCGGGTTTCGTCATAATCTATTCGTCGCTTTTGTCGTGGAGCCATTTCTCGATCTGTGAAATTTACAAAAATTTTAACTAAACTCCAAAATATTACTAAGAAGGCTTCCTACAACAACTAAAATCCATTAAAATCAATTTCTATGAACTTCTTCCAAGTATTTTCTCTACATTTCGAAATTTTTCAAAATATTCCAATGTAGAAGAAATTCATGGTGAAAATGAAAAATTTTTGCATAGGAGTGAAACTCTTACCAAGGGAAGATGAAATCTGGTGTCAAAAAATGTTGAAATCGCTTCAAATCCAAGATCTCTTAAGCCCTAGGTCGGTTTTTTCGAAAATTTGAGGAAAGGGATGATGAATAGTGTCGGTTGACCGGTCAATTATAGGTCTTTTCGCTTTCTCACTGTCAGTGAGGTTTTTCTCGCCGTCGGCAAGCTAATTAATTTCATAAGGCAAAAATTTCAGGAAAAATCCGCCGTCGGCGAGCTCGGTCTCGCTGTCAACGGGTTTTCTAGCTGTCGGCGAGATAATTCTCGCCGTCGGCGAGGTTCCAAAAATTTTCAATTTTTGAAATTCGTCAATCATTTTCAACCTCGAATTGCCCTTAATCAATCTTCTGATCACTTAATTTAATAATAGTATGAAGATTAGATGCTTAAACTCACAAAAATTTCACACAATACAAACAACATAACTTCATAAAAGAAATCCATGAAACTTACAAATTTCACACTAACAACTTCACACATACTTAACTTAATTGTTCAAATCCATAATACTGAGCATTGCAATCCAAACCACAACACTCTAAATGCTGAGACATAACAATTTACAAATAATCTCATCAAATCTGAGTTGATCAAATCAAAGTTCGACTCATAATAAAACTTAACTCCAAATCAAACACACACATACACAAATATAACATAAACATAGAAATCTTTCCTACTCTTCAGTGTCTGAACTAATATCTTCTCTAATATTTCTGATGCTACGCAGGTGCATAAATAAATTGTAGAAAGACCTGAAAGGGAATTCTGCAGTAGATTCTTCATTAATCCATCCTTTCGTCTTAAGTAGATGAATAAAACTGGCCTCCGGATGTCCAAGATGATCAAAGTGCTCCTTCATTCTCCAATCAATATGATCAAACATATCGTAGATATCGTAAATAGAATTCATCACATTTTGTAATTCTTTCTCCAATCCTTTAATCTTTTTCAGAATGAAATTAGTCTTATCGAGAAGGGCCTTGCTAAAGGATTGTTCTGCGATGCTCGTCGAAATAACGGTGATCTCATCATTGTTATCCAAAGTGGGAAACATATCAGTAGGATCCGGGGGTTTCCATGGTAAAAGTACTTTTTCCCAAGCCTCATAAGAAACTTGGTATTGATCGCATAAAGCAAATATAGTAGATGGGTGTCCAAGTCCATGCACCGACCCATGCACGATTAATCCTAATGCGGACTTTACTATTATTGATCCAACATCGATAGGTAATCCAATTCGAATACAATAATTTAAAATAGCGCATTCCTTTCGAAACTTTATTTACTATCATGGTAGGTAATAATTTTCGATGATATAAAGAAGTGCCAAATGCTTTCGAGACAGTGTTTAGAAGTGATGCGTAAAACCGACATACACGTCTTCTCGTAACTCCCAATCATTCGGTTCATCACGTGTATATATGGATCTCGTTTATATTAGTATCTCAAGGCACAAAGTTGGAATAATGACGCATGCAGGTATTTTCTATATAAAACAATTCATTTACTCTTGCAGAGTAAATGTTACCCATCTTCCTCTCGACGTAGACATTTCATCGTTGATCGCATGTAAATTGTGAGTAAAACTCTTTAACTACCGGTATAACTACAACGGAAGTTGTATAACAAAATACCTCCCAATGTCGCCGTGCGATCATTTCTTTGATTTTTGTAGTAGCATTCTCTACTCCTCTATCGACGAATCCTCTTCTTCGATAAGTATTTTCTTCATCAAGCCTTTGTCAAGATTCGTTGTGCCTCCAAACTAACAAATTTTCTCCGGTCGAAAACTTCAGTTTTTGTGGTTTCTAGGAATTTGGAGGCCATTTTGGATGGAATGGATTGGTCTCGAGTCGTTCCTAAGGAAGAAAATAGTGTAAAATCAGATTTGGAACAATTTCTTATGAAGGAATGGCTTAGATCGGTCCAAAACAACATGAAAAATCTTTAAGAAACCAAATTTTCAACTGCCCCGCCGTCATAAAACTGAATGATTAATGGTCCACGATCTCGCTGTTAGCAGGCTCGGGCTTGCTGTAGCGAGATTCTTAAAAATCGCCCAATTTCGCTCTGGTCCAAATATTTTCTGATCTCATCCAATAGGTTCAATTTTTGTAATGATTCTAATAAAAATTTGAGTAGTAAGATTTGTTTTAATAATATAGACTCACTAATATGTAGATATTTAAAAATAAAAGACTACTATGGGTTGCCTCCCATAAAGCACTTCGGTTTAACGTCGTCGACCCGACCTAATTCAGTTAGTGTTCAGGTTGACTAAGCATTAAAACCTCTTTAAAATTTGGTCTTCTATTTTCGAAATATGGTTTTAATCTATGTCCATTTACTTTAAATCTATGTCCTGTTTTTGGATCTTCAATTTCTATAGTTCCATATGAAAATATTTCGAGTTATGGTGAAAGGTCCTAACCATCGAGATTTCAATTTCTAGAAATAATTTCAATCTAGTATTATAAAGCAAAACTTCTTGTCCCGGTTCAAAATTTCTCTCGATTAATCTTCCGATCATGCCATAATTTCATTCTTTCTTTATAAATCTTATCATTATCATATGATTCATTTCTTAATTCTTCCAATTCATTTAATTGCAACAATCTCTTCTCACCAGCCTTCTTTCATATTATAATTAAATTCTTTAATCGCCCAATATGCTTTATGTTCTAATTCAACCGGTAAGTTGCAAGTTTTTCCATATATAAGCTCTATAGGAGTCATTCCAATCGGAGTTTTATAAGCAATCCTCGTATGCCCATAATGCAAGTTGTCTAGTCTTATAGTACCGTCTAATCTATTAGGATTTACAAACTTTTCTAATATACGCTTAATCTCTCGATTAGAAACTTAACTAATCCACTAGTTTCGTGGATGATAAGCGACTGATATCTTATGCATAATATTATATTTTTCTACTAGTTTGTGAATATATTTGTTTCTAAAATGAGTTCCTCCATCGATGATAATCACTCTCGCATTCCAAATCTAGTAAAAATATTTTTCATTAAGAATTTTGAAACACTTTTAAGCATCACACCTGTGTAAAGCTTCGTAGCTTCAATCCATTTGGAAACATAATCAACAGCCTACTAATATATATGAGTTTCCAAATGACTGGATAAAAGGTCCCATGAAATCTAATCCTCAAACATCAAAAATTTCAACTTCTAATATAAAATTCGAGAGGCATTTCATTTTTTCGATAAGTTTCCTACTCTTCGGCATTTATCGCAAGTTTTAATATATCTATATACATCCCTAAATAGAGTAAAGCAGGTAGAATTCATATCGTAGAATTTTATATGTAGCTTTTTTCTCGTCCAAAATGTCCTCCAAAATCGAATCATGACATTTTTGAATAATTGGTTCAATTTCCTCATAAGGCACACATCTTCTAATAATTAGATCCTCGTATCGTTTATATAAGTATGGTTCATCCAAAAAATATGATTTAGTATCGTGAATGAATTTTTTTTGTTGTTGCAAAGTTAACATAGGTGGTAAAATGTTACTTACAATATAATTTACTATATCAGCATACTAAGGTATTTTCAACACATTAATATTATAAAGTTGTTCATCAGGAAAACTGTCTAAAATTTCATTATCAATATTAGATAATTCATGATTTTCTAATCTCGATAAATGATCAACAATTCGATTATCGGCTCCCTTTTTGTTAACTATCTCAAAATCAAATTCTTGCATTAATAATATCCATCTGATTAATCTTGGTTTAGAATCTTTCTTTTGCATTAAATATTTTATAACGAATGATCGTGTATGCACAATGCATTTAGTTCTTATTAGATAATGCCGAAATTTATTAAAAGCATATACAACCGCTAATAATTCTCTCTTCCAGTAACTCGTATAATTTATCTCAAGATCATTTCGTAGTTTTACTAACGTAATATATAACTTCGAAAATCTTATCATATCTCCCCGCCAAGAATCGCTCCTATAACATAATCACTAGCATTACACATAAGCTCGAATGGTTTCCTCCTAGTTAGTGAAAACTATTATAGGTCTCGTAATTAATTTATCTTTTAATAATTCGAAAGATTCGCACATTCAATTGTAAATTCAAATTTCTTGTCCTTTTAAGAAGTTGGCATAGAGGTTTAGTAATTTTGCAAAATCTTTAATATAACGCTCTGTAAAATCCAGCATGTCCAAGAAAACTTCTTACCCCTTTTATCGTAGTTGAGGTGGTAATTTAGCTATTACTTGAATTTTTGCGGGGTCTACTTCCATGCCCTCGTCGGATATTTTGTGTCGTGTGTTTTATTTTAAAGGTGGGATCGCTCGACGAAATTGTCGGCGAATTTTTAATTTAATTTAAATAAATAATTTGAAAAGTAGTATTTGATTTTGAAAATAATTTTAAATTTGAAGGTTTTAAGATATGAGATTAAACCGATCTCACATCCCAAATAGTTTATATAAACGAGCACCGCACCACAAACCGTGTATCTATCCCTAAGGATAGTACACAATCGCTCGATGGTGGGGCTCGATTAAATAAACTAGAAGATTTCGTGACATCCGTTTGGTCTCGCGAACCAATTTTATAAGCCGACAAATTCCCCGCTTAATATGAAAGCATTAAACATGGTTTATATTACTCGGGTTCTTTAAAATTCCCTATAAGGGCAAGCCCCTATAGCTTAATTACATCTTAAGTGACGGGAATCACCTAAGAAAACTCTCGATAATAATCAATAATTTCGCTCTCAAGAATTTCAAAGTTTAAGTTTTCAAAGGATCGAATTTTGGAATTTCAATATGGAATGGATCAAATTTGGAACATTTTGTTTTGGGAATCCAAAGGAAGAAAAGTAGAGAAATCACGCATTCGAAGCGAACTTCGGTAATTTCCCGACTATCCTATTGTTTGGCTTGAGTTTAGGAAAGTCCTAATATTTATTTAAATGTTTTGATCTCGCCAATTTTAATTAATTAGGCTTATATTTGTATGATAAAATCAAACAAATAAATTTCGAAGATGCGAGGGTTTATTGTCGTACCGACGACTACCTCGGAATCCTAAGACCGGCTAGGGCTTAATTTGCAATGCAAGTGCCTAACGAAGAGTCGAGGATTTATGTCGCACTAGTGCAAACTACCTCGAAGTCCTATGGCTTTGTTATTTAATTCTAGGAAAGTTTTGTCGAAGTAGACTCGAGTTTTCACTGATGACGATGGCCGTGCCGCCCACCATGCTCCGAGCTCCTCGTTGTCAGCAGAGGTTCAGTTTTAGAAGTCATAAATCGTGGATGAGAAAAGTGTTTTCGTTTAGAGAAAATCTTAATTTCCAAGTGTTTTCAATATTTTAATTAAAACAAATCTTAAAGTTGATTATAACGACACCGTGCTAAGATCCCACTGGCTCCATCCTTCCGGCATCATTATTTTTATCGGATTCACTTAGTCCGTATGAATTTGCTAAACTCAACCGAATGAGTTCCACACTTTCATTTAGACCGCTGGAAATCCCGTTAGCAACACGTAGGTTACATCATCCGAGGTATTCCCGATCATCCAATGTGACGTTTTAATTTAGTCAGTAATTCGTAGTTTTCGTGTTCTCGTTTCGTGATTAAATTTCGAGTTGTTTTATATTTTGAAATGTCGTGGCGGTGAATTTTATCTCGCAATGACTTTTAACTTAGTTTTGGTTTCAGCTTTTAGGGACTATCCTAAAGGTGTGGGTTTTCATGCAAATGTATTGTTTATCATGCAAGAAAAGTAAGTGCGATGCGATTAATGAAATCGCAATAATGTAAATTGCAAGAAAGTAAATCGTAATAAAATAAAAGCGTACTCGGAGGGTCTTCCCGTCATCCCAAGCCGCACTTAAAACACAATTAGAATATTTAAGCAAGTTCCTAGTAAAGCTAAGGTAAGGGTTATGGTTTTCTACCAAATTCCTAATCCTATAACTAGTCATTTCCTATGACGTCTAGTGTTCCTGTGTTTTGTTCGAAGACGATTTTCTTTCATCAAAGAATAATTAAATTCAATTGTTCTTATAAACATCCTATCATATCGAGGAAGTGCTTAAGAAGAATCTTAAACATCTTTTCAATATTTCTAGTGATTGTTTTAAGTCCAAATGGATTTAATTATACAAATGAATTAATCGTCCGAGAATTCAAGTTTTGTTGTTATCTCGCTTCAATGAACTAGACATTCGAATATCCTATAAGTGAAGTAACATTTCATTTAATGTTCTGCTTAGAGTTATGATAACTAAAGCTTTCGAGGGTAAATCGATGTTCAAATGGTTCGTGATTTAATTTAATTTCCATTAATCGGTTTAAATTTGAATAATTGTTCAAGTTATTTAGCATTTATTTTGAATTCTTTATGTCTTTGGTGATGTTATATTTAATTCAACTTAATTTAATTTAATTTAATTTAATTGAGTTTTAATTTAATTTAATTCAATTTAATTCAATTTAATTTCGATTTGATGTTACATTAAATTAATTTGATTTGATTTAATTTTAATTTAATTTGATTTAATTTAATTTAATTTAATTTAATTTAATTTTAATTCATTTAATTTAATTTTTAATTTGGTTTAACTTAATTTAATTTGGTTTTATTTATTTAATTTAATTTAATTTAATTCATTTAATTTAATTTAATTTGTTTATTTAATTTAATTTAATTTAATTTAATTTAATTCAACTTTTAATTTTAATTTAATTTAATTTAATTTAATCCAATTTAATTTACTTAATTTAATTTAATTTTTAATTTAATTTTATTTTTTAATTTTAATTAAAATTTTTAAAAGAGTTTAATAATTTAATTTTAGTTTAATGATTAAGTCTTTTAATATTTTGAATTTGAGTTATCATTTTAATTAAGAATTGAATATTAATGAGATAATTAATTTAGGGATTTTTAAATTAAAGAATAAATCTCTTCCTAATAATATCCCTATTTTAATAATTCCAATTTTATTATTCTTCCAAATTTAATCAATTATTTAATTAAGGTTTAATTATTTTAAATTGCTTAATGGGTTTCTACCCTTTAATTATTTAAATTTCAATCATCCAAATCAGATTAGGATCAAATATTTTACTTGTTAATTTTTTATTAAACCTAAAGTTTTAATTAAGGATTAAAAATTTTAATTACCACTTTACCCTTTAAGCTTAATAATTTCATAACTCACTAAATTGAACTCAAATGAACTTGAAATTTTTATGTGACTTCACTCATATGTCAATAAAGACATGAGAGGAGAAAATGTGATTTTTCTGTATTTAATTTATTTATATAATTATTTTTGGTAGAAAATAGAGATTTCCAAGGAAAATTTAATAACATGACCAAGGGAAAGTTTCTGTCCTTAAGAAAATTAGGGACATTCCTAATGACTAGAGGACCACTTGGACCAATTTTGGTGATTTTTTGAATTATATTATTTTTATTATAATTATTTTAAATTTTGGAGTGTTAATTAATTTAAAAATAAAATAAATGTTGAAAAATGAATTTTATATTTTTCAAAAATCTCTCTGATATCAAGGAAATCAGAGAATCAAATTTTACAATTTTCTGATTTTTCTATGATTTATTATAATTATTTTAGTGAAAATGCTAGAAAATACATTTTTTTTAATTTTAAAATTACCCTAGAGCTTTAAAATTTAATATCTCACTAAATAGACCTAAGAAAAATATGGGGTTTGTTCCTAAGTGATTAAAATTCAAAATGTGACATTTTGGTGAATTTTATTATTTTTGTGATTTTTATTATTTTTTAATTATTAAAATATTAAAATAATATTAAAAATCAACTTTTTTAGAAAATTGAAATTTTAATTTTCTTAAATTCCCCTAATATCAGAGAGGCTCCAAAACCAATTTGGTGAATTTTTAAAAAGTATTTTGAAAGTTATGAATTTTTAAAGTTTAAAATGACTAAATCGCTTAATCAACCCAATTAAGTAGGGCTAACCAAGTCCAATCGACCTCAAATTTTTATGGTGGGTTCCTCTGATCCTAAAGGTCAGTGGAGAATTGATTTCAAGTCAATTTGATGTATGGTTAGCTCTAATTAATTAGAGATCCATTTTGGGTGTTTAAGCCAATTAGGTTGTTTTAAATGAACTAACTCAAAACCTATTTTTCCTAGTGGTCCTCTCAGTCATAAGGAACATCACCAAATTTTCCTAGAATTTATTTCACAACATGCTATTTATTGGAATTAAAATACTCAAAACAAGTAACATGAATTTGAAAAATCAATAACTCTTCATAGGATGGCCTCTCGACTTTGGAAAATTCAGTGAATGTTCCCAAATTCGGAGGCTTCAAAAGCCCTATGGTCTCATGCCATGGTGAATTGTATACATGCATGGAGAATTAAAAATATGCAGAGAGTAAATAAATTATTAAAAATAAAATACTTGATGAAATTAAATAATTTCTTTTCCACATTATTCTCCTCTCGTTCACCGAGCAAGAGGGTATTTTTATTTTATTTTTCTGATTTTTCTACACAAAGTTATGAATTTTTGAAGTTTAGGGAATTAAATAAATCGAAAAATCCCTAATTTTCTATTTATCCACGCGGCGCCGCGTCAACCTCGGCAGCCTCCGAACGCACACGCGTCGCGCTCCCATTCGACGCCGCCATCCGAGCTCGCCGCCCGGCCCCGCGGTTCTCGTACCGTCTCCCGATCCGACGCGATCCTCGCCGTCCGTCCGCGCGTGTATCGAATGGACGCGCATCCGTTCATCGTCCCCAAGTGTCCTCACCCGAGAGCCGTCCACACTAAATCCCTAATATCTCACTCGATACTCAATGGATTTTCATGTTCTTATGCTCTATGGATTCGTCTCGAAGAGACGAACACATCTATACTGATGATCATGCATCGAAATTAAAGCATTCGAAATGGAGAATCTCCGTAAGCTCGGGATGAAGAATTAGCTCATACCTTCGCTCGCAGAAGTGTGGCTTCGATCCGAGGGTTGTTGCACCTTCGATCGGATCCCGGCAAGCTCCGCATGAAGTCTCCCGGTCCGGTGAATTGTCTAGTGGGATTTCGACCAAGCCCGATCACAAAGCTCGGAGGCCGGAGCAACCGGGTGGCCTCGGAGATGGGGCTTTTGCCGGCGGACACCTTCCCTCGGTCCGGTGAAGGTGTAGAACCAATCAATTTGGGGATCGGCTCACCGTGGAGAAGTGTCCCGGTTTCGGGCCTAGATTTCAACTCCGAAATCGAGCTCACAGAGAAGAAATGGCAGGGGATCTCAGCTGGGATCAAGTGCTCGTGTATGGGGAGGAGTCCGGAACAATTTTGGCGCAGTTTCCTTAAGGTTTTGTTTCAAGCACCTCTCATGGCCGAGAGGGGTGGTGTTTAAATCAGAGAGGGCGAGGGCCTCCCGTGGAGAGTTGGGCTCGGGATCACCGGCTTCTGGCAAGAGAAGAACAGCCTCCAATGGCCACCGGGATGGGGCACTCGACAGTGAGAATTCCAAGTCGGGCTCACATGCGAGCTCTCGGCCATGGTGTTTTCCGGCGGCCCGGTGGCCGGCCGGCTGTGCATTGGTCACCATCTTGTTCAAGTGGGTCGTGACTGGGATTTGGTGTATTCAATCGAGGCTCGACATGTGTAAAGTGATCGAATCAAAGTAGAAAGGGAAGGGGTCATTTTGGCTTAAAATGGTCAACCCATGCAAATGGGTTGGGTGCACCTCCCCAAGACCCGGTTTTGGGCCGAGGAGGTCGTGGGTCAACCTCCCATGCGTGGTGGAGTCTCCATCAAGGATTAGGCGGCAAAGCATGGTTTAGAGTGCGATACGAGTATGGTTAAAAGGCTTAATGAAGGGTTAGGAAAGGGTCCCCTCTTCTTGCCATTAATGGCATGGTGACATGTAAAGAGGCTCTCATGGCTTCCATGTGGCTCATGCATGGCTTCATGGCTCACCTTCGCTCGGGAAAAGTCAAGTCAATTTCATAAAAAAGTGGTTTTAAGAATTTTGGATATTTTGGTGAAAATTTGGATGAAGCTTCATTTAGAATTATTTGATCATTGGTTTATGACTTAGGGATGATTTTAATTGAATGGATGATGTAGAGAAATATCATGTGGGCTTTGGGACCAATTTTGGGCTTTTGGATGCGGTGAAGGATGGCTTTTAAAATGGTTTAGGAAAGTGGGCTTTTGAATTTTAAAATGGATTTTGGGATGAAGTTTTGTAAAGAGGTCGGGCCAAATAATTGTTGGGTTTAGCTCATGGATGTATCATGAGTGACTTGAAGCAAATTGGGAGTGATTTGGGTTTGAATCGGGTCGAATTCGTGTCTTCTGATGAATGGGCCAATATAGGTCCAAGTGGGCCAAGTTGGGCCAATGTTGGGCTAGGGTTGAAATTGATGTAAAATTAATGTTGAGAAATGTTTATGGGAGTGTTTCAAAGAGGTTTTGACTTTGGTTGGGCTTTGATTTTGGGGTTTGGGCCCATTCGGGTTAGGTTCGGGTTTAGGTCAAAATTGGGCCTTTTAGCTTGGGGTTGAATTTGAGTGGGGTTTGGGTCTAAATTTTGGGCAAATCATGTTAGTGTTATGCTTGTGGGGATGCTAAGGAAGATTTAGAAAAGATTTGGGGTTAATTGGAGTTGAATTGGGTGAGTTCGGGTTAGGTTTCAGGTCATGGGTCCAAATCGGGCTTTAAGGCCAAAAGTGAAATTGGATCCAAATGTCAATCAAATTGAACTTGTATTTGGTCTAGATTGGTGTCGGGAATGTTGAATTGAAGTTTAGAATTGAGTTGGACCAGAATTTGGGTCAATTGGATAGGTTTGGTTCGACATCGGGTTCACTTTCGGGTTAAAATCGGTCAAATCGGGGGTTTTGACAAAAGTAGGGTAAATTGACAAAATTGGCCCATGGTGTAGTTGAACAAAATGAAATTGGGAATATTTGGGATTTGTCTGGAATTTTCTGGGAATTTTCTGAATTTTTTGAATTTTTGGGTCAAGAGGGGTATTTTGGGTATTTGGAGGGTATTGGGAGGTTTTCTTGGAATTTTTGATATTTTTGGGTATAGATGATCAATTTGAGTGATGTGGAAATGTTTGGGATTGATTTTGAGGAATCTTGGGTTATTTGGAAATTTTTGAGAAATTTAGGTAATTTTAAGCGGTTTTGCAGGCTAAGCAGGTGTAGGTCCCTGGGTCAAAAATCGAAAATTTGGAAAATTGAAAATTTGGAAAATTGAAGATTGTAATTTGAGTGGAATGAAATCATTTTGGTCGAGCCATGAAGCCACATCAAGCCCACATGAGCCATGAAGTGACTCATTCGAGGCATCCACTATGTTGTTCCTAACCCTCTTACCGAAGGGCTTAGGGGTTAAGGACCATCCATGTGAATCACCTACATGAGTCGAAGGTCAAGTTAGGTATGGGTGTGGTTTTAGGAGGTGTGTGAAAGTGTATGAGTGTAGTGTGTGTGTAAGTCAGCCCCTTCACTGCACCGAGCCACCTGTGAGCGGTCCCAAGTGCCAAAGAGTCCTATAGAACTTATCCTTTAAACTTCCACATTCGATTTCAACCCTCTAGGTGATTAGGGGTCTACAATCAAGTTTGTGGAGTTTACAGGAGTTAAGAAGTGGTTTGAATTTCTAAAAGGTGGGTCCCAATTCTAGTCCTCTAAGATAGCCAAAGGAAAAGCCTAAGGCTAGATCCTAAGTACTAAAGGGAAGAAGAGAAGACCTCATCAAAAATGAGGTCAACGACTCTTTTCGAAATTTTATGCCCTAATACAATGCCGCTCGTAACCATAAATCGACATTTCTCCCAATTAAGAATTAAATTAGCTTTTCTCACATACTTCAAATACTTTTTCAAGATGATTTAAGCATGTGTCAAATGTTGTTCCAAATACAGTAGAAATCATCCATAAATACTTCTATTCCATTATCAATTAATTTATTAAATATAGACATCATACATCTTTGAATGTTGCAGGTGCATTACATAATCCAAAAGGCATTCTTCGAAAAGTGAAAGTTCCATAAGGACTAGTAAATGTAGTTTTATCTTCGATCCTCGCGAGCAATTTGTATTCGATGATAACCTGTGATATCCATCTAAGAAACAAAAATACTTATGTCCCAGCTAATCTATCTAACATCCGGTCTAGAAATGGTAAAGGGAAGTGATCTTTTCTAGTGGCCGTATTTAATTTTCTATAATCAATACATATTCGCCATCCAAGTAACTTGTCTTATATGGATAAGATCATTATTTTCATTAATTTTCGATCACTACCCCTCCTTTTTAAGGTACACAAGTGAATCGGGCTTACCCAAGCACTATCGAAATAGGATATATAATACCATTATCTAACCATTTTAAAATTTCTTTTCGACTACTTCTTTCATTATCGAGTTTAATCTCCTTTCGAGGATCGGCTTTTAGGTTTATGTTCATTATCTAAAATAATTCCGTGCATACAGTATCGAAGGACTAATTCCTTTAATATCTCGCTAAAGTCTAACAAAAAATTTCTTATATTTTTTTAACGTTTCTAAAAGTTTTTGTTCTTGAGATACATTTAATTCAGATGAAATAATAACTGGTAGAGTTGAAAAATTACCTAAGTAAGCATATTTTAAATGATTAGGTAACATTTTTAACTCAAGTTCAGGAGGTTTAATAATCGATGGAACTATATTTTTTTCAAGCATTTTCCGTGTTATCCAAAAATTCAAATTTCTTCGAATATAATCTAATTCTTCATTTATCTCAGATTGTTCAATTAATTCAGTATTTTCTTTTTCTAATTTTTCTTCATAATATTCTTTAAAATGTTCTTTTTGTAGATGATCAAGTACTTCCATTCGAAAACACTCATCATCTTTTTCTAACGCAGGATATTTCATTGATTTAGCAATATTAAAAGTTACTTTTTGGTCATTTACTCTCATAGTTAATTCTCCTTTCTGAACATCAATCATAGCTTTTCCAAGTGGCTAAAAATGGTCTTCCTAAAATGATAGGAATTTCTTTATCTTCTTCCATATCTAGAACAATAAAATCTACAGGGAAGATAAATTTATCCACTTTTACTAATACATCTTCAATAACTCCCTTAGGATATGTAATGGAATCGGTCAGCTAACTCGAAGAGTTACCGAAGTAGGTGAAATTTCTCCCAATCCTAATCTCTTGAAAATTGATAGAGACATTAGATTGATGCTCGCTCCTAAGTCACACAAAGCTTTTCCATAGAATTTTTCTCCAATAAAGACAGGTATAGTGAAACTACCAGGATCTTTTAATTTTTCAGAAGTTTTTTCTGAATAATAAGCACTACACTCTTCACTAAGTGCAACCATTTCATTATCAGTAAATTTTCTTTTTTTATTTAGAATATCTTTCATGAATTTTACATAGTTCGGCATCCGTTCTAAAGCTTCTACGAAAGGAATATTTATCGTTAATTTCTTCAAAATTTCAAGGAATTTAGCAAATTGTTTGTCTTTTTTATGTTGAATTAGTCGTCGAGGAAATGGTGCGTGAGGTTTTTCAACGTAAATTTTCATTGGTATTAAAGGATTTTCTAAGTTCGGATCTTGTTGATTCTTTTCTTTTTCAATTTCCACTTCCTCTTTCGACTTTCAAGTTCTTTCGAATTCGAGGTTCTAATTCTTTTCCACTTCGTAATCGTATCGCTTTAATTTGTTCATTTCCCTTGTCTTTAGGATTTATTTCTACATTACTAGGAAATGTTCCATGTATTCTATTATTAAGTGCGTAGCGATATGTCCAAGTCGAGTTTCAATATTTTTGATAACTGTTCCTTGATTTTGTAATTGATTTCCTTGTATTTGTAGTCGATTTCCTTGATTTTGTAAATGTTGACCCATATTTAATATTAATTCTTCTATAGATAATTTCTTTTCTTTAAATTGAGGGTTATTATTATTAAATCCAGGTGGATAATTAGGTTTATAATTATGATTTCCTTGATTAGATGGATTTCCTAATTGTTGTGTCATATTATTCATCCATGGTTGATTAGTTGTATTATTATTCCAATTAAAATTAGGATGATTTTTCCATCCAGGATTATAATAATTTGCATAAGGATTATTAGTGTCCGTTGTTAATCGCATTAATTGTTTCATATCGAGATCGGGATTCTATAAGTTGTCCAGATGAATTTTCTTCGTTATAGTGGAGAGTAATTCATTCCAAAATGATCTAATTTTTTAGATATAGCAAGCAATTTGTGAAGCTAACATAGATATTGCATCATTTTCATGAATACTAGCTATTTTTTTCGGATTCATTCTATCGACAGGCTATCAAAAATTATTTGTTGTCATTTCTTCGATTAGTGCATAGTGCTTCATCAAATGGTTTTGACATTAATGATCCTCCAAAGAAGAAGCATCGATGATCGATCTTAAAGATCCTACTAATCCATTATAAAAAGTTTGGATAATTAACCAATCTGTAACGCATGATGCGGGCATTTCCTAAGAAGTTCTTTAAATCTCTCCCAAGATTCATATATCGACTCTCCATCAAACTCGACTAAAAGAAGTTATATCATTTCTAAGCTTAGCAGCTTTAGATGGTGGAAAATATTCGGATAGAAATTTTTGTGATAATTCTCCCCAAGTTTTAATAGATCCAAGTGCTAACGAATTTAACCACATTTTAGCCTTATCCCTTAAAGAAAAAGGAAAAAGTCTAAGTCTAATAAAGATCGTTAGATACTCCTTCATATTTGAAAGTAAAGCACATAGTTCTAAAAAACTAGCAAGATGTAAATTAGGATCTTCGCAGGTGAACCACTAAATTGATTGTTTTGTACTATTTGGATAATCGCTGTGTTTAAGTTCGAATGAATTAGTAGCTACATCGTGTTTTCGAATAGTTAAATGAATTTCATCTAATGTAGGTCGGCATAATCTCGTAATGGTCTTGGTTGATCGATATTTTCATTTTCGGTATATTTGCCATTTGTGTTAAATTTATAATTTCTCTTTTTGTTTTCTAATTCTTTTAATCGTACGCTCTAATTTTGAATCGTAAGGTATTAAATTTTCGTTTCCAAATTTTCGCATACAATTTTAAAATAGATTTTAGATTAGTCCGTTACTTTAGTAAATAATTTCTTTACTTCCCCGGCAACGGCGCCAAAAACTTGACCCACTTTTTAATATGTATGTAATTTATGTTTATAGCAATGGAACCAAAAACTCGATCCCGCTTTAAATATGTAGATATACGATTTAATGTATAATGTGGATTCTACGCAAGTATACGTATCGTATCAAGTAATACAGTGCTCTAATGGAGTCCTGGTTATCGATCCCACATGGAAGTTATTTAACGTATTTGTTATCACCTAAAATTAAAGGAATTACTTACTAATAAAGTGAACGTAAATTCAAAGTAACTATAATAAACTAAGTAAACTAATGCTTCGAAATAAGTTGATTTAATTAATTCAAAAAAGTATCATTCTCCTTATTTTTAGAAAATTAAGTGAAATGATGAATTTAAATAGAATTTTTAAATTGTATCGTGACAAATAGAGCATTCCTATTCTTTACCCTTTGGTCCAGTGCAAAGAACATCGACTAATCCTATGTTCGATTACCGAATCCGCGGCTAGCCGGGAGGATACCGGCCGCCACTTCGTAGCTCCCACGTTCCCCTCACCCGAGGGCTAACATCTACACTTCAGCTCTCAAACAAGAGGATCGAATCGAGTATTTTAGTCCGTCACACTAAAATATCCAATTCTACGCCCGATAATTAATATTTCCCTATTTATTTGCACCCGCCTTCCAAGGCTTTCGACTTCCCCGAATATCGGATGTAATTTTTACTATAGTTGATAATTCAACATATTTTAACTACTCAATCGTCGATTGAAAGTAAATTAAGTTTTAAGTAAAAATTATCACAATTTATTTATATTATATTAGTGTGCTTTTATTTAATTTCATCAATCCGCATAATTTTCATAAACAAGGAGAAAGACTAAGAAAACTACTCGTAATGCATGGGAATAAAACAAAGCATGGATTTCATTTAAAGTTAACAACAATAAACAAAGATACTTATCTTAATTTCCTTCCTAAGCGTACTCTCAAGTTCCTTTCGACTTTTCCTTCTAGTACAACAACTAAATAAGACTCAATTAAACTAATGAACTCACTAAACACACTCAACTAAATTAAACTCACACAAATTACACTCAAGACACTAGAAATGGACACACGTAAGACTCAAAAGACACACGAAGACTCTAGAATTCGGCCTCTATTTATAGAGGTAGGCAAAGGTCCAAGGGGTGCTTAAACACCTCTTCAAAAGTGTCCGTGTTCAATGTATATGCATTTTCAACTAGCTCGCCGTCGGCGGAAACGACTCGCCGTCGACGGGCTTCTAGAGGTCTTCAAACCGCGCGATCTCGCCGTCGGCGGGCTCGGGCTCGCTCGTCGGCGAGGTAGTTATAATTCCTTCGTAAATTTCTCCTCACGATCTCGCCGTCGGCGGCTTCGATCTCGCCGTCTGGCGAAGTAGTTATATTTGCATGAATTTCCTCCTTTTTGATCCAAATTTGCTTCATTTCATGCTTTTTGCTTCTATCACTAATAAATCTTCATTCCTGCAATAAAATAAAGAAAATATCTTTCTTTAAAGTGTAATTTCATCAAAAATAGATGTGAATTTCTTGATGTATTTTTCTGTGATCACGGCTCATTGGGCTGCTAAGTATGGTCTACTACTTAATGTTCCTTCTATTTCCTTCCATATTCCTTATGAGTTATTTGGTATTGTTTTATCTGATTGTTTTGTTATGTAGAGTTGCGTGAGTTGTATTTTTTCTTTTTTGGAGAGAGGTCCTTAGATTCCTCGTTTTTTGCGTGAGTTGTATGGGTGGGTTTAGATAGGAACTCTCTCCCGATTTTGTACTTTATTTTTTTAACGTGTAGGGAGCATGAGTCTCCTTTAACTAAAAAAAAAATAAAACCCTAAACAAAACCCTAAATGCCTTATTCAGTTTGCTTCATTTTGAGGAAGTATGGATTCTCTGATGTGTACGAAATACCTAATCAATTTGCTTCATTTTGAGAAAGTATGTTATCAAAGTTAGGGCGGTCAAAAAAGCTCGTTGTTCTCGAACAGTTCATGTTCGGTTCACCAGAAAGTTTGTGTTCGATTCGTTCGAAAAGCAAACGAGACGAACACGAACAAGTTTTTTTCGTTCGGTTTATTAAACAAACCAAACACGAACAAAAATGTGTTTGAACATTTCGAACATGAACACTAGCTCTGTTCGTTCGTGTTCGGTTCATTTACACCCCTAGTCTATACGTACCCCTTGGCCATGACCAACCATGGACATTTTAAAAAATATTTAATAAAGGCACAAACTAATTATTTTAAAAATAGCATCAATTTTTTCATCTAAGCTTGAGACTAAATATTAAGGGTTTTACTTTTTTTTTTTAAAGTTTTAATATAAAATTGATAAAAATATGATGACAAAAAATGTTAAAAAAGAAACTTATTTTTGAAACAATTGTATAATAATTTTATGATCAATAATATAACCATTTTAGGAAATATTTTAATATACAAAATGTTTAATATTTTTTAAAACCAATTACTTAAACCCTATGAGTTTATTTAAATTGAAATGTTATACATATTTATTTAAATTGTTATTTAATAATCATATATTTTTAAATATATATATATATATATATATATATATATATATATATATATATATATATATATATATATATATATATAAGGGATTTAAACTAATTATTTTGTTAATATTGTGACACAATAAATCAGCGTTAGTTAAAACCCAAATATATATAAATTTCATATTTTTAGATCTTAAATATTAATAAGAACTGATAATTTGATTTACAAATCAAAATTTCGATCAACTTAAAGTAAAAAAAGTTATATATTCTAATTTAAACTTCCAAATTAATTCGACTTGAATTTGTTTTTAAAATATGTATAAAATACTTTAATATGTGAATATTAAAAGCATACTATATATATATATATATATATATATATATATATATATATATATATATATATATATATATATATATATATATATATATATATATTGATGCGTGCTAGAAAATTCACGGCGGTAGAGTAACTTATTATATTCTTAGCGTTGTACGAGAATTCAACACACACACAGATGAAAAAGAAACAAGCGGTGATGACTCCAGAAATTTTTACGTGGAAAACCCGCACATGGAAAAATCACGGGGCCTGGCCTAGTTGCAAAAATTCACTATTGTTTGATGATTACAGAAATCCACTGTCCCACAAATGAGAGAAAGTAACTATATTTTTCAGACAACAGTTTTGACTGACAGTATCTGGTTGGTGGTGATCAATGGTGGCTAGCAGTGGTCAACAACGGTTGGCGGGTGTCAACGGAGGTCGGCGGTGTTCGACATCGTTGGACGGTGATTGATGGCGGTAGACGGTAGTTGACGGTGGTCTGGGCTGCGGAGCTCTCGCTCGGCGCTCGGACTTCTCGCAGGCTCGGTCCTTCTATCGTGAGGTTTGAGGGTCTATTTATAGTGTTTTGAGTGCAATTAATGCAATCATTTTGATCGGACGGTCCAGAGAGCTTCCCTTGATCAGACGGCGTTTAAAAGGCATTTGATGGCCTTAACGATGTCGGAATTGAGTGATCTTGGGCTCGTTGGATTCATCTTGTCGAGACGCTCGATTCGAGTATAGGCTTGCTGGTGTCGGCATTTGTTTGAGTTTCCAAATGTGTCCCGAAATCTTTTAAGAATGGATTAATGACTTGATTTAAGCTTGATTTGACTCGAATTTGACTAGTTTTTATATCATTAGGTTTGTCTCATCGAGCTGGTCAGTTTGACTATAAGTTTGCTGAAGTCGGTCCTCTGGATAGCCCTTAATTAATGTTTGAATGTTTTTTTCAAAAATTCTGTCGTGACGAGATTTATCGATGCCGTTTCATATATGTATGTATATGTATGTATGATATATGTATATATATATGTATATATATAAAGTCAAGCCTTATATATACTATAATATCATTTCAAATGAAAAGCGCTAGTTTTGAATGAGAAGCCTTTTATTGTTAAAAAATGGACTCACTATGTTTCAACCTATTAGGAAGATTTCAAAGAAATTCTCATTTGAATTAAACTCCATAACTTTCCATTATGTCTCTAGAATGAGAGTGGAATATCCAAAATCATGAAGAAATTTGGGATACCTCTAGCAGCGATCTCCTAATTGTCCAAGGATTGAGGGTTACCTTCACTAAGTGTAAATCCATATCTATTTTATTTTGTGAGATTTAATCACCATTTATATTAATGGAAGGATGGTGCGACTTTTTTAAATGTCAAAATTTTATGAACTCATATATATATATATATATATATATATATATATATATATTGATTTAGATTTCTAGTGAGTTACACATTCAAAACACAAGTATATGTATAGCTCAACTAATACAGGGCTCTAGTGGAGTCCTGATTATCGATCTCACGAGGAGGTTTGCAAATTCTATAATGGAGCACCACTCGAATCTCAACACAATTGCATCAATTACTAATAATTTAAGGATATTCAGACAGTAGCAGTTACTAATTCTACCAAAGTATGTTCTACTCTTCTAAAACAATTAACAAACACAAGACTAAATTTTATAACAAAAGTTCAAATTGCAAGAAAGAATTCTCATCTCTTCTAATGATAATGTGATGATTTAGTGACATAGATCAGTGATACAATTGTATTATGTCAAATATGAGCATTTCTATTCTTTACTTTCTTTTGAGCAATATAAAGAACATTGGCTAATCCTAGATTTAGTCCCTAAATCCGTGGTTAGGCTGAGAGGATACCGACTATCACTACGGAGCTCCCACTTCCCTTCGCCTGAAGGCTAACTCTTCCTTTAGTTTCCAAACCATAGGACCAAATTGGGGATTCCAGTCTATCACTCTAAAATCTCCAATTCTACACACATCAAAACATATTTCCCTATTTATTTGCACCCAACCCCCGTGAACTACGTCACTCATTCATGAACATTGAATGTGACATTTACTTTTGTTTTAGAACTCATAGTCCTTTCAGAATATATGTTTCACAACAAATTTTAACAATTCAATTAGCCATATCAAAAAGTAAATGAAGTTTGGAGTGAAAAGGTCATCACAAATTTTCTATATTAAATCGACACATTATTTTCATATCACGACATCAACACATCACATGAAAATGAGGAAGACAAAGAAATCTACTCAAGATTCATGAGAAAAGTACGATAAAATATAGATTTTATATTTAAAAACAACGTCATACAAATAAATAAAAGTAAATGCAACTTATCTCAATTTCTTCCTCAAGCGAATCTCTTGAAATTCCTTTGACTCTTCTTTCTCCACAACAACACACAATTCTCTCTTAAGATGAGTAAAGAAGAAGAAATTTCACATTTTTCCTCTCCTCCTACACTCCTTAGTAGAGAAAACACACTAAACACTAATCCTTAAACTCTTTATAATGGACTCTCCACTCGAGAATAATGAAAAGAATCTAAGAAACACTGAAGAGACAACCTATTTTTCGCTCCAAATTCGTTTAAATTCGGGTACAGCCGACTTTCCCAAGAGTTACCTCAAGCACCCCTCCAAAATCAGGCCAAATACATTGAATCTTCTTGAATTTGCGATATGGCGCGGCCCATAGCTCGATAGGGCGCTGTCCTGTGCCATTTTTAGTCTTCCGTCCAAACTCTCTTGATTTGGGCGCGGTCCGACGCCGGTGAGGGCGCTGTCCTGCGCTTTAGGTCAAAATGTCCAATTTACCTCATTTTGCTCTGACTTCGCTCATTTTTGCTTCCTTTTCCTCCAAAGGCATGAAATCATCTTATCTGCATGAAATCATGAAAAATGTCATTCTTTAAAGTGCAATATCATCAAAAATAAGTACGAAATAAGCATTAAAAAACTATCAAATTTTCAGTGGATCAAAGTGACATTATTCGACTTATCATTTATGAATGGAAACTAGATCCTTGCAATGTATGCAACTCATTTTCTCATGATAACTCTTCTTAGCTTGAGTCTACCACTTTTCACCCTCCTCCTATCATTCTTATAGCTAGAGGGAAAAGTTGATCCACTAATTTTACAAGCAAACCTTCGTTTGTCAATCTTAGTTGTCTTAGAGATATTATATCTAACCCTTCATCTAACCCTTTACATAATACCTCTACTTCTCCTCCTTTAATGACTGACCTAACTCCTAACCTTAATGCCCCTCATCTTTCAAGAGAAAATGATCAATTTTCTACCTCGTCTTTAGCCCTTACAAGCCTTCCCCTCCCCCTCAAACACCCTCATACATGCATTTCCAACTCCTCTCAAGCCTTCATCGGCCGACTGCTGCCACTGTAAACAAATCCCCCTTCTCCCACCCAACCAAATACCAACCTCTCACTTTCACCTCTTACGCCCTCCCCTCTTCCTCTATCCTTCTCCCTCCCATTAAAGGCAAAAAAGGCAGGCATAAGGGCAATGCACGCTAAAATCATTCTTAAACTTTGTTATGTCTTTTCCCAAATATTGTTGTATGATATGTAAGGGAATTTTGTAGTGATATTAGATTCACTGACAGTAGAAAGTTTGTCAAAAATCACAATCTGACTTGTTATGTTTGCTAGAAATAGATTTTACTCTGTTTTATCTCTCCAAATCCAACTCAAATAGTCACTTCTCTACCTTTCCTAATGAACATTCAATTCACAATTTTCATACATTTCAGAATGGGCGCATTTGGATCAAATATAAATCTACTACTGCTGATCTTCATGCTTTGGATATCAACCACAATATCTACACGGGTATATTTCTTTCTCCTCTTATGACAGATTTCTTATCAAATTGATGTAAATTGGAAATTACGCAAGTAAAATGTTTTGTGGCAAGCTCTCTCTTCCTTAGTAACCCCTATCTTCCATCCTTGAATTGTTGTGGTGGACTTCAACTGTAGTTTGAAAACCAAAGCTAAAGTTTGAGGTCTCCATACCATCTCTAGCAAATTGATTGATATTAGAAATTTCACTTTAGATGTTGGTTTTTGAGAACTCTCTAGTCACGGATTAACCTTTAATTGGTATAAACAACAAGTTCGCAATCCCGTTAGATGCCTCTTGGTAATGATATTTGGTTTTCTTACTTTCAATACTCTAGTTGCAACATCAAGGAAGCTTTCACCTTACGTCATTCACCTCTTATTCTCTCATTGGCAATCAAAGTTCTCTTAGAGCTATTATCCTTAACCCTCCATCCAACCCTCTTGATAACACCTTTACTTCGCCTCCTCTAATTACTACCCTAATTCCTGATCTTAATGGCATGCATATCTCAATAAAAATAGTCAATGCTATGCTTCCTCTTCTCCCCTTAAAGAGCCTTCCACCCCCCCACCCACCCCCAACTCCCTTTATCCCACCTCATAAAACCACTTTAATTACTCTTAAGCCCTCACTGGTGCCAATGCAAGTAAGCCACCCTTCTCCCTCCTAGCCAGATACCAACCTTTCACTTTTCTCTCTTGCCACTTTCCCATCTTCCTCTACCCTTCTCCCTCCTACTAAAGGCAAAAAAGTTAGGCCTAAGGGCAATGCCCACCAAAATCATACTTAAATTGTGTATTTTTTCCTAAATTAGCCACATGGAATGTCAAATGATTTTGTAATGATATTAGATTCATAGATGGTAGAAAGTTTGTTAAAGATCATAATATTATCTTGCTATGTTTGTTGAAAACAATGCTTACTCTTCTCTCTCTCTCTCTGTCTCTTTCATTTAAATTCTCATAGTCACTTCTCCATTTTAAAATTTAGTTCAAAATTATCATGCATTTCAGAACTAGCGCATTTGGATCAAGTGGAACTCTACTAATGCTGATTTTAATGCTTTAGATATCAAACATAATATATTCACGAGTCTATTTCTTTCTTCTCTTCTGTCAATTCTTTTTATCAAATTTTTATATGCTGAAAATTATGCAACTAGAAGGAAAGTATTGTGGCATGCTCTCTCTTCCTTTGTCACCTCTATCTCCCATCCTTGGATTGTTGTGAAAGACTTCAACTGTAGTTTGAATACCAAAGATAAAGTGGGAGGTCTCTCTCCTACCTCGAGTAAATTGATTAATTTCAGAAATTGTATTATGGATGTTGGACTTTTAGAACTCTCTCATCATGGATTATCCTTCAGTTGGTATAATTGGCAAATTCACAATCTCATTAGACGCCTCTTGGATAGAGGTTTTGGTAATGATATATGATTTTCTTACTTTTAATACTTTAGCTATTACATTAAGGAAGCTTTCACCTTAGACCATTCACCTCTTATTCTCTCATTAGAGATTGAATTTTATCGTAAATGTCTTTTCATTATAAAAGTATTGGAGCTAAATTTAGTATTTTAGTGAAATAGTGGAAGAGGATTATCTTTTTCCCCTTAGGGAAGTTCCTCTCTTTGCACTTTGCAATAGGCTGGAGAATGTCAAAATTGCTATTAAAAAATATCACTGAAGTTTCTCAAATTATATCTCTACATCTACTACAAATATCAAAGCCTCTTTGCAAAATATCTACTCTCAATTAGACTTGTTTCCTATCAAAAAAACTTCTTTTGAAGCTCTTAAGGAAGCTCTTAAGGATTTAAATTAGCTTTAGAACTTCTTACTAATGAATAAAAATGGATTAAACAAAGAGCCAAGTGCTTTTGGTTCTCTAAATGAGAAGATAACATTAATTTTTCCAATAAAAGAATTAAATGTATAAAAGCAAGAAACTTTATTAAAGATTTATATGTCAATGAAACAACCCTCAATTCTAAAAAATACATGGTTGTTGAATCCATTAATTACTTCTTTAAACTTTTAAATTGCCACAATAACTCTTCCCGCTATCTCATTATATAAACTCCTTTTGATAAAACCCTCTCCATTACTGATGGTGCATTTATCACAGTTGAATCTAAGAACATGACATTAAGAAGGCATTTTTTGGCATTTTATCTAATAAAAGCACTAGGCCCAATGATTTTACATCCATGTTTTCAAAGATTGGAATTTAGTTGGGAATTGATAGATTTAAGCTATTAAACTATTTTTTCCCATCTTCCAACAACATATAGAATCCAACATACTTCCTTGACCTTTATTCCCAAAACTTCTCAAGCTAAAGAACTTAATGAATACAAGCTTATCTCCCGATGAAAACAAAATATATAAGGTCTTAGCTAAGTTTCATGCTGATAGTATTAAACCTCTCTTACCAAACATAACCCACTTAACTTGTGTTTCTTTTGTCTAGAAGGGATATAGTTGATAACATCATTCTTGCTAATGAGGCTCTCATTTGTTTTAATTCAACTAATAGTGTACACTTTGGTGCTATAATTGATTTGAGAAAGGCTTTTGATAATATCAAAATGGAATTACTATATGAGATAATGCATATTATGGGTCTCCCCCTAATTTTATTGGATGGATTATTGTAAGAACCAAAGATGTTCCATTCTTAATCATCTTTAATAATGAGCTTCATGACTATTTACCCATTATTTTGGGCCTTGGACATGAATGCTCTCTCTCATTACCTTTTTACCATTGTCATGGACGAATTCTTGTTCTTGTGGGATAAATACTGAAATATTTATGATAACAATGACATGTCTCATAATACACAACATTTCATCTACGTTGATGACTTAATAATTTCTTTTATGATAATTCAACCACAATTCTGAGATTGTTTAATGCCCTCTTAGTTTTTCAGAACCTCTCTAACCCATAATCCAATGCCACTAAATCCTTCATTTGTTTTTCCAAATCACTTTTTCATACTAAAAAGCTTTAAATAAGTCTTTACTTAGGATTTTCTGAGAAATTACTGCCATAAAAATACTTGGATATTGTCATTCACGTATCAAGAATCACCTCATACATTGGCCCTTAAATTTTTGAGAGGATTATAGAAATTTTAAATCGCTGAATGAAAAAACTACTATCGTTTGTTTGATGCTTTCAATTAATCAAAAGTACTATTTGCAACTTCCTATCTTACTATTTTAGATCCACTACTATGTTTAAGGAGCTAAAGAGCATTACTTCTCATATTATAAATTGTCACTCTTTGGTAGCTCTCATAGCAATTTGCAACCTATTACTTAGGATTAAAAATCTAAGTCAAAACTCTAATAGAGTTTGAGCCTTCTAAATCTAGACACTTTAAATATTTTGTTTAAAGCAAAACATATATGTAAACTCTAAAATTATGGAAAAGCTTTATCCAAATGGTGTTTTACTTAGAAGAACCTGCTTGACACCTTTAATACAATTAATAATGTCAACTCTTTTATGGTTTCTTTGAGCATTCACCCTTCTTTTATCTTTGGTCCTTGGTTGGATGGAGCTTATCTATATTACATATATGATGATAATTATATTTTTAAATAGTTTGATAGTTTTGAAGAAAGTCAACTTAAAATTTTTTCTGCATAGGGATACATGGCTCTCCCCCTTAACATCACTACTCCTTCATCATAAACTTTATCAACATAATCTTTATTTTAGATTATGATATTTTATGTTCCTTCTTTGGAAAAGATCTCTATAGTCATACGGATGTTTATGATTTCCTTTATAAAGATCTTCCCGCATCTTAATGGGATCAATAGCTGTGGTTCAAAGGTTACTCCCTTAAATTTGCCACTTCTAGCAAAAAAGTTCTTATTTAGGGATTATCTACTATGGATAAATAGGTTGCTAGAGGCTTAAAATTATATAATATATGCATTTTATATAACAACTATTTAGAAAATCATAATCATGTTTTTTAATACCCATTTAATTTTAATAAACTTCAATATGCTACTCCTTTTGGCACCTTCTTCCACTTTGGCTACAGTTTTCAATAATACTTAGTTTGTGTTGAATCAGTAAGCTATAAAATCATAAGATGTTTCTCTCTTTTAGCTATATAAATTACTGCTCATTTCTTATGGTCGGAAATAAATACTAGAATTTTCATGAATGAATTTTCTAATATTAATTTTACTCTCTTCTCTATTGAAAATACAACAAAAAATTGGAGTAGGAAATGAAAATTCAAGAAAGATATTCCTTGCCACATTTCATCTTTGTACTGTTTATAACTATGGATGGCATCATGATTTATTCATCTTAAAGCTGACTCTCTTAGGATTATTCTTATATGTTGGTATTCAAAACCCTTGTTTTATGAAAGACACATTAGATATATTTATGGGGTTATCAGTGTAGTGATTTTTCTCTCTTATGCTTTAAGATTCATACTTCTTCACTCATTTATATTTTCTATAAAATGGGGAACAAGTTGGATCTATGCTTACTAATCTTTATTGAGTTTTCATTTATGTGTTAGCCTTTGTTATCATGGAGGCTCGCATTTCTAGTTGATGTTTCTTCCTTGGGATACCACTCATTCTTTTGTTTTAAACATATGGTATTATTGTCATTACTATGGTTTTGATGGTGTTATCTATCTTTAATTTTAAGATTCAGCTGAAATTGCTCTGTTCTGGATGGAATCCTCTGACTCCACTGTGGTTTTGAAGTTTTGAGAGCTATGATGGCTTACAACATTTGCTATAGGCTCAATAAAATTCCTTTTAGGGGTTTTTTTGTGTTTTCCCATTTTTTTGAACAAATACTTCTTGCCCTTGCTCTTTATTACAGATACTCCTTACTCTTTGCTTGTATATGATCTAACATGAACTTTTCACTCAGTTGGTTAGCCTAAATGGAGCTTCATCATGAGAAACATATTTTTTTATGTGAACCCTAGTTGCATTTTCAAGCAGAGTTAGTTTTTGGTAGTAGTTCATTCTCTCCCCTCCTTCAGTTCTACTATATTGTCTGTTTTGTTTCTCTATAGCTTTCTCCATTTATTCGTTCTTTATATTTTGTATGTATAAGTAACATGTATCCTATGAAAGTAACCTGCATTTTGTTTTCTAATTATATAAAATAGAATGTTGGATGAGGCCCTCAACTTCCAAAAATACATATTCAAACAACCGAGAAAGAAATTGTTCTCATGTTGAAAATCTAAATAGATTTAACAAGGAATGTAAATCAACAAAGTTGAGCTCAAAGCTGATGAGCTGGCATATTTACTATAAAAGCTAAAATTAATTTGGTTCAAACATTTATTGTAAAATAAGGATAAAAAAATAGTCATATGAAAAACAATAAGAAAGCAGTTGTAAATATATATTTTGAATCTGAAATTGTCTGGTGAATCACACGTAAGGAATAGAGCATTGGGAACCAAGAGGAGGAGAAAGAGAGAGAGAGAGAGAGTGTGTGTGTGTGTGTGAGAGAGAGAGAGAGAGAGAGAGAGAGAGAGAGAGAGAGATAGTGGGAGAGATGAGAGGCAGAGTGCACAAGGGCTTAGACCTGAAGGCCAAAACAGGGTATTCCCGAGCTCTTTGGCCCTATATATTACTCAAAATGAAAGGATTATAGAAAGATGGGGAGAGAGTTCTCCTTACATGAGTGGCTCAAGGGAGAAGTGTCTAAATTCCCCATAATACATGAAAGGTTCCTCCTATTTACATATGAAAGTAGGATAAATAATAAAGTTACAACACTACCTCTGCTAAAAAAAGGTGTAGATGGTGGTGTTTATGTACGAGAAGTGTTCAAGCTATTTTAGTTGGTCGTTCCTGTTGCCATACAATACTGAGATGTGTCAACTAAAGAAGTTCTTGATTGAATTGAGACTCCTCTAGAAAACTTGTATGAGTCGGTTGGAAATATTGATCGAAGCGGATCCCTTGAACGTTGGCCTAAGGGGCATGCAGTAAATGGATCTCCAACTGTAGCAGTGCATGTTGAATTTTATCAAGATATCCTCTATGATTGAGCCATAGATCTATCTTTGTGATGGGATAAAGATATTTCCAATCAAGAGACAAACAAAATTAAAGGTTTAGTAAGCTAGTAGAGGGAGAGAGGTGAAGGGGAGAGGTGGCTCGCCTAAAGGAGGTGTTTGACTAGGAGGACTTTGTTGGTCAATTGGAGTGGGCGATCAGTTTATCGGTGGTCGGTGAGAGGTCCCAACATGGGGTTGGTTGATGGTCGGTTGATGGACGACAGGTAGTCAGTTGGTAAAGCATGCTTAATTAGTCAATTAGTTGTTTGGAAGGTAGCCGGCTAGGCATTTAGTAGCTAACTAATTGACCAATTTAGAGGTGGGAGGTTCGGATGGTGGCAGATAGACTATTTGGGAGGTGGGTGGCTAGTTGTTAGAAGGTGGTCAACCGACTATCAGGGTGGTTCTTTGGGAGTGAGAGTTTGTGGGAGAGAGAAAAAAACAAACTGAGTGTTTTCTGAAGAAGAAAATTACGGAGGAGAAGATGACTTTGGGAACTGTGTTTATGGGATGTATTCGACACAAAGTAGTTTGAGGTGCCTGCAGTGGAGGCATCTGTCAGAGAGGAAGTTGTATGGGAGAGATGATTTTAGTACCAATCAAGTGCAGATGACTTCTGACTGTCGAATCCAATCAAGATTTGCAGGAGCATTTTATGTCATACATAAGATCCTCAGAGTCTCTTACTCCTTGGAAGCAAAGCTGTGATAAGAATGAAAAATTTTAATTACAAAAAATGTGGTCAAAATGATGCATCGGTTATACTCCCTTAGTTTTTAGCTATCTTTTGTGCCCTGAATTTGCTGGCTCCGAAGCACTGTCCTAAAGTTTTGTGGTCAAATTTTGATGATAATTCAATTTTTTGGAAAGATTTTTTGTCTTTTGTAATTTTAGTTGATTGTTTAGCTCAAGGAAAACGTGGGAGGAGATGGTTTTGGAAACTGGGTTTACGCACTATAATCAATGTAAGGTAGTTTGAGGTGCTTATAGTGGAGGTGTTTATCGGAGATCATGTGGTGTGAAGCAATAAGTTCAATACCAGCCAGGTGCAGAAAAACATATTCCATTCGGAGTCCGGACCCAAAGCGCAGCTATGCATCCGGACTCTAATGAAATTTTGCAATTTGTTTTCGGTGGACCAATTGATAAAAAAATAAAAAAAAAATATTTTTTTTTTAATACATGACCTGGCTCGACCCAGCCCATTTCTTCGAAAACAATACCCTTCACACTGAGTAAATATCCATTTTCTTTGGACGTCATTGAGTAGGGTTTTGCAGAGCAATTTTCTCAGTCCCTCACTCTCACTGGGTCTTAAAATATTAACGATGGAATCTTTAAAAAACTATGAGAAGTTTGACATGAAAGTTATGGAATCTGAATATAATGATGAGTTGTTTGTAATTGAGGTGATGGATTCTAAAAATAATAGTGAGAAGTTGGAAATAAAGGTGAGTTTAATTGCATTTGAAATGTCAACATTAATTTATGGTTTTATTGCCGTATTTTTGCGGTGTTATGAAGGTATTATTGTGATATTTTTGTGTTTTTATGAGGTGTTTTTGAAGTGTATTATTATGGTGTTATTGCTGTATTTTTTATTTTATTGAGGTGTTATTATGGTGTTATTTGAGTATATTGTGGTGGTTTTTTGGTTTTAGTCGTCTGGTGTTATTATGGTGTTATTATGGTGTTATTGTGATTTTATTATAGTGTTACTCAGGTGTTATTGAGATTTTATTGTGGTGTTATTTTAGCGTTTTTATGGCAGCTTTATAGTGGTATTTGACTTGTGTTATTTGTGTTTTATTATGATGTTATTTAAGTATTATTGTGGTGTTATTGAGATGTTACTGTGGTATTATTACGATGTTATTTCGATATTTTTGTGGTTTTATTGAGTTTTTATTATAGTTTTATTATGGTGTTATTGAGATATTTTTGTAGTGATATTGATGTAATTGCGAGGTGTTATTTGAGTGTTATTGTGGCAGTGCTGTGGTGTTATTTGACTGTTGTTATTACGGTGTTATTATGGTGTTATTGCGGTTTTATTGTAGTGTTATTTTGGTATCATTGAGGTTTTTTGTGGTGTTATTTTAGTGGTATTGTGGTGGCTCTATGGTGGTATTTGAATGACGTTATTATGATTTTATTGTGGTATTATCTTAGTGGTATTGTCTTAATTTAATTAAATATACTATGTGATTCCTTCTTACTGCATTATCTTTAATTAACTATATGTTTCTAGCTATATGGATTATTAATGGAAGAAGTAATCATGTTGTATGATCCATACCATATTATATGATCATACAAACTTCACTTAGATTCCTATATATAATCTTTATCCTTCACTAATTGACCCACACCTTCATGCTACATGATCATTCGAACTTCGAGAGAATACATAAATACTGACACCTTCCTACCTTCAAACTTCTTGAAATGCTTGAGCATCTTATTTTTTTAGTGAGAAAGGATCCAAAGTTTTAACTCGTCATTTTTTAATCAAAAGCATGATCAATTATTACATACCATGTTGATGAAATAACATATTTTTGATACATAAGACCCTCAATCACCTAGTCTAAGTTGATAAAGTTGGTATATCTTTCTTATTCCATTTATCATTTATATTATAACATTATAATTTAGTTTACATCCCTTGTATCACTCATCATCATGAGTTACTTTTATAGTTCTTTTGAAACACTATCAGTATGAGGAACAAATTATCATTCACTTTATGTTGGTCATAGGCAAGTAATGATCTTTGATCATGGCTTACATAAATAATTTTACATGTCAAAATATGGTGTTTTTCCTCATCATGTGGTTCTAACCCAACTTATAAATGAATGAACATAAATCTATTTTTGTTTAGCTTAAAACATTTCATAAAATTAGCCTTCATTATTGGTCTCATGCTAAATACCCTTGTTATCCAACACATACTTTGCCATAACATTATTCCGCAAGTTAAGGATCAAATTATCATCACTCCACCTGTCAATAAAATAACCTACTATGATCTTATTTTCATTAATATAATGTCATAAATATGAGCAACTTCTACATATAAATGTACATTTTTATTTGCAATAGAAAAGTAAAGAAATGTCAAATTCTTGTAATTACTTATTTTACATCTTATATCGTTGATTTTATTGTAACTTTAGATTTACCTGCCAACTTGAACATATACTTCTTTCACCAATCACTCCTTTCATATTCTCTTCAATTAAATAAAGCGTATAATCCACATTTACGATAATAACAATGTAGAAGAGAAAACTATCCTTGTTGTTATACATCATCAATATAATTCGACATACAAATACCCTTAAAGTATTATTAAAATCATTTAGTTCTTTTTTCTATCTTTTCATATTACCATTCTCATAATCCTAAAAACATGTTATTACATACCATGCATTTGTAATCATGCATTTACTAGCTTCAATAAATAGCCAAAAATTAGAAGCATCTATATTTACTAATGTGGAAGAGTGTCAAATTTTACGACAGATTAATAACTGACAATTTATTTTGATAAGGTTGATTGGTAAGATGCATATGACTATCATATTACTAATTTTACAAAATTAAATTTGATGGAAAAATTAAAAAAATACATTGTTGATGGAATCCAATTGTGAGATATAATTCCTCACAAATTCGTCAATTATATAATTCTGTGGATGAATTTGTCTCAGAAATTATTATGAATTTAACAATCGATTGTGGATTTGACCCCAAAGGATAATAAGAAACAACTTGTTGATCCATGTTTACATCAACATTTGCATAGTAAAGTTATCTACCCCCAATAGATAACAGAGTTTTCCCAACTGTCAATTATCTTCTGAATAACTTTCATAGGTAAATTAAAGATTTGACTTGTTCTTGTGTTATGTAATTGGATGTCCAAATACATTAGAGGGACGTTGTTAATCTTAATGTTAGTGTAATCCTACCGCCATTATTTATGTTGTACTTTGATATGCTTACATTTGACCTTTCTGATTTTCATATTTACTTAATTTTTCACTTCCACATGTTGCAGAAAATTAGGAAGCCAAATACAAAACTAACTCCTCAGCTTTAGCTTTGTGTCTCCAACCAACATGGTTAAGGATTTGTTTATTCAAATTGCAAGATAAATATTCAATGACTAAAATGAATAGAGTAGGTGATAGGGGAACACCTTGATTTAGAACTTTTTCAGCTTTAAAGAAAGCTATGATGCATTTTATTTATCAGAACTTAATAATAGTTATGATCTAGAAATTTCATGATGATCTCACGTAAGTCATATTTGAAGCCTTTATCCTTTAGCACTTTAATGATGAAAACCCATTGAAAAATGTTATATGCTTTCTTAAGTTCCAGTTTTAATAAAATAAAAATGTCTAGATAATTAACATTGAGGTTGTATTTGTCCATATTGTGTTATTATAATACCGTAATAACACCTCAATCCAATAACACCATAATAGTACAATAATGATGTAATAATACCACAAAAACATGTGAAAGAACACCGCAATAACACCAATCAAAAATACCACCACAGCCGCTGTAATAGCACTTAAATAACACCACAATAACGTCGCAATAAAACCTCAATAACACAAAAAAAATACCAATAACACTGAAATAATACAACTTGAAAATACCAACAACCATAGCCACCTCAATACTATGTAAATAACACAACAATAACACTGCATTAAAACCACAATAACACCGTAATAATGCCAATCGAGTATAACTAAACCAAGTTGCCACAACTCCACTCAAATAACACTACAATAACACCATGATAACACCTCAACAACACCTAAATAACATCTCCCAATAATGCAGCAATAATACCAGAGTAACACGTAAAATAACCCTCAAAACACCTTTCAAAAATACCAACACAGCCATCACAATAGAACTAAAATAACACCATGATAATACTACAATAAATCCTCAATAACACCACAAAAAACAATAACATTATAATAACACCAAAACAATATGACTCAAAAATACCACCATAGCCACTGCAACACTATGCAAATATCACCATAATAATATCACAATAAAACCTCAATAACATCGTAAAAAAACAACAACAACACAATATCACAAGTTCAAAATAACTACACCGAGCTGCTGCAATCCCACTCAAGTAAAACCACAATAAAACAATTATAACTCCTCATTGACACCAAAATAAACTCATAATAATGCCACAATAATAATGCAATTACACGTGAAATAACACCGACCTAAACACCACCATAGCCACTCATAATAGTACTTTAATAACACCACAATAACACCGCAATAAAACCTCAATATCACCATAAAAATTGCAATAACACTATAACAACGTTGAAATAATTCAAGTAGAAAATACCACAATAGACACTGGAATTATGCGCAAATAATACTACAATAACACTGCAGCGAGACTGTAATAAAGCACAAAAAATCACAATAACACTGCAATAACGCCAATCAAGAATAACAAAATCGAGCTGTCGCAATTTCAATCAAATAACACCATAATAACATTTCAACAACACCAAAATAACACTACAATCATGTCGCAATAATATCACAACAATATGTGAAATGACACTAAAATAATACTTATCGAAAATACCATCACAACCACCACAATAGCACTCAAATAACACCAAAATAATATCATATAACACCTTAACAACACATAAGTAACACCACAATAATATCACAACAACACCTTAATAACATCGTGATACACTTCAATGACACTTATATATTGCCACAAATACACTGCAATAACACCACAATAATAATGAGATAACATAAGTCAAAAATATCTTGTTATTGAAGTTTTATTTTTATTTTATTCGATTGATATGATATTATGGTGAGGTGTTAGTGTCGTATTATTGCAACATTGTTGTGGTTGTATTGAGGTTGTATTGCAGTATTATGTTTATGTTATTGTGGTTGATGCAGTGTTATTAAGGTTATTGCGGTTGTATTGATGTTGTTGTTGTCGTGTTATTGTAGTTGTATTAATGTTGTATTGCGGTGTTATTATGGTGAGGTTTTATTGTCATGTTATTACAGTATTATTATGGTTATTGCGGTTGTATTGAAGTTGTTATTGTAGTAGTGCAGAGGTGTTATTGCAGTTGTATTGAGATTATATTGTGGCGTTATTATGGTGAGTTGTTATTGTCGTGTTATTATGGTTTTATTGAGGATGTTATTGCAGTGTTATTACAATTGTATTGAGATGTTATTTTAGTTGCATAGAGTTTGTATTGCGGCGGTAACAAGGTGTTATTGACATTGTTTTTGCGGTGGCTATTACGGTGTTATTAGGTGACATTAATTATTATTGGAGTGTTACTTAGGTGTTAGTGCGGTGTTATCGAAGTGGTGATGATGTGTTATTAGAGTTTTTTTGCAATGTTATTGGTGTGGTTTTGCGACGGCTATTGCAATGTTACTGGCATGACATTGGTATTATTAGTGTTACCTGGGTGTCAGTGCGATGTTATCAAAATGGTGCATGTGTTGTTGGAGTTTTTTTGCGATGTTATTGGCATGGTTTTTTGGCATATTTTGGTGTTATTGTGGTGATACTGCGGTATTGTTGGAGTGTTATTTAGTTGTTATTGTGGTGTTATTGGTGTGGTTTTTGGTATTATTGGAGTGGTGCATGGTGTTATTGGCGTGGTTTTGCAGTGACTATTGTAGTGTTAATGAGGTGACATTGAGGTATTATTGGAGGGTTACCTAGGTGTTGTAGTGTCATCGAAGTGGTGTCGATGTGTTATTGGAGCTTTTTTTGTGGTGTTATTAACATAGTTTTGCAGCGGATTTCAATGTCATTGAGATGATACTACGTAATATTATAACAGTAATTTAGCGGTTGATGTGCTGTTATTGAAGATGTATTAAGGTGTTATAGGTTATTATCTTGGTGTCATTGTCATATTTTTGAGGTGTTATTGAGGTGTTATTGCATTGTTATTGAGGTGTTATTGAAGTATTTTTATTGAGGTGTTATGTGGTGTTATCCTGGTGTTCTTGTCGTGTTATTTAGGTGTTATTGAGGTAATATTATGGTGGTTTTGAGGTGTAAGTGAGGTGGATGTAGTAGTGTTATTGCGGTTGTATTTCGGCTAATTTTTTTTTCGTATTATTGGGGTGTTATAAAGGTGACATTGAGGTATTATTAAGATGTTATTGTGACGATTTTTACGGTGTTATAGATGTTACTTAGGTGTAATTGGTGTAGTATTGTAGCGGTTGTATTGTGGAGTTATTCCAGTGTTATTTCCATGTTTTCTTGGTGTCATTGTTGTATTATTGAAGTGGTACCACAGTGTTATTTCCGTATTATTGCGGTCGTACTTCAACCAATGTTTTTTCCATATAATTGTGGTTTCCGTGATTGTATTGTTGTACTATTGTGGTGTCATGTTTGTGCTATCCCTGTGTTATTGTAGTATTATCAAAGTGGTACCATGGTGTTATTGGTGTAGTGTTTCAGCGATTATTACAGTATTGAGGTTACTTAGGTTTTATTGGCACATTATTGTTGCGGGATTGCATTGTTTTGAGGTAATATGTTGATTTTATTCCTGTGTTATTATCGTATTATTGTGGTTGTACTTCAGCCAACTTTTCATTGAAGTGAGAATATGGTGTTATTGCGGTTATCTTGTGGCATTATTCTGATGTTATTGCAATGTTATTGTAGCTTTAATCTTCCATTTTTATTGGGGTTTTAATGAGATGAATGTAGTGGATGTTATTGAAATGGTTGTATTTTGGTTTAATTACAGTGTTTTGCAGTGATATTATCATAGTATTCTGGCTATTTTAATAAGAAGATAGAGCTCATGTAACATGGTGAAGATTAATAAAATTAACATAGGAAAATCAGTTAGAAAGTTCAACATTCATTGATAAATTAAGATCAAATCCAATAAAGTATCATTTATGCATGAGACATAGCCCACAGACAAATATCAAAGGCAAATTTAGCTCTAAATTTTGACATATCTGCCTATCAGCCCAATTTCTCACTCCCTTCAACTCGCCGGCCTGTGCTAATGTTTCCATATATTTGCAAATGAACACGCCTCATTCAAAGCTATTGGTTTGAACTGAAACGCCTTTAACGATTACAACTGGCCATTTGGATGTATGTCCCTTGAAAGCTTTTCTATCATACCTTTCAAATACAATGATCCGCAATGTTTTGTGTTGAATTAAATTATGCATACAAAACCATAACCAATAGTGCTAAAATTAGGCAATGAATCATTGAGCTTCGTTAAGTATACGAACAACGCTGTGTGTGATGGTCTTTTTGCATCATGTTGGGTAAAAAGTCATATAATCTCCATTTTATCCTTATGTTCAATATTTTTTATCAACAATAGGAAATAAGATAATTTCTGCATTTTCTTACCTTTTCCTTTGTGATGTGTTCCACAAATATTGAGTTGTCTTTTATCTCTATATAACTGCATAAAATGACACAAATGTCATAGTGAATGAAGTATACAAAAAAAAGTCGAGTTAACTTTACAAGATTTACTTGAAATTATATAATTACCCGGTGTAGTAGCAATACATAGATGTATAGCCTGTATAATACAGACAATTTCTTCTTCTTATTCTCCATTATTATGACAAAAACATCGACATGCTCGTTTCCAAACCAATTGTTCTTTAGTACATATTTGAGGCCAACACAGTTTATTACAACATTCCCCTCATTAATCATAATATCATCCCTGCAGCGTTAACAAAAAGTCATTATGACATTTAAATATAAGAGTATTGCATACATAAAAAATGTGAACATTTACTGGCTTGTCAGTGTATCTAGAAATACATTGATCGATTACTTCCTACATTTCAAGAGGGATTTGTGTTATACTAGGAAAATCGATAACTAATGTCATTGGACGAGGCTAGATAACCAAAATGCTTATCATATATAATGTCAAATTAAAAGTTATGGGACATAGTACAACGAGTTATTTTTTAATATATTTATCTCATAGTCTTCTACATAGACAATTTCTCTTTGGATGTTTTGTTGATCTCTTACATAACCTGAGATTGTAAGCACCAGAGATTCCACAACATCCTTTATTGTTTGTTATACTTTATCAATACCCAAATGCTGAAGTATCTACAGCTTCTGTTATGTTTGTTGTTCCCCAATGGCTAAGTATCTACAACAACTATTATTATTGGTTGTACCCCAATGGCTAAAGTATCTACATCTTCTGTTATTGTTTGTTGTGCTACAGAGCTTTCATTCTTTTTTTTTGTCCTGGTTCAATATTTAGAAATAAATCTTCATCCTTTTCAATCTTGAGCGTCTACAACAACTATTATTATTGGTTGTTCCACAAAAGTCTCATCTTTTATTTTTTCCCCTGAATGTTCAATATGTACAAGTAAATCTTTAGCCCTTACAACTGAAGTATCTACAACATCTTCTATAGGTTATTGTTCAACAACATATTTTACCTTTTTTCTTTTCATTAACTCAAATGCAGTATAAAGGGAATTCAATTTCTTTTTTCTTCTATTTTATCTTACCTTAACCCTTTGGATTAAACTGCGAAGAGAGGATTCGTGTGTTCTCTTTCGTTGATTTCCCATCGAAAACACTATATTTTCCAATTTTCTGACCTCGGTCTTGAGGCCTGACACTCTGTCTTATAAATTAAAGACTTGTGTATTTATTCATTCTTGAAATTCAATAAGAATTTTTCCTGATCTCTAAGTAATTAGATTATTTCTTCAATACTTATTGCCTCCCGTATATGTTGGTTGTGGGGTGATGTCACTTGAAACAAAATGGATCTACATCATTGGAAATGGGTGAATGTGTTGTGGCAGTTTCATGGTGTGGTATGAGTCTAACTAGACGGGGTAATCCTTCAAATTGATTGGCGAACAAATGGTGCACATCTTCTTTGAAATCCAAATAACAATCATAAGCCTACAATGAAATTCAGAATTGCAGCTAATTCAGAATTGAAACTCCAATAACACCATGAAAAAATAGAATTAACACCTAGATAATACCACAACCACAACAATAGCACCAGAATAACACCAGCTTAAAATCTCAATAAAATTGCAAAAAAAATCTTTAATAACACCTAAATAACACTAGAATAACGAAAACAACAACACCTAAAAAATATCAAAATAACACCAAAATAACACATAAACACAAGAATATCACCAGAATAAAACCTAAATAAGATGACAATAACACCAAAATATGACCACAAAAAACCTCAATAAAACTGAAATATTATAACTCTAATAATACATGAATAACACGAAAATAATACTAAAATAACACAAGAGCAACACCTAAATAATATCACAATAACATCAAAATAAAACCACAATAACACCTCAATTCTGTTCTAATAACACAAAAATAACATCTAATTAACATCATGATAACAAAAAAGTAACACCTAAATAACACAACAATTACACAAGAGTAACGCCTAAATAACTTCACAATTACACCTGAACAAAATCACAATATCACCTCAATAAAACAAAAATACTACAGCTCTAATAGCACAAATAACACCAAAATAACACCACAATAACACAAAGTCACACCTCAATAAAACTAAAATATTATAGCATTTATAAAATGTTCTAAATATTAAAAAAAAAAACAGTCATACAACTTTCTTAAAATGTTTAAATAAATTGTAATACGAAAAAGTTTTTCTTTTTTACAATAATTCTACATCCCGAACAGACCCTAAGCCGAAACAAGGAGCTGTTAATAATAATGGATTCATGCATCCAGCTGTACATAATTATTCACCAATTCCTGCTTGTTTTTGTTTCCTCTTATACAATAATTTTCGTTCTTTAATAAGACAGAATTAAAGTGAAGCAAGGTTCAGCCTTTCAGAGCTTTTCTGTGATCAAATTGCTTCATCCATGTGCTTCTTTGTCTTTAGATGGTTAAATGGTCTTTATATGCAGCACACAATTCTTGTCTGTTTAAGTATTTTGCAGCTAAACTTTCATATTTACACTCAAAATTTTAATATCACATAAAAATAGTACTTTTATCAAGTGAAAAACATCTTTTCATGAATAGATTTAAAGCACTAATGGCTATGCATGTAAATATGAAAATTTTAGAGAGAGATATGTAAATATAAAAGAATATTGTGTCAGGTATGTAAATATCCCCTTTTATTTCACTGCCCAAATACCATTCAACAAAATTCACGCAGAAGTTCTATATCACTTTTGTCCGTTTGTGTGGAATCAACATTAGGAGAAATATTTACATACGGAGAACGCACGGAGTGCTGCATGCGTACTCCTAATAATCCCACCATACCCCCGTAATAATATATGAATAACAATGAAATGGAACTAGTGAAGGTTATTGAGAGATTATTAGTGTTATTGAGTTATTAAAATTAATACTCCAATAGCCCGCCCCTCAATAACTCTGAAATGGAGGTTAATTGATGGGTTATTACGCATGCAGCGCTGCGTGCATTCTCCGTATGAAAATATTTCTCCAACATTAGACAATGAAGAGGCATCCGGTAGATCTAGTTTCTATTTCTTGCAGATTAATTTTGATACAACAAATTCACTAATTGTGGCCATTTGGAATCATTTTTTTATTTATTTTATTGATATTTTCATATGAACTAAAGCATATTTCATTATTTTATTTACAATAAGAAACTGTTTTGTATTATGACACAAGATAGAATTTTAGATTTGATGTAGGAAGCAGGAAGTTGCATTGATTCATGGCGAAGGGTGGTGGAGCCACAGCTACAATTATTAGTGGACCAGATAGTGATGCCATTAGGGGTTAGCCAGCGACTGGTTGAGGGCAAAGGGTCAACAGAGCTTATCGAGATTCTGATGCAGATTGACGGCTACAGGTTTGCGCTCTACATTAGGGCTGGCAATTTGGCTCGTTGTTCGCGAACAGCTCGTGTTCGGCTCGTTCGTTAAGCTACTAACGAGCGAACACGAACAAATTCTTAAGCTCGAAATGTTAACGGCAAACACGAACAATTGTTTGTTCGCTCGTGTTCAGTTCGAATTAGCTCGAAATAAAAAATAATCATATAATTATTTATATAATAATTTATTATATATATTATTTATATATTAATATATTATATATATTTATATTTAAGTTTAAATCATAATTTCTTGTGTGGTAGCGTGGTTATCTTGCTTGTTTTTATTCGTTTAGTCGGGTTCGAATCCGTATTGAGACGTATATTTTTCCAATTAATTTTAACGAGCGATTTCGAGTCGAACATGAACAAAGAATATTTAATTCGGCGAAACATCTAACACACCTTTCACTGTGCATTTTAAACACGAGCCGATTTAGATGAAATGTAATTCGAACGAGCCGAACACGAGCCAAGCCTGAGCTCGCTCAAGCTCGGCTCGTTTACATCCCTACTGTACATAGAATCGGATTATTGGAAGTTTATGCTTTTCAAAAACACAAAAGGAGTAAATTAGGACATGTTGATTCGTAGCACTTAAAATTTTGCTATTTACAAAACTAACGCTTTTCTTCATTCATTTTTGAAGTTCACTCAAATATCAAAATACATATTAGAATTCTAACTCATGTCTTTTTTATATTTTTATTAAATTCCAAATGGTTGGATTGTGACAAGTGTAAATGCACCGATTCAGTGATTCAAATGCTGGTTTTTTAAATAGCAAATTGTTGAGTGATATTCTTGTAAGTAGGGGTGTAACGAACTGAACACGAACGAACAGAGCTAATGTTGGTGTTCGGTTCGTTTGAAATTAAGTGTGTTTGAAATAAGCTCGTGTTTGAAATTGTTCATGAAGCTATTTTTCGTGTTCGGTTTAATTTGTTTGAAATTAGTTTGAAATATTTGAATTCTTTGAATTATTCGAATTATTTGAAATATTTCAAATTTGTTTTTATTATTTGAATTGTTAAAATGATAATAATTTTTTAGATAATCTTTATAGGATTTAATTTTTTTAAATGTGATAAATATTTAGAGTACATAATATTTTTAAAATATAATAAATTTTTTATATATAATTATTTTAAATCATTTTATATTTCAAACAATAACGGTTCAAACACGATCGAACACATGACACTTCGTGTTTGTTTCGTTTATATACCGAACGAAAAAAAAAAATTGTTTGTATTCATCTCATTTGCTTATCGAACGAATCTAACACGAGCTTCTAGCGAGCCGAACACGATTATTTGCGAACAACAAATTTTTTGGACAGCCCTACTTGTAAGTATCTCAATATAAGAAAAAAAACCTTTAAAATGGTCAAGTGATTTTAAAAATAATACAAGTTACTCTTAAAAATAAACAATTATAAAACACTTATCAAACATACAATAACAGCAACAACAACGACAACAACAACAAATCTTTATCCTACTTATAGGGGTTGGCCACAAATCTTTTTCCGATATTTTGTCCTCTCGAGTATGATATTCTCATTTAAATCTAATAAATTCAAATACATTTGTATACATGCTCAAATTTTTTTAGGACCATGTAGCTTCTTAATATTACTCAAATCTTAAATATCTATTCACCTAAAAGGGTCATCATATGGTCAAAGTTTAATGTGTCCAAACCATCTTAAGTTGATTCTCTCTAACTTTATCGGTCACTAGAGCTACTTCAACCCTTTCAAGCATACAAGTATAAAGGCACTCATCCACCTGAGCATTCTCATCTCACTGCACTTAACTTTACATTAAAACACTTATCAAACATTTTTTATCAAAATTTTAAATTAAAATGGAACAGAAGAAAGTTAAGAAAGAAAAATGCGACAAACATGGTATTTCGCCAAATGTTATATTCAGTCATAAAACCAAGTCAGCGCGATACATGAGTCGGACCCATTTCTAAGATTACAACACTGAATACCATTAAAATGGATCCATCATGAAAATTTATGTGATCATATGATACAACATTACAGCCAACACTTCTTAGAATATCACCACTATACCAACAATACAAATCAAACTTAGTTATTATAGTCACGAAAATCTGTAGCAATTCAAGGTTTTGATCTCCTAATTCAAGCTGCAATAAAATGTACAAGACAAAATATAGTTAATTAATTGGTTTATGGTTTACAAAATATGGTTTCTTTCATCTTATATAATTCAAGCTTTTAGAAGGCTTCTGAGCTTAAAATGCTGAAGAGTCATCATGAATGTAGCCACAGGCGGTCATGCAGCCTTTCTTCGCCGGTTCCAAACATCTCATCAACCCTCTCCCCATCCCTGTAGAAATGAAAGGTTGGTGTGTAGCGTATGTTCTGAGTGGTCTCTGGGCATTCATCAATGTCAGCGTAGATGAAAGAGAGCTGCTTGAATTTACTGCTTAAATGGCAGAAAGTAGGAAGGATTTGACTACAAACTCTGCACCTGCAACTTGTCATTAATGTTAAAGAAATAAAACAAAATATTATCGTGCTTTAATTGTACTTGAATCTATAAACCCCTTCCCAAAAATAAAAAATAAAAAATATATATATATATATCCTAAAAGATGAAAATTTAAAAGTACTTTTCCTAGAAAAAGATATTTATCATAGGTGGGTGAGTTATTTTGATAAATTATTTAATGAAGTTTCTGAAAATATGATCGACTATAGTGATTTTAATATCATTAATAATAATAAACCATTACATTAGTAAAAAAGATGGGGCTTTAAATAAAACCAAGGGTGAACAATCTGTAGGACCTGATGCTATCCCGATTAAAGTGTGGAAATATATAAGATATTTGAGACTTTCTTGGTTCACTGAACTCTTTATATTATTTTCAAAACTAAAAAAAGATGGCTAAGTGGAGGAAGTGTATTTTGGTCCCTATTTTAAAAAATAAAGGGGATGCACAAGAGTGTGCAAATTATAGAGGAATTAAGTTGATGTGCATCCTTTAAAATTATGGAGAGGGTGGTAATTGAACATAGGTTAAGATGTATTAGAAAGATTTCTCATAATCAATTTGAATATGTCGGGCAGGTCTACTATGGAAGCTATAAATTCATTGAGAGGTTAGATGGAGAAGTTCTGAGAGAGTAGGGAGCATCTACATATGATTTTTATTGATTTAGAAAAAACTTACGATAAAGTTCCAAGAGATATCCTTTGGACAGTTCTAGAAAAGAAAAATGTTGATATGACTTATACTCAAGTCATTAAAGATATGTATACTAGAGTTTTACTTGTTTCGAACAACAGGATGATTGCCAAATATTTTCCTATTTCAGTTGGATTAAATCAGGGATCGGCTTTAAGTCCATATCTTTTTGCTTTTGTTATGGATGCTCTAATTAGACATTTACAGGAGGATGTAGCTTGATGTATGCTTTTTGCTGAAGATATCCTTCTCATGCAAAGACTAGAGAAAAATGCTCAGGAAAAACTTGAATTATGGAGGTCTAAAATGGAGTCTGAAGGCCTTCGTTTGAGTGGAACAAAAACTGCATACATGGAATGTAATTGTACTAGAAGTAGCTCTAGTGATAGAGTTGTAACTATGGATGATCAAATTATTAAAAGGTGTGAACGCTACAAATATCTCAGGTCTATTGTTCAAAGTGATGGTGATATAGATGGGGATGTTATTAGTAGAATTCAAGTTGGTTGGTTAGAGTGGAGGAATGTTTCGGGTCTATTGTGTGATAGAAAAGTACAACTTAGACTAAAAGGAAAATTTAAAAAGATGGCGGTGAGACCTGCAATGCTCTACGGCATTGAGTGTTGACCTTTAAAAGAGAAGCATAAAACTAAGTTAAGTGTTGTCGAGAAGAGAATGCTTAGGTGGATGAGTGGCATATCACTTACAGACAAAATGTGAAATGAATATATCCGTGATAGGGCTGGTGTAGCTCTTGTGGCAGACATAAAGAGATTAGATGGTTTGGTCACATTAAACGTCAACCATCTGATGATTCGATTAGGAGAGTAGATGTTTTAGATTCGATTTATGTTAAGAAAGGCAGAGGTAGACCTATAAAGACTTGGGCATATTGTATAAAAAATGATCTTAATTTATTAGAATTAAATGAAAATATGAAAATCAATAGGACACAACGAAGAAAAATGATTCATGTAGCCGGCCCCACTTAGTGGGATAATGGTTTGTTATTGTTGTTATTATTGTTGAATGTCTAGAGACATACTGCAAATTAAGAAATAATGAGGTGAAGATTCCCAATTAACAAAAACAACAACAACAAACAACAAGCCTTTGTCCTGCTAAGATCCACAATTAACATGATAAAAAATTGTGTCATATTTTAGCTCTTTTTAATGACACTGCCTTCAAATCTTATTGTTTTTTTATAATAGCACTCACCCTTAAGGTGTGGAATATATATAAACCAGTTAGAATTTGTTTCAAAAATTTGAAACAAATTAGATAAACAAAGAGATCGCAAAGTTTTTGTAATGATATCAACCAATTATTTATCACTCAATATATGAGAGATGATCACAATGGATAAGGCGTCGTCATTAAAGTGATGATCTATTTCAATTTATTTGGTTCTTTCATTAATTTAGGATTGCTTATATTATAGAAACTTGCCTAATTATCACAATTACAGATTTTTAGGCTGTGTGACAGAAAAGTCAAATTCTTTTACAAGAACTTATGTGTGTCCATAACATTTCGTAAGTGGAATAAGCTATGGCTTGGTATTTGGCCCAAAATTGAATATAGCTACAAATGTTAGCTTCTTCTTTTTCGAAGAAATGAGATTTTCACCAACACAAACACAGTATTATTATAATATAATTTCAAACTTTAAGAAATCCAACATAATAAATATGAAAAAAAGGCTTCAATCTTCAAGTGATTATGTATTTCTCATAGAGATTCTTTGATGGATCCAAACTTCCTAGGATGACTTCTGGATATTTTTATTTTTAACTACACTAATAACAAATGATATATTGGGTCAAATGATGATTAGATGACAGGGCCAATAAAGAATTGGTATCAAGAAAGATCTTTATAGAGCTTAGTCATCCTTAAGATGAATATCAAGTTTTCAAAAAAAAATCAACAAGCTTACACTCGAGAAAATTAACTTTCTAAAGAAGATCTACAACATATTTTGAGAAAGAAGTATATCCCTTACTGTATGCAAATTCAATGCCAAAAAATGTATTTTAGATGCCCCAAATCATTGCTGACAAATATCTTCCGCAAATATTGCTTTATTTTTGTGATGCCAAATATATCACTCCTAGTAATGCTAGAAATTTGAAATCGCCAAGGATTACATCAATCAAAATGGCATGAAAGAAAATTCCGCTTGAAATATATCAAATTAACTTCGACAGCTTAAAAATGTTTGATGTTGCAGTCACAATCTATCAGTATTAGCTCAAAAAGAAAAATTAAAAAATAAAAAAGACTGCGTTTTTCACCGGGTGATTTCAGGTTCACTCATTTTTCCCAACATTCAATTGTAGTAAAATGATTTACCAACAAATCCATCACCAAAATAAAATCAAATGTCTTAATTGGTATAATAATGAACTCCGTTGGCAATTTTTATGATGAACATAAACATGCACTACGCATTTTCTATGACATAAAACCTAATACCCAAAGACATAACCACACAGAGCAGGCGAAAAATGCATAATATCAACAGGTATACTGACAACAAACTCATTAGAAATAAACAAATGCGATGCACATGAATTCGAATAGAACAATGCCAAACTGAACTTGAATTAAAAGTGTACATGTAACCACATCTTCAGATTCTTTGGCTTTTTGAAGGGTAATTGCAAAAACTCAGGCTTTTATTGGTTGTTCAGTTCTGCGTTCTGAAGTTTCACTGTTTGTTTGCATTAAATGCTTTTCTAAAAACTGAGTTCTCCTGAGCTGACTGCCTTCCAAAAGTTTTCCATGCTGCCCCTATCCTTGAACTGTCTATAGTCTATTTCTTTCTTCTTTTTCAATGGACAATTCATTTGAATGTGTCCGGTTGTCCACATTTGTAACATTTTTCAAAAAAGAACTAACCAAAATGTTTCTTCCCAAATTTTTTACAAACTTGTTTCTCTGATTGTGACTGCCTTCTATTTACTTTCTGATTTAATTTTCCTGATTTAGAAGTGTACTCTTGCCAAAATCCTTTCGCTTGCTTGCCTGAGATTGTCACTGTTGATCAGAAAAGTTCAACTTATCTTCAATTCTTCTTGTCATTTCAACAAGCACAGAGAATCATTGATTTCGAATGGAGCTAATGCCAACCTGAACTAATCTTTGAGATCACGCAGAAATCAGTGACACTTTTCCTCCTAGGTGTTGACATAATGGGATGCATATCTGGAAAGAGAAGTAAATTTTGTCTCAAATTGCATATCTATCTTGGACCCCTGCGTTAGATTGAAGAACTTATCTTTGAATGTGAATTTGGTTGGATGTGGAATAAACAAATCTTTAAAGACTTTAACAAAGTCATTCCATTGAATTTGTGGTAGAGGTGTCAGCTTAAATTTTTCTCTATGTTGCGTCTGCCACCATCTCTCTGCTTCGCCTTCTAGCATGAATGCAGCTAGCATAACTCTCCTGTTCTCTGGAAAAATATACCATGGAGATTTTTTTTGAATTTCAGGAGCCAATCTTCAACAACGGTAGGGTCGCTGGCACCCTTAAATGCAAGTGGCTTGAAAGATTGAAATATCTTCAAGTGTCGATCCACTTCTACCTTAATTTCATATCTGGGCCCTATACTGGTGAAGGATCTTTCGATAGCAGTCATTTTATCAACTACTTGAGAGATCAGCTGCACAATGCCTTATAATTCAGTTGTTTTGGTGTTTGCATTTGTCTTATTTTAATTTTCATTTCTGCCCAAAACACTTTCAACTCTAACTTTGTGCTCTGCACTTGGCCCAAAAGACTGGCCTTCCGCATTTTTTTTATTCTTCTACAGACATGTTTATCTGTATTGACACGATTTATTCTTCACATGCAATTTATCATATAATAATTTTATCGTGTATGTGGGACACCTTAAATTATAGGAGTTACTCACCCCAGATTCATCAACTTATAGCTCTGTATAAATAAATTCATATTTTATCTTATTCTTCCTCTAAATCTAACACGCTTCCATTATTCTTCTCATCCAATATCCATGTTAGATACCACTTTCTGTCACACCCCAACTAACCCCTAGTAGAGTCACTCGTGATGGGACAGAGACTTCCAATTTGGTCAAACCAGTTCTCACTGGCACTCGTATTGACTTGTATAATCAGGACCGAATGGGTGATAAATTAGTCTAACTAGATCGCCGCAACATACGTGATATATTGCATTAAATATACATACTCAGAAGCATGGACTCAAATCATCCAAAACATGAAAACCATACAGAGCTGCTAAATCTAATATAATAAAAATACGTACCCAAAACATACATACAAACTCCCAAAATTATCATGCAAAAGATGTACAAAGACACACTTGGCTAGACAACAATGAACAATGAGAAACAACGAGCTCAGAGAAATAATCAAGGCTAACATAAGATTATATACATGAAAAAGAAATATGCATGATCGTAAAAAACTATACATGTCGACTCACAAATCGTAACATGCTAGCATAACAGAGAACATGAAAAGAGAGCATGTACAAGTAGTATAAAAATTAAGACTGCAGTGTAAAATGTAGATCGTAAGCATGAAATCATAAGTATAATAAAAAACATGTTCATAGTATATTATCAAAGCAATGTCATTTCATAGAGGTCATCATAATAATGTCACTTGTTTAATATATATGGTTAAACTATTTTCATGTCCTTTCATAATAGGTCATCATCTTACTCTGTAGGTCATATAAACTAACGATAAAAGTTGGGATTCCCTCAACATAGCAGTTATCAATAACCACCCTAATACTCACGGTTCCCTAAAGTTCTGTCACCTCCTAATTCCAATGGTTCCTAAAGTTTCGTCCTCGTAGAACATCAGGAGTTGGTCAACTACATCCCTACAAAATATACTTACTAGCACTAATGTAATAGTGTACCCCTAACATTTCTTGTGACATTTAAATCATTATTACCGTATGAAGCATTTATAAAGCATTACATATATCATAGGCATGAAACATAATAAATGAATACATACAGTGAATTCATGTCATAAGCATAGTCATATGTAACATAGTCTGATCATAACATCACATGCATCATAAGAAAAGTATACATTCACAATATGCAAAAAATTCTAAATGCATGTGTAAAAATAAAAGTCAAACTAAAACCTATCGAAGATTATTTTTCTTAAATTAATACAAAATTATTTCACCTAACTTAACATACCAACCCTACAACGAGTGCCCACACGATTATTTCGAGCTCGCCGCTGCGTATAGAAAACCTGGGGCTCATAGACAACATATGATTTCATAAAATTTTGGCTTATAGCATGCATTAACCCAAAAATGTAATTTACTTGCCAAAACATACCTCAAAAGAAATTTCAACATAAATTAGTCTTTCCAAAAACACAAATGCCACTTTTCCTCCTTCCTATGACCTTATAAACATTACTTCTCCACACTGATTATGTGCTAAAATGTTTTTAGAAGCTCAAAAAATCAATTAAAACACTTCCTACACAAAATCGATGGCGCCTCCGACGGTTGCGAGAAAACCGCAAAAAAAAAGGCAAACTTCAATACAAAAGTGTAGGGAAGGAAATGAAAGTCTCAAATGATGAAAACGTGAGATTTGTATATTTAATTTTGTTCCCTAAGCTCTCTACAACAATTTTCAGCGTCCCTGTGTGCCGCTCGACCCGCTGCTCACCCTTGCACTGTAGCAAGAGTCGCAGTTCCTCTATCGAGCCGTTGTCGATTCACTGAAGGAGGGAGAGGGGGAATCGAGAACGAGCGAGTGAGAAAGGGAGAGAGAGAGAGGAGAAGGGAAAGGAAATATTAGGAGAGAAAGGGAAGGACATTGAAGCTCACCTGCCTTATTCAGCCGAAACTAGCGAATAAAAGAGAGTGAAAGTCAGTTAGCTATAGTAGCCGAGGATTAGCATTAAGATTAATTAGGGTAACTAAGATTTATTTTAAGTTAAATTAACAAATAACTTCCAGATTTTACATTTCCCAATCCATTCATAATTAAAATATGGTGCTTTAAATGGACTGAATGATTTCATGCGTAGAATTTAATAAACTTATTTTTATCGAATTATGAGAGATGAAAATTTTGAGATACTTTCCAAATTTGTCGAACTTTACCTGGTTCCTTGAAATTTAGGCGGTACATAAATCACATTTTCATGGTACTAGCAAGGGAACGCTAATGAAAAATGATATTGATATTGATATTGAAGTACCTTAACTGGTATAATTTTTAGACAATGCTCCTATGACGATCATACAGACATAGAATGATATAGATATGCTATTGATAAAGTAAAACACATTAGATAACATGAAATATCCTACATGATTATATTCATAAACTATCAAATATTTTATATTGATTTATTAAAAGCTTAACTGGTAAGTATATTATTTTTTTCATTGTATTATTGTAATATAGGAGTGTGAGTACGCATTTGATTAGCTCATTGTTGTTTTAAACTAACTTTTCAAGTGTAATTAATTGATTAAAAGATGAGCAATATAAGAGGAAATGTTAATAGAATGAGCGGACAACTTATAATCAAGTAAATTTAATTGTAGCGCTTTAATTAGATTTCTTTAGTAACTCTTTCATTTGTTAAATGTTAGTTATAGAAAATGAATATGGAAAACTTAATTCTCACCGTCCAATTGTTTGTACATGTCTTGATTATTTTCAAGCTCCGGATCGGATCGTGACAACACGTGTTCAAGTAAAAGCATGTTATATGATATATTCAAAAGACAAATGAAGAGTGCAAAATTAGTTACGGGAACAATCTATCAAGTAGCCAAGGAATTTTCAACATAATAGCCTGCAAGAATACAAAGCCGGCAATCAAACCACCATTAACAAGTTAAAAGAAATCAATTTGTGAATAGAAAAGAACCATTAGCCACCTTATGTCAGTTTACTGCTCCGTAATGACAAGATCAAGTTATCAAAAGTGAAACTCTATTAATTTAAGGATTGCTTTGCCTAGTCAAACTCTTAAATGTTCAACCTAACTTATAAGGTGTTGTTCATGTACCAACCATCAACCCAAAGGCCACTCCTGTACAACAAGTCATGAAGTTTACTTTTTAAGATCAATAAATTACTCCATCCATCACAATAGTCATCATATAGCTGAATGCTAACTCTTCAATATGGTTTGCATATTTTCAAGCTCACGTGGCTCTTTCTTTAACTAAAATGATGAACATCTTCTAGATCAAGAAAGAGACTCCTTGAATATACCTGATTTTCTAAAACAAGCTGCAAATGTTCAATGGAAAACGGAAAACATTGAACACATGTTTAAGAAATTTGATATGTTGACAGCTTCATAAAACAACTTCTGGACAAATTCTGCGTGTAGCAACTAGCATGAAGAGACTCATATAAGACTCTTTGCTTACTTGAACTTCAGTTCGCATCATTCCACCATCTCCTTAAATAACCTTTTCCATTTGCACCAAAAAACATGATTACGAGCTTCAACAGTCGAACTTTACGTGATCCAACATGAGGGTAAATGGTTTAAATTAATGCAACATGATGGGAAAATGGGTCTAGGGAAATCTCATTAACAATAAAAATCAGAAAACTTTAATTTGCATCGCTAGAAAATAAACCTTAAAATTTGTCAAATTTTTTAAAATAATAAGCAATACGGGGGTGAAAATTAGGTCATACCATGAAGCCCCATAGTTTATAACAGCCTACAAAACAAATTCAATATTCTGCCAATTAAAAATAATTATTAAGAATAACCACCCCAATCATCAAGGAAAGTAGGAGAAAACCCAAAACTCACCGGCGTTTTGGTGGCTTTAATGTTCTGTAAGATCTCCTTGAGTTGGGTATCACTTGAGGCAATATGAATCTTTTGTGGAAGGGCTAATCCCAACCCCTCTATGCTTCTCTGCTTCTCAACCTCTGCCATATCCCGCCCAACCAGCCAAGAAAAATTCTGATAGCATAGCAGTGAGATGGATAACTTTTTCCAAAATATGAAAACTCCACAAAATATAACACTCCACCATAATCATATATAAGAGAAGCTAAATTCATATACATCAATGCAATTATAGCCAACAAAACTAGATTAAACTAGGATTCTTAGAATCATTGAACAAAGCGGGGATCTAAATCTTACAATAAATGTTCCATACCTGACTGATGACTCTATTCCTAACTAATTACACATAAACAACCTGTCCAAAAACACCATAAAAATAAGTGAGAACTTTGTAACTAATGTCAAACAAAAGAAAGTAAGTGAACATAGACGAGATCAGTATGTTCAATACATCATTGAAATATTTTAATTGCGTTCTTATTCTGAAGACAGAGCAGCACAATAGCATTCATGAAGCAATAACAAATCATGTTACTCTTGAGATGTATGCATCAATGATGATAATAACAGAAAGCCTAAACAATAATCAAGCAATAAAGCATGCCAAAATAATACTCCAATGATCACTCTGCATAAAATGAAGTGACGGCAATCCATAGGTATGCCTAGCTAACATGCCTTAATTGAACATATTATCACTTGTATAATTTGGATCTTTCAACATATACCATCTTCAGATTTAGTATATAATACAGTATAATCAGGAGTGATCATATTAAGAGAAATTTCTTTGCAAAATACTTGTTTTTTAAAAAAGGAATAATAATTTCTGTTGATTGGCTTAAACATCTTTCCTTCCTTATTATAGCTATAGATGTTTAATACTCTTTATAAATATTGGAAGCTTATAAGGAATTTTCAATTAATGATATGAATATAAGGAAATTTGCAAGGAATCTTGTCTCCAACCCCTTTCTTGAAGGTGTGGTCCTCCACTCTCTCTCTTTAGGACTATCTTCGGTCTAAACTTTTCATCTCTATCTATAGGACTTTTAATGCAGCCATGCCTTCCCAAATGTAGTGTAAGTCATCTTCATCATCACCATGCCCATATCAAGCCTTTCAAAATAATAGAGTTTTCAAGCCGTTTGGTCCACAAAATCCAACCTCCCCCAAAAAAAAACAATACACCGCCACCCCAACCAAGCACACCTATATATATATATAGCCACCCATCCAACTGCTAAAACCAATACCTTCTTGTTGAAACTCTAATTTGAAACGATTTGGTTTCTCAATGTCTTTACAAATTAAAAGCACGATATCTTCATAAGTTTAAAATGCCCATGAAGATCTTTACAAACTTTTTGCTTTTATTGCTCAAATTTCCTTCCAAATTCGCAAAATAAATCGACCAGAAAAATATCTTCCATATAAAAACTTGCCTCATTTAGCTAAATTGTTTTCCTTTTCTTTTATTTATTACACTCTCTAAAATAAAGGTTTTTTCCTACAAAAATAGAGAGCAAAAGAGAAGCATCCACGATTTAACTCGCCCTTGGCCTCCTTGGCCAACCACATAAAGGAAAAATCGAGATTGCTTGTTTATCTGCTTTCAATGTCAATGTCCTCGACTAGTTTTGATTACTAGCAATCTTGACTACAGAGCATCGGATATCTCCAATAATTTCAAGGAAGAATATAGATCACATTCAAGAAGAAAAAAATCATCATCCTTATATTTTCATGCTTCTCTAGACACATCTAATCATTCAATGATAACTACCTTAAACTATGACATCTCGTCATTATTGACTGGAACAACGATCACTTGGGTCCTTATAAGCAACGTTAAACTATGCCATCTCATCATTGATTCCCCACTCTACAATAGAATCCTATTGAACTAGGAACTCTCAATACGATGTATGGAGTTATTTTGAATATGAGACATGTTCCCAAATAGATATCCCAATTCCTCTCATGATACCTATGGTCTCACTTACTTCCAATATATTACATAATTATGATACAAATAATCACGCAGATTATTCATATTTTAATCATTTACATCAAATTTTGCAAAACACGCATCATGAAACCCACATGTGTTATGTTATGTTGTCTAATAATGTCGTCATCACAAATCATACGATGACTACAGACATAATTGTCCATCCCATCTTCAACTACATAATCATTATGTTGGGTTACATCATACAACAGTCTCACAAACTACCTATGAACCAACGTTTCTATTTGATTCCACATACTCCACATTAGACTAGCCTTACAAGCCCAACCATTTAATAACCAGTTCAAGAAAAGAATAATATTAATAATATTGATAAATCAAATTAAAATAATAAATAACTGTTTCGAAATATGTTCCTTTGAACAGATGCGTCGATAGTTGGGGAGTTAAATAGAGGGCTTGGTCGTTCTCTCATGTTCGAACCATAGACAAGCAAGTGAATACTAGAGAGTGAGAAATAGTGGAAAGAGGAAGAGAAAGTGAGCCGATGATAAGGGAGTAGGAGAAGTAGAACGAGAAGAGAAGAAGTGAAGTCGAGCGAGCTAGGCAAAGGGTTAGAATGTTCACCTTAGTGTTTCGTTTCCTTGCATCAGCACGAGTGAACGAGGAGAAGGTGGATCGTGTGTGCCTTAGTTGAAGGAAGAGGAAGAAGAGCTAAGTGGGAGAAAGGATCGCTCTAAGCAATCAAACCGAAGGAGAAGGGCTGCTAGCATGCGAAAGAAGAATGGAGGTTCCGCCCAAACTTGCATGTTCATTTCAAGGAATAAGAAAAGGAGCGGCTCCGGTGCAGGAGGAAGAAAGTCGCGTGTGCGTGCGACGTAGTTGTCGACCAGAAAAAGCTTCATGCAATTTGTTCTACAAAAAGAAGAAAAGGAAGGGAGAATAAGCTTTTGATCAAAGAAGATGGGAGGGGGAGACTGCATGCGAGAAGGGGAGACCGACCAGTGCTTTTAAGGTAAGAGTTTCTATAATATTAATTTATGAAATTATATATATACAGATTATGTGTTAATAGTAAGGTTTATTTATGTGAGGGTTCAAGCTATAGAAATTTTAGATTTTGGATCGAGAAGAGAGTGGCGACAGTAAAGAAATGTTAAGGTGGGTTAAGGTTTTAGCATGTTACTTATGAATTTAATATATATGTCTAACTATTAAAATATTAATAGTAATTTTAATTAAATCAGAATTTGAAAACTCAATCGGTAGAGGTGATCGAGGAAGAAGTAAACAAACAAATATAATTGAGGTAATTTATACTTATGTCTTTTAATTTAGAAGATATATTAATACCTAAAATAAGGTGTCATTGGAAAATAGTTCAGACTTGAGTAATTGCAATAATGAAGAGATAAAATATCATATTTCGCCTTTTTAGAAACTAAATAGAGGACATCAATGATTAAGTGGCTACAAAAATTGTCTGAAACTAAGGTGAGTGCTTATACTTTTAAAGTATAGTAATAATTGGTTTCTCATAAATTTGATTTGCCCTATGACTTGCTTAGAAAGATTTTACTGGCTCTTTAAGTTTAATTGATCATATTGAGTAAATGTCGCTAATATTTGAACGTCATTTAACTGCATGATTCATTTTATTGAATGTGATGAAAAGAAAATAGGAATGAGATTTATTACTTTGATTGCTTGGATGTGCATGTTTAACTATAATAGAATCACCCCTTTATTGTATTGGCAGAGGGACACTGAGGTACACGTGCATATAAATAGAAAACGATATTAATATTGAAATACCTTAAGTGGTATAGTTTTTGACGGTGCTCCTACGACGGTTGTATATAGACTAAAAGAATATTGATATATAAATGATATAGGAAGACACATAGTGAATGTTTATAATCACCTTGAATGCTCATATTAGATAGTACAATCATCAAATACTCGTATATTTTTACACAGTTTACTTGACGTGCATATTGGTTCCTTATCTATTGAATTAATATAGTTTAGAAGTATGGGTATTCACTAGCTTTGTTTAGTTTACTATTTTTTTAAACTAATTTCTCATATTTAATTTATTTAATTTAAAAGATGAACAATAACAAAGAAAATATATATAGAAGTCGCGGTCAACAAGAAATGGGGTTAAATTTAATCGTATTGATTTAATTAATTTTTTTAATGGCTCTTTCATTTATTAAATATTAATTACATAATAAATATAAAAAATTGTTAATTTCCACCGTCCGATAGTCTATTCCCGCTTTGATTAATTATAAGCCAGGCCAGATCAAGGCACATTATGTATTGTCATGCTACTTTCACCCACATATACTAAGACTTAATGGTCACTCACATCCAAGCTTGCGTTGTTCCATTGATCGAGCTTAAATGTTATAATGTGCTCAAATTTGAGCCCGCTTACATCCATGAATTTGAGCATGAACCATAGATTGTGCCAGTATCTGATGTTGTGACTTTTTCCTATTCATTTTTCACAGATCATTACATTTGACGTTAGAGGCATCATTGTTCCTCAACTTCTGTAAACAGACATTTAGCTTGTTCTTAAATGTCTTGTAATATTGCTTAATCCATCATAAATTGGTTTTGTCTTTACACATCTTCACCACTAGATCATTATCTGAGTGATCATAATAAAGGCATAATGTCTGAAAGCATTTGTATTCTCCACTGTCCACGAATCAAGGGCCTCATCGTCATCCTTCTTACTCTACACTCAATGTTATGGGTTCACTTTGTACCATTGGTATTGCAACAATCATACTATCATGGGACCCATACACATGTTAATATCAGTTACACTTGAATTGTACATGGTGATGTGGAGTTTCAAAGGCCCTATATTATGAATCAGTTGCTCAAATATCTCTCACTACATATATTCTTTATAATAGGCTTCAACCTTCTACACTTCTGCCAGACTATAAAGATTGTTGTCATCCATGACTTGAATAAGATGGAGGAGCTTGTTTCCCCACCACAACTCAATGGACCAATTCATATAGATATATTAACAGCTACCCAACATTTTATCATTTGCCTTACCCAGAGTAACATCATCTACATCATCTAAATTTATCATGTAATAAATGTGCGATCAAGAGTAACTTTATTAAGAAAGCTACTTCATAAAAAAATATATTTTATGAAAGATTCAACATTATTTGTATTAATTGCTTATGTCAAAATATTTGATTGAAAAAGCTGAATCAATTTTCTTTATTGATGTACAACTACATAAAGATCTTCCCTAGGCAAAGAAAAGGTAACTAATCTCCACAATTAAGGAGAAATTAATTGGCTATAATATAGAAGAAAATAAATAGCGATTCCAAGATTCTTAATACTGATTAATAAACTTAAAAACAAAATAAATAACAAATATGGTACATAATCGCACGAATCTTTCAATACTCACCTCAGTGGCATGAAGATGTCACTCGCTAATGATTTCTATTGCTCAGATTCTCGTGTTGCGCTTTGGGAAGCGCTTTTGTTAGTATATCTGTATGTCATGTTAGTGATGGGTATGTAGAGACATCATGTCACTATGCATTATCTATCTTCTCATTGATGAAATGTTTATCAGCTTTTACATGTTTTGTTCTATCATGTAGAAGCTGGGTTATAGTTATAGAGATTGCTGGCACTTGTTATCGCGATAAACTTTAATAGGTCTTGGTATAGGAATGCTTGATTTCTTGAGGAGTATTTTTATCATGTAACACTCACGGAATCATGTGCGCACGGAGCGGAATTCGCACCTCGGCACTTCTTGCCACCACACTTTGTTTTTTCTTTTCAAATGTAACGGGTTTCCACCTACAAAGGTACTGATAACTACGAGGTGGATCTTCATCATTCATCTCGCCTCGATCCGCATCCGTGTAGGCCTCTAGCAGAAGATGTTCTCCCTTTTGAACAACAATCCGTTTCCAGGGAGTTCTTTTGAGATATCTCAAAGTCGAATACAGCTCAAAGTGAGCCGGTCAAGGTGAATGCATGAATTGACTCACAACACTCATTGCTAAAGCTATGTCGGGTCGAGTGTGAGCCAAATAAATTAGTCGTCCTACCAATCTTTGATAGCGTGCTTTGTCCATCCACCTCATTAGTTCTTTGCTAGTTTTAAAGCTTTACATTAGGTTCGATTGGCGTATCTGTTGCTTTCGCAACTGTCATCCTCGTTTCTTCGAGTAAATAAAGTACATACTTGCGTTGATTGACAAAAATTCCCTCCTTGGATCTTACTGAACTCCAATTCAGGAAATATTTTAGCTTTCCTAAGTCTTTAATATCAAATTCGAGCTTGAGTTTCATCTTGAGTTGCTAATCTCGAGAGATCATCTCATGTTATGATTATGTCATCTACATACGCAATCATGATAGGCTACTTTACACTTTAATGGAATGTTTGAAAAGAGAGTGTGATCGAACATGGCTTTGAGAGGATTCAGTGTCTCTTAATAACATCACTAAACGCTCAAACTACGCTACAGGAAACTTGCTTTAACTGTCTGAATTTTTTAATTTTGTACTTTCCTTTTCAAATTTTTCTTCGAATCGGGTGGCGAGTCCATATATCTTCTTCTCGTAATTCTCCATTTAAAAACGCATTCTTTACATCAAATTGATGAAGTGGCCGATTGAATTTAGCTACTGAAGAAGAAATCTTCTAATAGAGTTAATTTTAGCAGCAGGAGCAAAAGTCTCTTAGTAGTCAATACCATGAGTTTGAGTAAATCCTTTTCTTCTTAGTCTTCTTTGTATCTCTCCACACTTACATCGAACTTTAACTTTCACAGTGAACACCCATTTGCACCCTACCGTCTTTTTTCCTTTAGGTAGATCCATGGTTGTCAGAGTGTTATTTCTTTTAAGAGCATTAATTTCTTCCATCACGGCTAATCTCCGACTTGGTTCATCTAAAGCTTCATGAACGATTCTTGGAACAAACATATTAGAAATCCACAGATACAAATGCTTCTATGATTTTTTGATAATTTTTCATATAGACAGTATTGTGTGATAGGATGTTTAGTGCTTGTTCGGATTCCTTTTCAAAGCGATTGGAAGATCGATATCGGATGGAGTGGAAGTAGGGGAATGCTTACTGCGAGTTGTAGGACCATTATTCGGGAAAGTTGTTTGACCATCTGTCGAGGGAATAGCTTGGGTTTGTAGTAATTTTGTGGAATTTCTTACAGTATAAACACTGTAGCTCGTAGTTGAGGATTATGATCCGTTGGAAGTACTTCTCTACTGTCTACGATAAAGTAACATGCGACAAAATAGGATTAGTAGTGTTGATCACAGTTTCAATATCAGAATTAGTTAAAGAAATGGGTAAAGTTTCCAGAAGTTTTCTTAGTTAAGTTCTCATCACGAAGATAATTATTTTGAAAAAAGGTTGATCTTCGAAAAACTTGACATCCATGCTTTGAAAAAATTTTTTGTTATTGGATTAAAACATTTATGCTGCGTTTATTGGAGCATGATCAACAGACACATTTTTCGACTTTGGGATCCGGTTTTGAGCGAAACACATTTGGGACGTACGCATGATAACGCATCAAAAAGCTTTTAAAGGGAGATCGTTGTTATCTTAGATGTAGGAAAATAATTTTTGAAGACTTGTAACGGTGTTTTAAATTTCGAAGCTCGAGATGACGTTACATTTATTAAATAACGGGAGGTAAGGAGTGCGTGCAAAGATATTTAGGGATATTCATGGAAAACATAAGTGCCGAAGTAGCTTGAGTAAATGCTTATTTTTTCTTTCAGTAATCTGATTTTGTTGTGGTGTGTCACGACAAGTGGATTGAGTGCGAATACTGCTTTTCAAAATGAATGTTCTCAAATATTTGTTGAAATATTCGATCCGTTATCTGTTCTTAGAATGCGATTTTTGTTTGAAATTGATTTTCGATCGTGTGGAAAAAATCCTTAAATCGTTGTTCAACTTAATTCTTTTCGATAAATAAACTGCGATAAGCTCGTGTGTGATCATCGATAAATGTTACAAGCAATTTTCTACGAAAGTGTGTTAAGCTTTAGATGGGCCCAAGCATCACTATGCGATAAGTAAAAAGGTTTTGACGTAGAATATGATTTTATTGGAAACGAAACACGATGACTTTTAGCTAAATTACTGAAGCTTATGATGGAGTTTTGAGCAATCGATATTTTTAAATAGTTTAGGAAATAAATATTTGAGATATGGAAAGCTAGGATGCTTACTATCTTTTATCTTATAATAACTTGATCATTGTCAAAGCTTGAACTTGTACTACCTAATCCATGAGTTGTTTTATTCGCAGAATCGGTTCCATCATAGTAATACTAGCACATTTATTCTCTACGAGTTCCGATCATCTTCCCAGAGTTAGGTCTCGAAAAATACGATGGAAGGAAAAAAGAATGGAATAATCGAGAATCTTTCGAACAATTCTTAACGGAAAGAAGATTACATGTAAGTTTCGAACATGTAAGGCGATTTCGAAGAAATTTTTACGAAATTTGAATATTTCCTTTTCCTACTGATAGGTGAAAAGTCTTAGTCAATTATTCCGATTTTTCGAAAGCAGAACATGGATAATATGAATCAAATAATTGAGAGCGAACTTGTCATATGATCGAAGGCTCCTGAATCAATGATCCGAGGAGTGGTATTTCTGAAACAGATAAAACCGAAGGATTCTTACGCTTGTTTGTGCTTTATAGAACCGATAGGAGCATTAGATGATGAGCGAGATTTCAGCAGTTTAAGAAGATGAGCTTAATTCTTTCTTTACTAAGTGGAGATGACTCAGCCTCATTTGTTGTAGGTGTGCTATGTTCACCAAATTTTTTTCACTTACCATTAGATGGTTTATCATGCAACTTCCAGCACCGATCGGTGCTGAATCTCGCTGATGAAAATGATCTAGTGTTCGAAGCAGAGTTTTCGGGATCGGCCAAAGAGCTCGAACGGATCTTCTTCAACACTTGCTATCCCCTTTGTAGCTCAATCCTCTATACCTACAGCTGGGATAATTGAGAGAAGCTTGTCATATGACCAGAGGCTCCTGAATCAATGATCCAAGGAGTGGTATTTCCTAGAACAGATAAAGCGAAAGGATTCTTCTATTTGTACTTATAGAGCCGATAGGAGCGTTAGATGATGAGCAAGATTTCGATGAGTTTAAGAAGATGAGCTTAATTCTTTCTTTCTTAAGTGGAGATGACTCGGTCTCATTTCTTTGTAGGTGTCTTATGTTCGCCGAATTTTTTCACTTACTTATTAGATGGTTTACCGTACAACTTCGAGCATTTTTCACGAGTATAACGTGGTTTTCCGCGATAGTCGCATTGCGAGTTGTTTTTGTTTCTACATGTTGGTTGTGAGAGTTTTCATGCTAACTTGAGCCGGAATAGCCGGCGGTGATCCTTCCGCGGACACGGTTGAACTTGCGATCTTCTTCCCGACATCACATGTCTCCGACTCTCTTCTCTCCTCACCTCCGCAAAAACTTCACCGATTGGAGGAAGGAGATTTCTTCCGATTATTCGGCCACGAACCTCGTCATATTCAACATTTAGGCACTGCAGAAATTTGAAGATTCGACCGATATCACTATCTTCTTGTACTGGTTACAGTCCTCGTTTGATTACCACTCATGATCATTGAATAAGTTCAGGTCCTGCCAAATCCGTTTAAGAGAATTGAAATATTTTGTCATAGAATCCTCACCTTGGCAAATTTCCCCAAGTCGTAGGGTCAACTCGTAAACTTGGGATTGATTTCCAAGATCAGAGTACATTTCGAAACATTGTCCATAATTCCTTGGCGGTAGAGTAACACGAGATAATTTGCACTTATCTCTTCGATCGTGGAATTGACCAGCCATGTATCGATTCCAAGTTGAGTTTTACGCATCACGAATGACATAAGTTTTGTCGTTCACGTCGAATTGCGTAGTATCACACTGTGATATAGCCCAATCTTTTCTCTTCTCGGAGATACATACGAGCCGATTGTGACCGTCGAAGAAATTATCACCATTAAGTCGGATTGTAGTGATCCGAATCGGATGATTTTCGGATGTATTTCTACGAGGTTCGAATCGAGATGGTTGAAGAGTTGATTTGTCTGGACATGACTTCAGACATTTTTTCTCGATCAAGTGTGTTCTCTTTTGCCCGCAAAATACGGAAGCAACAGGCAGTCAAACAATAAGGGTCGAGCGACCCAACCGTCCGAGAGGAAGACGTCGATCGCAGTAGGCGAGCAGGCCGAAAGGCGAGCAATGGAAGCCGAACAGGCGAGCAAGCAGGAGAGCCGGCGAACAAGCAGGCGAGCGACGGAAGCGAACGGTCGAAGCCGACTGAACGAAGGCGAACGAGCAGCAGGCAGGTGAGCCGCAGGCGAGGATGCCGTATACGCCGTCAAGCAAATTTCCCGTCGAATAGGTCGATAACCGATTCCGACCTTTGAAGAAGATAAAGATTCAGACCTCAAATATTGGCTCGATACTGATGTCAAAATATTTGATTGAAAAAGGCTGAATCGATTTTTACATTGATGTACAGCTATATAAAGATCTTACAGGAACGAGAAAAGGTAACTAATCTCACTAATTAAGGAGAAATTAATTGGCCTAATATAGAAGAAAATAAATAGCGATTCCTAAGATTGCTAATACAATTAATAAACTTCTAAAACAAAATAAATAACAAATATGGTACATAATCACACAGATCTTTCAATAGCTTAAAATGTTTCTCCAATTATTTAAGCTTTTTTAGATGTAAAATAATATTTTTAAATAGATGTGCTTGCAATAGAATTTTGTTAAATGATCTGAATGCGAAGTTATTTAAAGCAAGATTCTCTCATGCCCTCCCACTTCATGCTTTTGGTTAAAGATATTCTTCTTGCTTTTGCATCGTCATCAAAAAAGCCAATTGCATTTTCTGCTCTAAAAATCCATCTATTACAGCATGAGCTCGTCAACTTTAGTAATGACTATAACATAACCGTATCAAAAATATAAGCATAGAAAAATAATTTTCACTCGTGTGAATCTATGTTTCTGACATGCTCATCAACAAATGCAAGATTCCTTATTAAAGCATGTAACAATATAAAAACTCGGCCTTAACATCAGGTGTGGTAAGGTTCAAATACGCATGTTAAAATAAACAATAATGCAAACATGGAAAAATCTATCCAGAACATTAAAAGTAAGAAATAAATGGAAAGATGCCAAAATAAAGACCTCAAGTTTTTAATCCTCAATTCATGAGAAGTAAGAAGCTAAAACAAAGACTAGAGGAAGTTTTCATTAAAGTAATCATAATGTAGTTTTCTCTTTCAATGAATATGGGGTTATTTACTGATTTATACAGATTCTAATATCTAAGAGCTCGTTTGGCATAACTTCTATTTTATGTAATTTTTTTATTTTGTTTTTGAAAACATAATTGACCGGTACAGTTTTTACATATTCTTATTGTTTTTTCTAAACAATCAAAAACTTAACTTGCTTTGAGAATTTTTAAAAACAAGTACCACAGTCAAACATATTTTAATTCAAATCAAAACATAAAAAAAAATAATAAAAAAAAAAATATATAAAAACAAAAACAAAGTGATCCCAAATGGCACCTAAGCTTGAAACTATCCCAAACCAAGGCTAATTACAAGATAACCTTTAGAATAAAATAAAAATAAATATAACAAGTGGCAAAAAAAAATTTTAATAGGGAAAACTAAATAAACCATTAATGCAACCGACGATAATGAAGGTTACTTCCATGAGCAGTTCTTTGTCAAGTTCAATAATCAAGTGCTTAATATTACGAAAGAATCTCTAATTTATAAAATAAAAAGGAATAAGGAAAAAAACAAAAACCTATCACTAAGTACAAACCACCACCAAACTTTTACCAACTACCATTACCATCATGCTTACTATATCATATCAACCATCATTAATATACTACCATCATCATTTAGACTATAATAATTAGCATATCTATCATCATTATCATATATATCACCCATCCTAATAACATAAAATTTCTTCATGGGCTAGACTATGAGAAAAGGCCTAGCACATATAGACTCAAAATATAACATCCTGACACAATAGTCCAATAAAATATATAAGGATTCATATATACAAAAATAAAAATAAAATATCTCAATATACATAATACTCATACATAGACTCATCGGTACAGCATATATACATAAATATAAAATTATGAATTACTAAACTAACTCCAAAATGCATTCTGCATTAAGACATTAATTCCACAGAGGTGAAAAAACACTGCTTCCAAGAGTGGTGGGTACTTTAAAAGACTGAAGGAGTAGAAAAATTCATCATAAAATTATTTTCTAAAACGATTATGGGGTTATTAAAAGAAACATAAAAATTCAAACTACCACGAAAGGTCAATTCTAAGATAATCTTAATAAAATAAGAAAACTAAATATAACTAGCCATTAATTATAAATGAAATGAAGTACATAAATAAAACCCTATCCATTTAAATCAACATAATAAAATGATAAACTGCAAAAATACCATCAAGGCAATGATAACTATCCTTCATAGAATGAGTGTTGGAATCTCTCTAAAGGATTAAAGGAGTAAGGAAACATTCCACGAAAGGTGCTTACAATTTTTTGAAAGTATGCAATATCTACATCCTGTTAGAAAATTTGTAATAATTTTAAATGCTACATCAAACTCCATTCTTAAAGTAATGCCTTCCTATAATAATAGGATCACAGATCTTCAAGAACATGATAGCAATTATGAAGGTCTGTTTAGATAATTCTTTTCCCTTCTCCTATTTTTTTACTCCTAAATCCTTATTTTTTCTACCATTATAATGTGGTTCTTGCTTCAAATTTGTACTGAGCTAAATTTTACCATTTTGTTTTCATTAATTTTTTAGCTGTACTTGAATACGATAATTTCTTGAAGTTTTGTCCCTGACTAGAACAATTTCCTACAATTTCTTACCCTCCCACCTTTCTCTCTCCAAAAACACCTCTCCCATCTAATAAAAGAGTAAATGGGTGAATGTCATTAAAAGAAGTGAGCATTTTAGATATCTCGGGTCTATTGCTCAAAGTGACGATGATATAGTTGGGGATCTTATTAGTAGAGTGAGTTGGATGGTTGAAAAGGAAAAATGCATCGAGCCTATTGCGTGATTAAAAAATACCGCTTAGACGGAGAGGCCTGCAATGCTTTATGGTGCAGAATGTTGGCCTAGAAAAGAGGAGTACAAAACTAAGTATTGTTGAGATGAGAATGCTTAGGTGGATGAGTGGCTTTACACTTAAAGACAAAATGTGAAATGAATATATCTGTGAAAGAGTTGGTGTTCCTCCAGTGACAGACAAGATTAGAGAGAGTCGTTTTAGATGGTTTGGTCAAATTAAATGTCGACAATCTGATGATCTTGTTTGGAGAGTATATGTTTTAGATTTGTCTTTTGGTAAGTAAGGTTGAGGTAAACCTAAAAATACTTGGGCATGTTGTATAAAAATGATCTTAATCTGTTAAAATTAAATGAATATATGACACTCAATAGGACACAATCGAGAAAAAGGATGTTGTGGTAAAAAATGCATTGTTGTTGTTGTGTAGGAATTTCCATGAGACCTGCCCTCGAAACTCATTTATCTCTCCTATGAAAAGGAATAAAAAAATCTCCTTTTTAGTTTTTTGATTTCTTCACCGATCTCCAATCTCATCTCCTAAATTCGCTCATCGACTCCTAAGATATATAAGCAAATCATTTAAAATCAGAAATTTAATTTTGAATTTAAGATTCCATTTAAATCCCCAAGTATTTCCTAAAATTCCTCCACTAAATTAATTATAAAATCCAAAATCCAATTTTAATTAATCTCATTCAATTGTGTTCCTCCAATTTATGCCTAAGCATGTTGCACATTTCTCCCTAGAAAACAAAATCAAATGATCTGCTCGCTGTAAGATTCAAAAATATAAAATAAAAAAAAAACGATAGAGAAAGAAATATAGAGAAAATGAGACCTTTGAGATTGTAATATACTCCTAATCTCGCCTGAGACAAAACTCCAATAATAGAGTTTGATTGATTTAGAGGATCATTGGTGATGATTCTATACGAGCATAAATATTCTAACAAGATAAAGATGTTCATTTACTTTTAAGAAATTGCATGCACCTTTTGTAGAATGTGTGGACTTCTTTGGCATCAACCTTCAACATTCCTGAAGGATTTCACCACTCTTACCCTGAAAGAATACATTTTCTTGACCCCAAAAATTGACGTAGTTTGTCGCCCAATCGACAATGATCTAGATAAAATAGTTTTTATTTAAGTATTTAACTTCTTTAACTAGGAATTAATCCTTCTTTATATTTCTCTTTTTTTAAATGAATATTATCCCAAAATTGACCTTGGAATAGTTAGTACTTCTACTAATAAAGATATTTTTATAAAAAATAACTTATTCATTAAAAAAACTTATTTTGGTGAATTCAGTGAAACATTTTTGAATGAATTCGTAATTTTTTTTGCCCGAGGGATTTTGCACGATAGCATGAACATGCCACATTAATAGCTTGATGATTCTTTACTTGGTATCTTTTCATTTGCTTCATATTATTTCCAATTGGTTTTCACTCTCCGCTCCATAACCTAAATCACACTAAATTAATTAGGAATATCTTCCTAAATACTTTAAATGCAATCTTACTCATGCACACAAACTCAATTTCACGCAAAAAAGAGCAAGAAAAATCATTCTAATTTAGCTCCCGCTACACATTATGCAGCTCCATAGCCTAATTATCAAAACTTACGTAAAATTAACCATTTGAGCGTTTAAGCACCAAACATAACCTACAAGAGTTTATTAACCAACAAATGTTATAGCAGTGTGTTTCTCACTTCAAACACATTTTGCGGAACAAGTAAAATTAGCACGTGCATCTTCCTTCCCTTACCAGAGGAAAAATCTCATCCAACAAAAATTTCGACCACATTTAGAAACCCCTACACATATCTAGATCAAGCAAAATTGACATAGTTTGTGTCCAATTGACAAAGATTTAGATAAAATAGGTTTTTCTTAAGTATTTAACTTAACTTTTACTAGGAATTAACCCTTCTTTATATTTCTCTCTTTTTTTGCATGAATATTATCCGAGAATTGACCTTCGAATGGGTACTACTTCTAATAAAGATATTTTTATAAATAATCACTTATTCAATGAAAAAAAAATTATTTTGGTGAATTCGATGAAACATTTTCGAATGAATTCGTATTTTTTTTGCCTAAGGGATTTTGCAACTTGATAGCTTGACCTTACCAAATTAATAGCTATACGATTCTTTACTTGGAATCTTTTCATTTGCTTCATATTATTTCCTATTGGTTTTCACTTTTCCGCTCCATAACCAAAATCACATTAACTTAGACTACCTTCCTCGATACTTTAAATGTAATCTTACTTATGCACGCCAACTCAATTGCACACAAAAAAGAGCTGGAAAATTCATTCTAATTTAGCTCCCGCTACACATTATACAGATCCATACCCTAATTATCAAAAATTATCTAAAATTAACCATATGAGCGGTTAAGCACCAAACATAACCTACAAGAGTTTATTAACCAACAAATGTTATAGTACTGCGTTTCTCACTTCAAACGCAATTTGCGGAACAACTAAAATTAGCACATGCGTCTTCCTTCCCTTGTCAGAGGTAAAATCTTATCCAACAAAAATGTCGACCGCATTTAACAAACCCCTACATTTATCGAGATAAAGCAAAATTAAAATTTAAATATGCGTTGGGATCAAAATATAAATTTACTCCATCTATTAAGCCATGGCTTTCTTCCCATCCACGCACCTGAGCAATGGAGGAATTATGTTTAATCAAAAGAGGACAAACCCATGATTTAATCAAAAGAGGATAAACCCACAATTTGTAACCCTTTTGCCGGAAATAAAGGCCGGGGGCCTTGCGGCATTCCGGAGAGCAGCAATAAAGTAGGAGAAAGGAGAGAGACAACCAAGGGCATAATTACCTCCTTGCTCGAACGCCTCTAGCGCTCTCCAGCGATCTCCCCTTGGCCGAACTCTTACACCAAAATTTTTTATGTGTAAATTTGTGAAAATATCGTAATTCAACATTTTTTTTTTGTTAATAAATAGATTAGGATGCTTAAGATATAAAAAATAAAACTTAAATTTGAAATAAATAAATATATGATCACTGGATGCTATGTAAATAAATTTATGTTTTTATTTATTTATATGAAATAAATAAATACATGGTTGAAGGTTAGAGTCCTTCCACGCTTTCACATGATATCAATCGAACTTCTTATATAAATCTGAGCACTCCAACATCTAGAGGGACCTCACGAACTCCTACCGACAGTCGAAGGAAGTGGCAGCCTGATTGCCCAAGAGGAAGGCCAAGGCCAAAGCGAACGAGGATTAGATCCAATGGGGAGTGACGGTGGTTGAAGGGAGACTACCTGAGGCAACGGGCAGAAAAGTCAGCCTATTAGGTGAGGAGTTCCCCATTAACACTGCTACCACAGTCGTTATTCAAAGAATCCTTACCAGGAAAGTAACCATTTTTGCCAGGAAATGTAAGGTTTATCTGTTGGATGCAGCTCCTTTCGGTCGCTGAGAAGCTGGGTGTCTGTGTGGGTCACTCGAGAAAAGTTTAGATAAAAAAGGCTCTTTAGGGGAAATGAGGAGAAAGTTAGCTTCCTCTAGTCGAGCAGTCTTAGTTGTCAATTTGTTTGCCAGGAGCGAAGCCATCCAGCCAGCCTCGGAGATATTGAATCGTGAACTGGTCATGAGGAGAAATCCATTGAGACTCAGCGCTGCAAAAAGAAAGAACCAGCCGCGGGATCAACTCCTATGCCTCCCTTACCTCTAAAGAAGAGGAAGAGCTCTCCTGTGGACTAGGTCCCTTCTCAGGAATCTGGGACGAAGAATTGAAACTCTTTCGACGGTTGATTTAGTACTGTTGACTAATCAATCGACTGCTACACCAATTCCTCATATGCAAAGATCTCCCCTTCTGTGCTATTGGAAGTTGTCTGGTCGCAGACCTTCGTGAGGTCCCTTTGGAAGTTGGAGTGGTCAAATTTTTATAAGATGTTTGTTTGATAGCATCTAAAAGCGTGGGAGGCCTCTCACCTTCAATCAATAGCCCTGAACCGTGACGAGACTGGGTGGACCACTGTTTAGGGACAAGCCGAGGTCTCGGTTGGGTTGGCCAAAGAAGTGGAGAAGCGGGCTGAAATAGTTGAGAAAATTCTTGTTGCAGTGGAGGAGGAATTTTCCTTGATTTTTTGTATTATTTTTACTCGCTGAGGAAGAAAATCGTGGTCTAAAAGGTTAAATGGCAACCATGAAAATTAAAGAAGATTTCTTTGCATTGCTTCCATCCCACCCTAGGCAGGTGAAACTCCTTGAGGAGCAAATCTGGATTGGCAGCCTGACAGCGATTGATTGATTCACTCGGTTGAGTTTGGTAGATCCAAAGTATTTTTGCCCAGGAGATTTTGTGATCGTGTTCTCTACTTCTGAAATGTCTTTTAGGGATGATTCAGACACTTAGGACGACCGGGATTCTTGTAGTTAGCTTCCATAAGCTTAGGTTTTTCTTTTGAGTGATACTTTTGTGAATATCTTGTAAAAATGTTTTTCTTTGTAAACATGATAATTCGTTGAATATGAAGATTGCATGTTCCTTTTGCAATAAAATAGTATAGTTGTCATTTGGACCTTTTGGTTCTATCTCTCGTTGTGATTTTTATGAGGGTTTTGTCCTGCGATGTGTTTGATGAGATGAATTTTATGTACCCTATGAGTCGTTTAGGTTTGGTTGCCCACCTAAATGAAGGTTACTGTTTTCACTTCTTTTTTCTCTTGTTTAATTTTAAAAGGAGTCGTCAGCTTGTCGATCGTCGTATACTTCTCTTATTTGAATAATTGTCCCTCTAGAATCAAATAAGTGATTTAAATAGGCGAGGAATCAAACAAGAAGAAACATATGAAAAATTAGAAAAAAGAAAAACATGAATAGTCTACGTACTGTAAACCCTCACAATGATAAGTCAAGAATGTCCACCCAAATAAGATCGGACAGAAGCACCTTGTACCAATATCCGCAAAAGAATATATACGGAGGCTACCCATAACCAGAGAGTCAGGTGTATGTACCAATTATGGGGTCAATAGCACTCCTAGAGGAATGTACTTCTACTGATTAATTACATCCTGGGGATACCCAAGAATACTCTCGATAAAAGATGTTTCGTTCTATATTATCTTGAACTTGGGGTATAGGTCACTAAATGAAGGTTATTCAAAGTGGGAATGACCATATGATTCAAAATTCTCACTAAACCATTGGGTAGAGAGTGATTCTCTCACATCCTAAATGGGTAGCGGCTCATTGACATATAGAGCCCACGAAATAACCTAAATCATCTTGATGGGATATTCCAACACATCAAAGCACATCCGGGTGATATGCGCAGATGACAAATTGTCATATCCCAAACAGGCGACAGCTCATCAGCATCGGACCATCAAGATGATATCGATGAAGTGAAGGAGTGACAGGGCTCAAAGGGGCTCAACAACAGGAAAGTAGAGTGATCCTAAAATGTAGAGGTAGTATCACGAACTCGTCATCCCAAGTCACTAGGACCCTAAGTTTACCTAGTCGTAAAGATAGTCGACCCAATACGTCCTGATATCTCCGATCAGCAATTTGTGAATTGCGACATCCACGGGGAACTACGGTATCCCTAAGATCAAAGGAAAGAAACTCTATCCTATGACTATTGGCTGGAGCTCTAAGATGTGGGAGTTATACCAGCCAAAGTGGCTAGGATGCCTCAAGAAAGGAAGAGAGGGTGGTTCAGCTACAAAGCCGGAAAACACTCAAACAAAAGGACTTACACCCCGTCTGGGTCGGGGAGCCTTTTAACACCCTAGGCGTATTAGACAACCACCTATCTAAAAATGTATGATGAGCTAATCAGATTGGAGAAGCAAGGGAGCTTCTCCTAGGGACATGCAAATCTGATGCAGTTATCTAGAGTGGTCCTTAAGTATTGTGGAGGCTCTATTAACCATGACTGGGGTTATTTCCATGCTTGCAACCTATTTAAAATCCAGCTCGAAGGCCATGCAGGAAAGTAAAATATAAATTTAAAGTTCTGAATATTTTAATCCTGAAATTTTAATTATCTTAATCTTTTATTAGGATTTTTAGTAGAAAAACTTGAGAATTTTAAATCTTAAATAGCCTATATTACATTCATCATTCCTAGAAAACACACAAAAATAAACAAGAAAAAGACAATCTAAGCATGCAATAAGGCATAAAACAAGCCTAAAAAAATAAAAAATAAAAGTTGGCGCTGCTGGGTTGGCAACGTATCCGAGAAAAGAAAATGAGCGGTCAGACTGCACATATACATGTCAGATTCTAATTCCATACATCAATATAAAATGCAGAATTAAGATGCGCGACAGAGCATCAACTCATGTCCCAGCCACGTGGTTCCCGCATTAAAGAGCTTCAAAACCCATGCTTGGATCTTATTTCTACTACATGATTCTCCTAGACTTTAAAAGTACATAAGGAAGGCAAAAAAATACTTGGTCTGCAAGGAAAACAGCGTTAGCGGGGAAAGCCATGCAACGCGTATAATGAGTTGTGTCTTATAAGTGAGGGAGCTAAATAGCACCTGCAAACAAAAAGAGTCAGAAATCATTACACACACCTCATAGCGGTACTTGTGTGTGTTCACATAGATAGGTATGGCTCCGTACAAAAGAACGCCTAATACACTACCATGCATATCAAACATACAGTTACACCATAAACACAAAGCAAAAGGGATGAATAAGGCAACCAAACCAGTAAAGAACAATAATCAGACATCAAAAAGACCAACCTAGCACCTTAGATTCTATCCTAGCACACCACTAAACGAAAAGTTCCCTAACATAGCACCTAAGTTCACTAGGTAAAGTCTCCAGCTACTCTATAACTTTGACGGGGTAGCCACACCGGCCCCATCCTAAAGATCTAAGGGATATAAAGCATGTCACAAGAGAGTGTGTGACATTTAAAAGAGGTGGTGTCGCACATATGACCTAACATATATAATTTTAAAAGTAGGCGGATACTACATAAATAGTAAAAATATCCATTTTTACACCTTTAAAATAGTTGACCTAAGATGCGGGTCCATGATGCATGTTACAGCTCTTGGATCCTTGACACGGTGATACAAGTCTATTGCTCGTGATACGGAAACTCGCACTGCTTATGGAGGCATCCTCACGGGCATCACTCGTTTGAGTATCACAACCAACTAACATGTCTCTCTCCTAATAAGTAGGACTGCTATCGAGGCAAATGAGCAAGCATACAAGCATACAAGAAGCCCACATTATGACTACTCGATCGAAATACGAAACATTCACAACAGGAGCCCAAAAAGGCAAACACACATCATGCAAATGAGTGCAAGGATGCTACATGTAACATGACACACACAAACAAGATGTACCGATAAAACATGCTACTTATAAAGAGGAATTACACCCTACCCGGGGCCCTGGGGTGCCGTGCAACAAGTAGACTATGGCTACAAGTGAGTTTGCATCGAGTAAAAGGATACCTATGAAGAGGATTCACACTTTTCCCAAGAGGTGCTCACCAAGCACACATGCAAACATGAAGGATATGCAACAAGCATATGAGGAGTGCACCAAAGTAGTGAGGATGAGCATGCAGTGAACGTAGTGACTCAAAAAGGACGGGCATGCCACGGAGGCAGCGGCCCAAAAAATGGGTATGCCGAGGAGACACTGACCCGAAGGTGAGCATGTCACCGAGGCAGTGGCCCGGATAAAGGGTATGCTGAGGAGACAGTGACCCAAAGGTGGGCATGTCGTCATGGCAAAGAATCAGAATAAAAGGGTATGTCGATGAGGCAGTGGCCTGACGGTGGGCATGCCGTGACGGCATCACCCCAAACAAAAGGGTATGCCGAGGAGGCAGTGACCTGAAGATCGACATGGCGTGGAAGCAACAACCTAGACAAAAGGGTTTACTGAGGAGGCAGTGACCCAGAGGTGGGCATGGCATGACAGCAGCGGTCTAGACAAAAGAGTATACCGAAGAGGCAGTGCCCCAGAGATGGGTATGCCATGAGGGCAGCAACTGATCCCAGCCCAATCCCGTGTATCTACGCTTCAGCTCCTTCCAAATTTTCCACTCTTTCTTCAACTGATCCCATTTGTTTTTGAATTGTAGTCTGTCATAATCTCTTCCTGTCAGATCTTTAAACTTTTCAGCTATATTCAGCCAACCTTCCTTACTGAAATGGGTGGTTGGCCTATTCCCGGCCTCAATCTCAGTGATACAGATGTTGCAGAAAATATTTATAAACTTCGCTTATCCCACATTGTTGACGTACGAACTTCATTTGTCACTAACCAATTCTTAGAAAACGATGGAAAAGGCTACAACGTAAAAACGTAAGCTACTATTTTTCATACATAACATCCAATACATTAAAAAATAAAGTCACAAATGAAAAAAAAAAAAATAATAAAATTACAACTACAATAATGATGAAACTACAATAAAACATGAACTCTATATCTATCCCTTATCTCGCAACAAATGTTACCAACTACACAGCTGATCAAACTTCTTACTTCTACAAGTAAAGTTACAAATTCACATTCAACACATTACTGAATGGATCAACACATCCAACACCATACAAATTCACATTCAAACACTAATTCAAGCATAGCGAAACATAATAATCATGTATTGAAAACACTCTCATGCGTTTCAAGCAATTTTCCTCTCAAATAAGAGTTCTCCATATCAACTATCATTCTCCTAAACTTCAACACTATAGAATCATCTGTGTAGCATGCACAAACATATGTAAAATAGAAAAGATTTCTTCACAGCATTTCTGTGATGCATGAAATAGACTTTGGTCATCACATCATATGATATATTGTATCAAATATCAAAGGATGTAGCATTAAAGTATAGTTATAAAATTAAATTTGTATTACAAATAATAACATGTTATGTTAATTGCTTTGGATAATACAAATTCTTTGAAAAAACATGCATACTCAACTTTAAGAGAGTCATGAAATCGATCATATATCCGATTCACTTCGCAACCTCATTCTCTCTGCTATTGATCAAATTCGGAAACCAAAAAAATTACATTGTGTTCTTGGCCAGTTATATGTAGCAAATTTAGGAATATTCTCTAATGTTGAAATCTGTAAATATCAAAACATGCATACTCAGCTTCTACACTATAAATATCAACCAATTTCTATGCCGTAAGAAATTAACCAAATATCAAAGGATGTAGCATTAAAGTATAGTTATAAAATTAAATTTGTATTACAAATAATAACATGTTATGTTAATTGCTTTGGATAATACAAATTCTTTGAAAAAACATGCATACTCAACTTTAAGAGAGTCATGAAATCAGTCATATATCCAGTTAACTTCGCAACCTCATTCTCTCTGCTATTGATCAAATTCGGAAACCAAAAAAATTACATTGTGTTCTTGGCCAGTTATATGTAGCAAATTTAGGAATATTCTCTAATGTTGAAATCTGTAAATATCAAAACATGCATACTCAACTTCTACACTATAAATATCAACCAATTTCTACGCTGTAAGAAATTATCTCAACCAATTTTTTGAAATCTGTAGATATCAAAACATGCATACTCAACTTCAACACTATAAATATCAAAAAACTAATAATGCCCAAATCTCTAATGTTTATACTCTAGCAGGAGTGAAGGCAACGAAACTTCAACTAGCCCTATCAACAAAAATATTCATGAAATATACATCGAAGATCTGCGAATGCCAAGGAAAGGGAAGGAGAGAAATACCGAGCTCTAGGAGCGATCGAGGGAGATCGAGGGAGATCTAGGGAGATCTTGCAATGCCGAGTGAAGGCGAGAGTGATCGAGGGAGATCTTGCGAAGCCGATGGATCTGGAGGCGAGCTTCGACAACAGCGGGAGCTTCGTCTTGCGAACGAGGGACGGCGACTGCGATTGAACGACTGCGTGTGGAAATCGGACTTCCTACGAGCGAACGAGGGACGGCGACGGCGATGGAACGAACCTCATACTCGTGCGGCCTGGGAACGAGGACGAACGGCGACTTGCGAACGGAACCCTGAGGGCGAGAGTGGGGATTTCTATCAGGCCAGAGGATAACGCGATCTGGATGCACGGGACGCGCCTACAGCTCCGTTTATCCTCCTCTTCAGAATTTTTCGCCGCGTGTTATCTGCGGTGGTATTAATCCGGCTCCGAACGTGTTTTTCAAACACGAAAGCAGATTTTTCATACCGCCACTGCACCCAATAAGCTGTTCCAAACGGCCCCTTAATTGTAGATATGAGTAATTGGTTGCATGCAACTTCCAAATATGATGAATGCTTGGTAGAAGTGAAGAATAAAGATAGAAGAAGATATATGAGAATGAGAAGGAGGACCATTAAACTTAAGATGGACTTTTTAATTTCTTTGTGTTTTGTGAAAAGGGTTGAAGGCATTTGTCATTGGCTTAGGGGACAAGGATTTAAATTATACTACCACATTTATGAGACATCTCCAAAAGAGTATATGTTGATCGGAAGCGACGTTAAGATTGTAGAAATGATTGAACAATATCATGAACATGGCTGGTTGAGATTATAGTTGTAATACAAGAGGAGAAAGAAAGCATTGTGTGCTTAGAAAGTTTTGAATTTAGGGGTGATAGTGAGATATTGCAACCCTGGCCTTCAAATCCAAGCAACATTGGTGGCTCCAATTTTATACATGGAGCTGTGGGTAATGAGTATTTGATGGGCCCAGTTGATGAATGCAAAGATTTAACACTTTCTGTGTGCTTTTATGACTCCTTTAGTTTTAAACAAGATCTCCAAACCAATGCATTTAAAATAATTTTGAAGTTAAAAATCAAAGCAAGTGATAAGATACGTGTTATAGCCACTTGCGCACATCAAGATTGCCATTGAAGAATACGAGCATCACTTTGTAGTGATGGGTAGACTTTTGAAGTTAGAAGGTTGCATGCAATACATTCATGCTGAGACAATAACAGAGCTGGGAACAAGTTAGCAACAACTGCTTAGGTAGCTCAGGAGATACGAGATATTGTGAAGAAACAAGAAGTCATCCCACCCAAATATATTAAGAAGAACTTAGAGACTACTTATGGATTATCACTACCTTATATAAAGATATGACGATCGAGAGTAATAATGGTTTGCTTAACATAGCATTTGTGGTGATCAAAAGCGAATAGAAGAAGACATGGAAATGGTTCTTAAAAAATTTGCCTTTAGAGCATTTGTTTTAAGTTAAATCCACTAGCCTTCATATCAGACAGAGAAAGTATTAGGCGAAGCAATCAAAAAAGTATTCCCTAATGCATAACATTGGTTTGTTTACGACATTTGTTGACGAATCTGAAAAACGTTTTTCGCTGGCTGAAGTTGAAAACCATTTTAAAAGGCATGTGGTGAATAATGATAATAGAGATTGTAGTTACATATTCTGACAAATGATATGGTTGCCTTGCATTCACGCAGTTGCCTTTATTGGAAGTAAAGAACCCTCTTTGTGGCATATATATGTTGACAATCATTACCATGTTAATTGGTACATCTTATTTACATTCATTTCTTAAATATTTGCCAACAAATTGTTAATAAATTTTTAATTATTACATATATGGAATGACGTACAACAGAGCAATTTGAATTCTTCCAGGAAATGAGCAATCGGAACTAGTGGACGATGGAGTAAACATCAGCATACATAAATGTTTGAGGCCTCGTGGAAGATCAAAGAAGAAAAGATTCAAAAATTTCTTGGAAGCAATAGTAAAAATCAAGGAATGTTCAAAAATGTTGTTGGTGCGGCCATTGGGACACCAAAGAAGCACATGCAAAAATCCTGTTAACTCAATTGGTGCGATGACATCTGAGGAAGAATAAGAAATACAATATTCTAGGAGCACAAGTGTTGAAGCAGGATTCCAAGCTAAATTACCAATTAGAAGGGAAGACGGGAAGCAAATTTCAGTGATCTTTTATCATAGAAGCACATGAATCAAATATTTTTGAGCCTACATTATTTTGAAGATATAATCATCAATGCATTTTTTGAATTTGATACTTTGTTTTATGATTACTATATCTGTATCTGAAAGAAACACATGAAAAATATATTTATGTAAGCAGGACTTTCATATTATGCTTAGAAGTTATTTTGTAAGTTGAATTTTATCATAGAAGCACATTAATAGTGTTTCTTGTGAACTAGTTTAATATTTGCTTCTTTTAACAGAATTTTCAGTTATCTGATCTTGTTTCTTGTGAATACACAGTAATTCTAAAATGTACATAGGATTTTGCAATATTCTATAATATACATTGGAATTCTTTTGTATTCCAATGAATCAGTTAGTTGTAAATGCTGAGCTTTTTTCTAGTTATCTCTTTGACAGGATAACTAATGTATTTGCAGATTGAAAAGCATGCACTATCACATTCAAAGCGGACATCTAAGTGCGTTTTATATTTATAATTCAACTCTGGTTTTCTATTTTCTTCACGCAGTGGGGAGCGAATAACTTCAATCCCATTAATTTTACAATATTTCTTCATAATTTTTCTTATAGCAGGGTTTTCTTAACAATTTTACAGTTTGTTTGGGATGTAATTATTTATTTGGGGGATAACATGCAGTATGGAGCAGGTCAAGTTCAGTGGTCATGTTGCCAAAGAATTAAAATGCTTTGTGAAGTGTTGATTTTTAAAAATTTTGCAATTGGTAATTTCTGATCTGATCAAAATTTGAAATTGAACAATCAGAAGTTATGAAATGTTTTCTTAATAAATACAAAATAATTTAGTAAATTGACTTCTAACAAACTAGGGATCAATCTTTATGGTATTTGCTTCTTTATCCCAAATACGGAAGATTTACATGCATAACCCTCAATTCTAACATATTTATTTATTTAACACCCAAACTTCAACTTTTACATACAGACTACCTTGCCCATGCATGAAAATGCATATTTCGTTTTTTAAAAGTTAAAATAGTTGTATTTTTTATCTGATATGAAAGATCTGGGGGGTATAATTGTTGAGGGCAAAGTCTTGGTGTTAGATATGTAAATACATAATTATTGGGTGGTGTGTATGTAAATGTCGCATACCTAGATGACGTGCAAGTTGTTGTTCGAATTTCTAAGCGGCAACTAAAGGCTTGAGAGTCGTTAACTTTATCCTGCTACTTATAGTTGTCTTTGAAATTCAAATATTTTAGTTATTTTTGCTTAGTATTGCATGAGGTGTTGTATATAACTTTGTTGAACAACTTGAAACAATATTATCATTAAGGGTCTGTTTGGGGCAATTGTAGATTATTTATAATCTGCTAATAAGAATAATCTGATAATCAGCAGATTATCAGGATAAGCTGACTTGTTATTTGGGTGAAGCTGATTACCCTCTCCCATGAAAAAATATGAAAGGATGATATATTTTTGGGTCAATCTAATAGACCAATCAAGATCAAGGCTTACACTTACAATCAATTGTGGTCCAACGCAAAAATAGTTGATGGCATCTTGAATGGGCCAAGTGAATATACTACTTTATAGAACTTGAAGACATGAATACAATAGAAAACAGATCAAAATTCTTGTTCATCTTGTTATTCTTGTTCATCTCATTAAGACGAGTCATAATTCTGAATGGCTTGAGAAACCGAGACCTGTAAAGGCCACAATTTTGTGTGTGTGTTTATGCTTGTTTAGCATCTGATTTGAAGATTGGTGAGTCGCTCAAAAAATTGTGCAATGTATTGTAAATTCTGCTTTATAACAAAGGGATTTCTACTACCCTAAAAATTGATCATCAAATCCACAATACAAATTCCTTCCCGGAAAAAAATATTAAACAAACTATAAATCTATCATGATAGATAAAGAGGGCACCAACCTCAGCTAAATAAGCAAATATAAGCTTTTTGAGTTCTTCCTTGACCGGCAAATTCCAGCTATCTGGATCCCAGAGATCGAGGTAGCGCAGAAAGCGTGGAAGAAGCGAATTGTTCCTTCGATAAATGACCATTCTGTGAAAGGAAGAGCAGAAAGGAGAAGTTCTCGATCGCGTGAACTAGAGAGGTGCGGCTAAGCCTTCTGCATCAAAAAGCACCATCTTCCTTTCCGCCTTTTCCACGAGGATGAAGAAGGCAAAGGTCGGGGATGGCGAGGGCGAGGGGGCAAGGGAGGAAATCTTTACCTAACGCTATAAGCGGACGCGGGATGCAGGCAGCGGAGCGCTTTGGCTCTTCTTAACGAAAATGATGAAGCGATTATCGAGCAGCAAAAATACGTGGGGGCGAACGTGTATTACAAACACATTGGCGGCGTTTGGAAAACACCGCCGCACCCAAATAAGCTGCCCCAAACGGGCCCTAAGTCAAGCCTATTCATTTATTTCTCCACCCATTTTTAACAAAGGATCATGAAGCTGCTAGCCCTTACACATCACTTCAATACTTCCAGCAGAACTCAGAAGGCTTGTAACAGATAATATTAACAAAATCCAGAGCACATGATTTTGGCTGAAATTATTTAACAATTTGAACAAATATACCAAGAAGATGACTTTGACACATAATTATTGGCATAACATGCATACATAGATAGTAATCAACATATACAAAAAAGCTGGATTGTATCACTCATAATATGATCTGAAAGTACATTAATGCTTTGAAATAAAACACAAATGACCTTCACACGGGCATACGATCTAAAAGTACATTAATGATTCAAAATACAACACCAATGATCTTCACACAGGCATTAAATTCATCAGAATCTTAATAAGAAAGACAAGCAAAGCAACTTCAATTTTGATCTGCATTGAAATGCTCTCAAGCTTCTTCATGGCGCTCTTGTCAAAAGTTCAATGATTGATTCTCTATTTCATATATTGCAGGGTCAACATCATCCTTATTGCATGGTCAACATCATCCAACCATGTAAAATAATTGCAATATTTTTTGTTCGGTTATTAGGACATCTGAGAAATTTTCTTCTATAACTATTTTCCTTATAACATGTAAAAATAAAGCATGACAATTTGCATCAACATGTTACTTGACAATCTCCTAGGAGATGCTTCGATCAAAATGATTGACTTGAGCTCATTTATAAATATAGTACCTATTAGTACTAAAAAAGAGATACATAACTTAAAAATTGGCATAAAATATACTAAAAAGAATTCGAAGAATAGAGACTTGACCATTTAAAATAGAATACAATTAGGCAAAAAGTAGTGTTTCAATAAAATTACATCAACCATCGAACAGGTAAAAGCTGGATCTCTTTAAATGATATCAGTGTATGAATGTGCTAAGCCTCTACATTATAAGAAATAACTAAAACTAAATTAAACTCTATCAACTAATTAAAGCAAATTGATTTAAATTACAAAGTTCATAACATAGTTCTTCAGCTAATTCTAAACACGTTGATCATTAAATGATTTAAACATCATTCATGCATACCATTGAATTCCTATGTATTTACATATCTAACACTTTATCCATAAAAATGTGAATTTGACTTTTCTTTATTTAAACTAGTGGTATTATTTATATGATATGAAAGATTTGACTATTATAAATGTAAAAATTAAATTTAAGCGTTTGACTTGTACACTCGTAAGAATTTAGTGGTATCTATGTACTCCTAACTAATACAACAACAGAAAGATATTTTTTCTTAGCATCTACCAATTATCCTTCAAATTCGAGGAAACAGATCTGAGAAAAATGCTCACTGTATCTTTCCTTTTTTCTCAAGGACTGTTAGAGCAAATGTAGTAAGAAATTTTCTTCTAATCAGAAGCAGAACAAAGATTACGGGAAAACTTAAGGGAGAGCTTACAAGAAGAATGGAAGAGAAAACAAATTGCCAAGAATGCGCAAGAGTTTATGAGAGCTTACAGAACTTCTAGTAAGAATAAAATGATACACAAGGGAAAGATTTGTGCTCCGGGAGAATGCAAAGGAGTAACATCTGCGCTCAGTTGCCCTAAACGAGTTGGCGCGAGAGTTATATGCGGAAAAGATCGTGACGGTAGGCAACGGGGCTCAGCGCCTATAGATGGAAACAAAGGAGACGATTAGGGATGCGAATTTAGCTCTAAGATTATTCATCACTAAAAAAAAAATTAGTTCGAATTTTGACTTAAATTCACATTTAAAAAAAAAATTGCTGAGTTACGAGCAAAAAATTTTGGATCGAATTTTTTTAAGTCAAAACAAATTTAGTTTAAAATCAGATCTTTAATAATCTTAGTAATGTTAGAGCTCTGAATTAAATTTTGGCTGGGATGAACTCAAATCGACATACATAAGCCGAGCTAAAATTTTGGATCATTTTTTTTACCTGACTTTGAGCCGATCACAGTTTGGATTGAAATCAGATTATTATCAACCTTAGAGATGATAAGTGATATGTCTGTCGTATTTGCTTATTCAGTGCGTTCGTGATGTAGATAGAGTTTTAGGTGTTAGAAACATAACTACTCACGTTTCTCGTGATATGCATGTAAATCTCACATATATTTTTATTATTATTATATCATACATATCATATTTCAATAATTTTTATAATTATTATTAGGCATGATTCAACTCTAGTGGGAGTAATAAACTTTCAATCTCTTGACATGTCGGGTCATTTTCAAATATTACGTGTATATAAATTCATATGTATGGATGATGAATATATTCAGGATATACATAGGGTATACTCGAATTATACTTATCTAATTCATGAGAAAATATTACCTACAAAATTTAAATATATACATAATATATATATATATATATATATTAATATATATATATATATATTAATTTACACACGTAATATTCTCTTCATTTTGAATCTTCGTCTTAAATGCAGTTTGACGGTATTGCCGATATTGAGATAAAGTAGTAATGGGGTGATATCCGAATACCACAGTGTGCAGATACGCCGAGTTACTATATTAAAGTGAAAGCTGTTTAGGAAATTTACAAACGTAGCTATTATTCGACCGCCGTCTTGAATCACACGGCAGGTTGCGGTCGGCGAGTAAGCGCCCACGCGTAAATCGAAATCGTGAGATTCGAGCACCGGCCATGGCCGCCGTCGATTCAGTGGCTACTGAGCTGGTTGATTTCCTCAACGCATCTCCAACTGCCTTCCATGCCGTTGGTATTGATAACCCTAATGACTCGGCACCACGCTCTTATGTTTTTTCTCTATATTTTTCACGTTTCGATGTCTCTGGTTTTTCTTCGGGAAGAGAGTCATTAAGCGAGCATCTGTTACGTATTGTTAGATGAGGCGAAGAGGCGCTTGAAGAAGGTTGGGTTCGAGCAGGTGTCGGAGAGGGAGGACTGGAAGCTGGAACTTGGGAAGAAGTACTTCTTTACTAGAAATCATTCAACTATCGTGGCGTTTGCGATTGGAAAAAGGTGTCTTCTTCTGATCAATTCCTACTTTACAGACATGGCTGGAAACAAAATTTTCCTCTGATTTTTTTTTTTCATATATATTCTTAATTTATAATGATCTTCAAAAGAACATTTTTTTTCCCAGATATGTTGCTGGGAATGGTTTCCACATTATTGGAGCGCACACAGATAGTCCTTGCCTCAAACTGAAGCCTAATTCAAAGGTGGCTGATTTCATTCCTTTGTTTGTTGCTCTGCCTTTCTCCTGTATGTTAAAATTTCATCTGTAACCTGAGGCATACAATTTTAATTTTTCATACACATGAAGTTTGATGTTTTTTAAAATGATACAACAACAACAACAACAACAACAACAACAAAGCCTTAATCCCACTAAGTGGGGTCGGCTACATGAATCCTTTTTCTCCATTGCGTCCTATTTAGTGTCAAATTTTCGTTTAATTCTAATAGATTAAGATCATTTTTTATGCAATAAGCCCAAGTTTTCCTAGGTCGCCTCTCTGCCTTTCTTAACATAAGTTGTATTTAAAACATCTACTCTCCTAATCGGATCATCGAGTGGTCGACGTTTAATGTGACCAAACCATCTAAGGCGACTCTCTCTAATTTTATCCGACACTTTGGTGCAACACCAACCCTATCACGGATATATTCATTTCACAGTTTGTCTTTATGTGTAAAGCCACTCATCCATCTAATCATTCTCATCTCAGCAACACTTAACTTAGCATTATGCTTCTCTTTTAAAACATTCGGCACCAAAGAGCATTGCAGGTCTCACCACCATCTTATAAAATTTTCCTTTCAGTCTAAGCAGTACTTTTCTATCACACAATAGGTCGGACGCATTCCTCCACTTCGACCAACCAACACGAATTCTACTATTAACATCCCCATCTATATCACCATCGCTTTGAACAATGGACCCAAGATATCTAAATCGTTCACACCTTTTAATAATTTGATCACCCAAAGTTACACTTCGTCACTAGACCTACTATTACTAAAATTACATTCCATGTATTCGGTTTTAGTTCTACTCGAAACGAAGACCTTTAGACTCCGATGTAGACCTCCATAATTCAAGTTTTTCCTGGACTTTTTCTCTTGTCTTATCCACCGAGGAGGATATCATCGGCAAAAAGCATACACCAAGGTACATCCTCTTGTAAATGGCCGGTAAGACCATCCATAAATAAAGCAAAAGATATGGGCTTAAAGCCGATCCTTGATGTAAACCAACGAAATAGTAAAATACTTGAGTCGATCCTCCTTCGGTTAGAACACATGTAACGACTACTAGCATACATATCTTTAATGACTTGAATATAAGTCAAATCAACACCTTTCTTCTCGAGGACTCTCCAAAGAACATCTCTAGGAACGCTTATCGTAAGCTTTTCTAAATCGATAAAAATCAAATGTAGATCCTCCTTATTATCTACTGTACCTCTCCATCGAACCTCTTAATAAATGTATAGCTTCCATGGTAGACACTGCTCGGCATAAATCCAAATTGATTATGAGAAATCTTCGTAATACGTCTTAACTATGTTCGATTACCCTCTCCCATAACTTTAAAGTATGACACATCAATTTAATTCCTCTATAATTTGCACACTCTTGTGCATCTCCTTTATTCTTAAAAATGGGGACCAAAATGCTCTTTCTCCACTCCTCGGGCATCTTTTTTGTTTTTAAAATAATATTAAAAAGTTTAGTAAGCCGAAACCCCAAATCACCTAAACGTTTCCACACTTCGATTGGGATATCATCGAGTCCTACGGACTTTCCCTTGGTTTTCTTTAAAGCACTCATCGACTTCTTTATTACTTAATGCGACGGTAAAAGTGAAAAGTTTTATTATTATTAACGATATTAAGATCACTAAGGTCGATCGTACTTTCGACATCATTAAAAAGTTTATCAAAATAACTCACCTTCTATATGTTGAATATCTTTTTAAGAAAGACTTTTTGATTTTAAATGCTTTAATACACTTTACTTGAGTTAAATCTTTACTTTTCTTTCTCTTTGTTTGTTAGATTTATACGTATATTTTTCACCTTGCCTAGTATCTAACATGTTATAAAGATCACTAAAAGCGGAATTTTTAGCGTCATAAATTATTCTTTTCTGCTTCACTGCAGGTCATTTTATAATTTTCCGAGTCTCTACTGTTTTACATTTAAACCGATTTTTATAACGTAACTTGTATATTTTATCTTTTCTTGCACATTATTATTCCACCACTATTATTTTTATTTATAAAGCTTTTCTTTTGATCTCCAAATCATCTTTAAGTAGATTGTTTAATAGTATTAGTTAATTTTTCCACATAACATTCAGCGTCTTCGTAAGCATCCCGAATATTTAAATCTTGAATTTTACTCATAAAAATAATTTTATTTGTGTCTTTTAGGTGCTCTATCTTATTCTACGATGTTGAATCACTAGTATTCTTTATTTTACAATTCTTCATCTTAAAATCTAGACTAATAATCGATGTTAGATCTTAATTCGTTCACTTGGAATGACCTTCACAATCCTTACTAATCTCGACGATCTCTTACTTCTCATGAAAATAATCGATTTGTGTTTTATTAGATCAATTCTTATAAGTAATAAGATCTTTCATCTCTTTCTTGAATAAAGTATTAGTAATAATCATATCATACTGTTAAAGTAAAATCTAAAATGCATCTACACTTCTTCGTTAATCGCTCCATAGCTGTAGTGCCTACCATGAATATTTACGAAATCTTCTACCACTCTACCGACATGTCCAGTTTAAATCTCCTCCGATAAAAATTTTTTCTTGAGGAGTATCGAGTGTATTAAGTCTTCTAAATCGTTCAGAATTTATCTTTAGGTCTATATCTATACTAAACTTGAGGAGCATAAACACTTATAATATTAAAAATCTTGGTATCAATAATAATCTTAAGTCTTTATAATTCTATCTCCAATTCTATTAATTTTAACGACATTATCTTTCAAACTTTTATCTATAATTATACCTACTAGCATTTCTAGTACGATTCTTACTGGAATACTGTGGTTTAAAGCCTAAGTTATCGATTTCCTTAGCTTTTCTCCGACCCATTTAGTTCTTGAATACATAGGATATTTATCTTTCTATGGATCATAATATCGACCGATTCCATTAATTTACCGATTGAAGTACCTATATTCCAAGATCCTATCCTAATCTAGTATCGTGGACTAGCTACTTTACACGCATCCGTCCAGTGATGTGGAACCTGCTTACTTGACACTACACTCGAGCGTCGGTGTAGCGGCCTCTGTACACTTTCCATCTGTATTTAGGCCATACGATGCGTCAGCTTCAGGGGACGCCCTAGCACTTACACGATGATCGAAAGGATTCATGTCATGATTTTTTTTTTCGACAAGTTTTACGCTGGCTGTCGACTACCTAACGCAACCCTCCACTTTTCACATCCGGGCTTGGGACCGGCAACGGCAGTGTTAAAATGATATGGATGATTTTTTCCCTTTTGGGTATGATTATATAGTTTAAATGTATTTTTCGGCATGATTTTATGTAAAAAAAAATGTGATAAACTTAAGGAGAAGAAAATAAAATGTTTACTGTTGAGAACGGAGCTGTTGTTCACAATATGGCGCTTTTTAGGTAGCAAAAGGAGGATATCTGGAAGTGGGTGTGCAGACATATGGTAGTGGATTGTGGCACACCTGGTTTGATCGTGACTTAACAGTTGCAGGTCGGCTAATTATAAAGGAAAAGAAAGATAGTTCGGTCTCTTACACGCATAAGCTTATCAGTATTCAAGAGCCAATCATGCGGATACCGACGCTGGCTATTCATCTTGACAGGTAAGCCCTGTGAAAATCTATCATTTTCAATGGTTCATTTTACTATTATAATTTCTGCTTTCAACTTATTGAACAATGGTATAGATAAGTAGAAATAATGTGAACAGTCAGTCTCTAAATATTTTTGTTTGGAATTATAAATCCTGGACTTATTCTTCTTTGGTATTAAGTAATTTGATAGAAACTACACATTCATTATATCAGAGAGCTAATTTGATGATTCGCTTCTTCCATACAGGGGCATCACAGATGGATTCAAAGTAAATACACAAGGTCATCTTGTCCCTGTGATTGCAACATCTGTTAAGGTGATTAAACACAGAAAAAATAAATTTCAGGCATTATTTTTATTTTTCTAGATTAACTTGCATCATTTTAGTGGTTGGTAGCTTGCTGAAATAATTCATCATTCATTAACTTGTATTCAATATGAATAAAAATCCAAATAATATATTCAAGAAACGATTGTGATAGGAAAAATTTATTGTACTAAAACCTACTATGTTCCTTGAAGTCAATTCATTTTTCCATTGAAGTCTATATATGGAATACAAATTTCTAAGAAGGCAAAAAGGATGGGATACATGAAGTGTATAACGCCCAATTTTAGAATTTTCAAAGCTCTCAGTGATTTTAACTCTTTGATTGATCCATTGTGTACTAAAGGAGTGAGTTTTTTCCTACCATATGCAACCATGTGTTGGAATAAGAGCGGAATATATTAAAGTTGGATAGCGGACCTAGCCCTTTATATTTATAGCCTAATGCCCCTTCCATCATGGGTTTTTATTGAGTGTTAGGCGTACAGTAGTTGCGAACCACTTAAACTCAATGCATTAGAATCATTTGGCGGGCTTGATAATTTGTGCTATAACTCAATTAATTTGTTATTAATTGGATCGTAATCAATGAAAATCCACAATTATGTGAATTGTTCCAATGTTTTCCCACCCAAGCAACATTAATTACCAATAATGTTAATTAATTGAATATTACATGAGCATTTGGCCACAATATAAAAGTCAAGTGGTTCATGTATATTTATAACTTTTAAATATGATTTAATCCAATAAGACAATCAAACATTGAATTATGGCTGGTTGGCATCATCCATGCTCTTTATTGAGATCATGCTTACAAATGTGAATGAACTTATTGACTTAAATCTCAAGAGGTAGTGTAGCACTAAAATAACACTCAAAATGCAATTTTAATATTTTATATTCATAGTCAGTCTTATTTTCTTAAATTTAGTATGCCTTAAACAATACGGAAAAAATTGGCCTTAACATATACTTGCTCAAAAGGCATATAGCTTGAACTCACAAGATAATATTATCAAGAAAAACATGATTTGTTAGAATGATCACTCAAATATATTCATAATAGACAAACACTGAAAATGCTTTTATACTCTTATGTAATATAACTTTTCTTTCACAATCATTAAAGCTAAATCTATTTAAGTTTATCAAATGATTTAAAAATGCCCATGTTATAGAATGACTTTTCGAGAATATAAGCCACAACCTTTTAGTAAGGAATTTTTATTGCGTCCGGACCGCGTAAAGGGGATTGTCAAGCATATTGTTTGTACTAACATGATTGATCTTAATATCTTCAAATTGAACAAAGTCTTTAAGAATATGAAGTTTTATTTCAATATGTTTAGACCTTTTAGAGCTTCTATTATTTTTAGAAAAGTGAAGAAAAAATGCGTGAGAGGATACTCACTTAATTCTCAGTATAAATCTTAAACCATAGGGCTACATATATAGGGAAACCAGTCTCTCCTAACTTACAATCTTACCAAATATATAGCCTAAACATAGAGAAGAAGTAATTTTGAAATAAACATAAATAAGAAGAGAAAAAAAAAAACTAATCAAGGAGTTTCCCAAACTGTCTTCAATTGATCCATCTATCACTTTTTGGATTGTCGGCCTGGGCCCACCATGGAATGGAGGCTAATCCTCCTAGATTTCTATACTCTTCCTCAAATTGGATTGTAGTTATTGTAGAGACCAAGCTTAATATTAAACTCTGAGAAGTGGCTTAAAGGAAGAGTTTTGGTAAAGACATCAACAGCTTGTTGATGTGATTCCACCATTAGCTTTTCCACCGTTAGCTTTTCAGAGATAAAGTGCCTATCAATTTATATATGTTTGATCCTGTCATGATGCGTAGGGTTGTTGGCAATACTTATAGTTGCTTGACTATCACAAAACATCTGTATATGTTACATCCTAATTCTCTACAGTTTTTTATTCCAGATCTATTCACAGATTTCTAAGGCAAGTACTCTATACTATGATTCTTCGCTGCTTCTAGAGTTGGCAGCTTGCTTCTTAGTTCTCAATGTGACTATTTTTTCACATACATAAGAGTAATAACTTGTGGATTTTTTATTAGTAAGTTTCCCAATCTAACTTACATTTGTGTAGACGTCTACCTATTTATTTTTAGTTATCTAAAAAGTTAATCTATAACTAGAAGTCTTATTGAGAAACCTAGGAATCGCACACACCATCTCTAAATGCTCTTCATTTAGGTTATTCATATGTTGACTCATAATACTGAAAGGGTATACAATATTTGATTTATTATGTGTCTAGGTAGATGAGTTTTTCTACCAATCTTTGATATCTTCCCTTATCCACATATCTACTTTCTTCTCCCTTATTAGAATTCTTGTTGAGATCCATTGGAGTATCAACGGGTTTACATCCAATCGTTCTATCTTCTTTAGCAATCTAGGGTGTATTTTTTCTGTGATATAACAATGCTCTTCTTGGACCTTGTACTATAAATAGGAAATATCTTATGGATCCTAGGTTATTGATTTCAAACTCAATGACAACCATCTCTTTGATTTTTTAAATTTTCTTGTCATTATCACCAATTAGAATCATATCATTCACATATACTATCAGTGCAACAATCTTATCTCACTAAGCGTGTTTTATGAACAGTGTATGATCAAATTGACCTTGACAATATCTATTAGATCTCTTAGTTTTAGCAAACCATTCAAACCATGCTCTTGGTGAGTGCTTAAGACCATAGAGAGACTTTATGAGTTTGCATATTGGGTGTTTGTTGGAATTATTCTCAAGTCTTGGTGATATCTCCATGTAAACTTCTTCTTCATGATCCCCATTCAAGAAGACATTTTTATGTTAAGTTGATGTAGTCTCCACTCCCTATTAACTCTATTGAGCGAACCCTGATAATGGTCAGATAACTAGTGCAAGGGTCTTCTAATAATTAATCCCATAGGCCTGACTGAAACATTCTGTAAATAGTCTAGTTTGGAGTTTCTTAATATAACAATTATTTCCATACTTAATGTTGAATACTCATTTGCATCCAATTGGCCTCTTATCTCGAGGAAGTTTAGTAAGAATTCATGTGCTATTATGCTTTAGTACTAAATCTGTTCTACAACTACATTCCTCCATTTTTTATGTTTAAGAGCTTCATGAATGAATTTAAAAATCTGCATACTATCAAGATTAAATACAAAAGCTTTATAGGGTGATGATAGCTTACCATAATTCACATACTCTTGAATTGGATATTTATAACTTTTATTGTTATTAGCACCAACAGGGCTAGGAGATAAACTCATGAGTTATAGACTCCTCACCCAAAATTTTATGTGAGTGTGGACTTGATTTTTGACTTGAGCAATCTGTCTTCGCAAGTTGTCTTCCACCTCTCAAAATTTTCTTCCTCCTTGTGTACACAAGAAATTCTTTGTTATGAACTTCAAGCTAGATAGGTTGGACATTTTAAGTAGGATATTTTCATGCGGTAGTGTTCGGGAGATAGAAGGGCTAGGTGGAAGAGGGGTAGGTTGTGAGGCAGTGTAAGTTTCATTATGTGCATCCTAGAATTGATATTCATTTCCTCTCTTCTTTTGAACATTGGATTTGGGATAATAGGATTGATTGTCAAAAAAATGTAGCATCCATGCAGTTATAGTATTTTTTAATAACAGGTCGGTAGCACTTATAACTCTTTTTGTTGGAGGCAGGCCTTGAAAATGAAAAAGGCAAGAGTTTTGATTGAAAAGAAAAAGGCTTGCCACTTGAAAATACACTTGATAAATTTAAGATTAAGTTTCGTGCGGTTTGGGGACTAAATTTGAACAAAAAATATGCACAAAAAATTATTTTTAAGTGGTACAATAGAAGAGAAATTTATGGTGTGGGGATAGGTATCCATTAAGGCATGAAATGATGTTTTGAAATTAAGTACCTGACTAGGCATTGAGTTGATAAGGTATGTTTCAGTAAGAACTGTATCCCCCTGAAAATATTTTGAAACTTGATAAAAAATCATAATTGAGCGATATACATCAAGAAGATGCTTGTTCTTTCTCTTAACTTTTTCATTTTGTTGTGGGGGTATCTATACATGAACTTATATGGATGATTACATTTTTTGAAAGATAGGATTTAATGATGGAGGTGAAATATTCCTTTGCATTATCAGTTCTGAGGATTGAAATTTTGCATTGAAATTGAGTTTGAATAATATCATGGAGGGTTTGAAAGATTTGAGGTGTTTCATATTTCTCATTCATTAAAATTACCCAATTAGTTTTAGTGTGATCAATGAATGAGATAAACAATCTAGCTTCATTTAGGGTTCTTATTTTTTAAGGACCTCAGATATCTCTTTGGATAATAGAAGAATGATGTAAGGGTTTGCACATAGTCATGGGATAAGCATCTCTAGTGTGTTTGGTAAGTTGACAAATCTCACGTTGATAAATACTAGATTTTTTACTGATAAATAAATGATGATATAATTTTACAACATAATTGAACTTATGATGACCCAAATGACAACATGACTTATTTTTCAACAGACTAAGATTGAATAGACTCAGATACTTGAGAAAAAGATGGAAGTGGGACCACTTGTGTGCTTTGAGTGAGATTTTTCTCCAACAGATATAAACCTTCATGTATTTCAGCACTTCCAATCATCTTCTTTGGATCATCACTTGAATTCTTCAAGAATTTGAAAGGAATTTAGTTATACATTTCAGATCATAAGTAAGCTTATTGATTAAAATTAAATTACAGTTTAACTGTGAAACCTATAAAATAGAAGATAATATTTTGAGGGAGCTTCACATCTCATTTTCCATCAAATTTTGGGTGTGATATATTTGCAAGTATTATAGATTTAGATGTTGAAACCTCTTGATATTTTACTAAAGCATTGATATCTCTAATTATATGAGCAGAAGCTCTTGTATATATGATCTAAGGCCTGAATCCCCCATTGCCGGCAAGATTGGAGAATGATATGTTACCTTGGTGCGTCATGAGGCTAGTTTGCTATTCTGAATTACCCTAAGGAGTTTTTTTTTTATACTTCAAGTTGTTCCTTGGTGAATGGTTCTGCTAACCTTTAAGATATGATAGGAGCATTAGCCTTGTTCTCTTGATCATTCTTTCCATGTCAAAGTTTCCAAACTATAGGCATTCATGGTGTTTTTAACATTTGTTTTTGAGGTGCCCAATTTTCTTGTAAAGTCCCATGTGGGTGTCAAATGATTTATCTTGAACTTGGAGTCATCGGAAGAACTATGGGAGTACATGACTAAGCTTTCAACACTTGGTCAACTTCCATTTCCAGTCATCATAAGCTTTTTCTACTCTTTTCTTCTAACTTTAGCAAAAATTTCATGGGTAGATAGAATAGACTTTATTCCCATGACCCCCCTCTCAGTTCATCCAATTCCTTAGTCTCACTAAGAATTTGATAGTTCACTTCTCGATGATGAATTTAGACATCAGAACATCATGTGGACCTTTCTACACATGTCTCAAACATATTCATTTGTGGTCAATACTCTGTCAAGGCGTTGAAATAGACAACTAGTTCTCATGGACAAAGATGATGTTGTTTGGTTTCAATCTCAAACAACTCTGAGTATTCTCAGTGTTGGAATAAGTTTCTCTTGTAGTCTCCCAGATTGCTTTGATTGTTTTGTAGAGCAATAAATTTTCTTCTACTTTAGTGGTTATTAATTTGACAAGTCAAGACTTAACCATATGATCTTGAATCATCTATGTGAGATTGTTAGGATTAGCGGGCTCAAGAAGTATACCCTCTCTCGTGAAATGTTCCTCTTTTTCTTTTTCACAAATGCACATAAACATGGATTGAGACTATTGAAGTAAGTTATGACGATTGAGTTTATGATTTGTAATAAAGGAAGAGAGGTCAAGAGTTGGTTGGATAGAATTCTTGGTCTTTTATTAAGAACTAACCTCCAGAGTAGAATAGATGTATTCATTATGTACTTGTTCATAAACCCTATGCTTGTTTAGGGTTGAATAACAACCTATGAAACACGGCCATGTACATGAGGACACGAAGACGACGTGATACAGGGACACAGACATGACATAATTGAAAAAAATATGACAGGACATGTCATGGACACATTTTTATATTTAATTAATTAGTAATCTAATATATATATATTTTTCATTATTTTATTAACAATATCACAACACAAATTATGCAAGAATAAAATTTAATTTATATCATAAAATTTCATGTTTATGAAAATTTATTTCATAAAATTTATGTACTTGGTCAAAAACCGTATGCTTATTTAGGGTTTAATAACAACCTATGAAACACGGCCATGGATATGAGGACACGGAGACGACACAATACAGTGACACAGACACGACATAATTGAAAAAATACATGACATGTCATGTCATGGACACATTTTTATATTTAATTAATTAGTAATAATATATATATATATATATATATATATATATATATATATATATATATATATATATATATATATATATATATATATATATTTCATTATTTGTATATCACAATACAAATTATGCAAGAATAAAATTTAATTTATATTATAAAATTTCATGTTTATGAAAAATAATTTTTAAAATTAGATATAATGTGTTTAAAAAGAATTCATCCAACTTATAATCAAACTTATCTTATGATTACAAAGAAAGAATTACTAGTGCTCGGTTTTGACGAATATTGGATGCATATTCGATGCTCGATTTTGATGAATGTTAGAGTGAGCTTCAAAATGATGAGAGATAGGACAATTTCTACTATGAGGTATAATTAAAGCTAGATTTATATTTATTATTTTCTAATTCATGTGTCCCATTTTCTTGAAATCGCATTAAGCTTTCGATACGGGGTTGAGGTCTTTCCTGTACTCGTTCGAGCCTGAAAAAAATTCAGACATATATTTTGCAATGTTGGAGAAATGTCGGACAAAGTGTCGGTGTCCGATACATGTCCGACATGGGTATGACACATGTTTAGAAGTGTTGGTGCTATATAGATAACAACTATGATAAGGAGCACATGAGAGCCTACAGGCCGACTGGAGTGATTTTGACATCAGTAAGGAGGATTCCAGCTGCTGGGCTGCTATTGTAGAGGCTCTGACGGCTATAGGAGCGAGTAAATGAGGGTTTGTAGGCTGCAAGAAAGCTAGGTTTTGTGCCCTTGCTCTTGTGAAGAAAAAAATGTGGGAGGGAATACTCACTTAATTCTCATTCAGAATTTCAACCCTAAGGCTACATATTTAAGGAAACTGGTCTCTCCTAATTTACAATTATTGCTAAATTTATCTAGCCTAAACATGGAAAGGAATTATTTTTGAAATAAAAATAAATATGAAGGGAAGTAAAACTAATCAAGTCATTAAGGATATGTATGCTAGAGCTGTTACATGTGTCCGAATTAAAGGAGAATTGACCAAATATTTTACTATTTCTGTTGGTTTACATAAGGGATCGGCTTTAAGCCCATGTCTTTTTGCTTTATTTATGGATGGTCTTACTGGGCATTTACAAGAAGATGTACTTTGGTGTATGCTTTTTGCTGATGATATCCTTCTCGTGAATACGACGAGAGAAAAAGCCCAAGAAAAACTTGAATTATGGAGGTTTACATTGGAGTCTAAAGGTCTTCGTTTGAGTAGAACTAAAACTGAATACATGGAATGTAATTTTAGTAATAGTAGGTCTAGTGACAGAAATGTAACTTTGGGTGATCAAATTATTAAAAGTGTGAACGATTTAGATATCTCGGGTCCATTGTTCAAAGCGATGGTGATATAGATGGGGATGTTAATAGTAGAATTCAAGTTGGTTGGTTGAAGTGGAGGAATGCGTCCGACCTATTGTGTGATAGAAAAGTACCGCTTAGACTGAAAGGAAAATTTTATAAGATGGTGGTGAGGCCTGCAATGCTCTATGGTTCTGAATGTTGGCCTTTAATAGAGAAGCATAATGTTAAGTGTTGTCGAGATGAGAATGATTAGGTGGATGAGTAGCTTTACACTTAGAGACAAAATGCGAAATGAATATATCCGTAATAGGGTTGGTGTTGCACCATTGACGGATAAAATTAGAGAGAGTCGCCTTAGATGGTTTGGTCACATTAAACGTCGACCACCTGATGATCCGATTAGGAGAGTAGATGTTTTAGATAAACTTATGTTAAGAAAGGCAGAGGTAGACTTAGGAAAACTTGGGCTTATTGCTTAAAAAATGATCTTAATTTATTAGAATTAAACGAAAGTTTGCCACTAAATATTACGCAGTGGAGAAAAAGGATTCATGTAGCCGATCCCACTTAGTGGGATTAAGGCTTTGTTGTTGTTGTTGGAAGTAAAACTAATCGAGTGTTCCAAATTGTCTTCAATTAATTCATCCATCACTCCTTTGATGGTTGGCCTAGGACCACCATGAAAAGGAGGCCGATCATCCTAGATTTCCACAAAAAGAATACTCAACTCAATTTTCTTAATAGAAATTCACTAGCTTGGCAATGGAATCAACAAATTTCAATCCATAAATCCAGTTTTCAACTAAAAGCTCTAGAACAAACCACAAACTCTACTTGCATGGTTGATGAAGCAATCTGTGTTTGCTTAATACTCTTTCAGGGCATAGCTACTTCAACTATCATTAAGATGAACCCTAATATCTGTTTTAAGTCATTTTTACACCCATTAAAATCAGCATCAGTAAGCCCATTTAACCACAAATTATCTAATTTAATATAGACAAGCATGTAATCCTTGTCCTATTCAAATACCTCACTCCTTGTTTGCAACATCCTAGTGATCATGTCTTGGATTTGGCTGATATTTGCTTGATATTTCAACAACAAATGCAATATTTGGTATTGTATAAACTTGAGCGTACATCAAGCTACAAGTTTCCTAGCATAATACACATATTTTATGGACTCCTCTATGGGATACTAATTTGAGCTAAACTAGTCCCTTTTTGATAGATGCTCTTATGGCTTGTGCTCTTGCAAATTAAACTTATTAAGAACACACTCAATGTATGTTTTGTGAGAAACATGAGAACCATTTTGGTGAATTTGTATATACAAGATAAAAGAAGCATTTCTTAAATCCTCAATATCAAAAGTTGGATATAAAAAATTTTAATTTGGTTGTATGAAAAGTAGAGTTTTTGAAAGCTTTTGTTACTATTATAAACTTTTTCACTTAATAAAAAAATCTGGCAACCATTTTCTTACAAGTACTACCCTCTAGTAGATTTGGATGTAAATTTTTTAAAAATAGCGAGAAGGTTATAGCCATAAAGCATAGTATTAGTATACAAAGTGAAGTTATGAAAACATTGCCCTAAATGTATTCTAAAAGTATCCCAAAATCATTATTACCATGCAAAATATCATCAACATAAAAAACCAAAAATATAAACTTGTACTCGCTAATCATGAGATTTATGCACTAATATTTTTTTTTTCTTAGAGCCAGAAAATGAAATTTTCTCATTGAACCTAGATACCAATAATAAGGAGCTCACTTCAAACCATAAATAGATTTCTCTCCTTACATAACAATTTCTCCATGCCTTCTTCAATATATCTTTAGGTTTATAAACTTCTTCAAATATATCACAATTTAAAAAGGTGATCTTTACATCATCCCACTAGCTCGAAATCAAAATGAGACAATTGCCGTAATAACCTTGAAGGAATTTTTTTTTTTGAAATTACAAGGCTCTGAGGTATATCTTTTCAGGAGTAGTTTTGCTTTTGAAAAACGCAATATTTTCCTTGTGGTTTTTTTTTTTGGTCTTGAAACATATTTGCAATCGTTAACCTTATAACTTTGTTTAAACATACCAATATCACATAATTATCGTGAGTAGTTTATAGTTTATCTTTCATGAAATGTTAATTCAACTCTTTGATTGAGGACTAGAAACAGCTCACAGTATGTACCTAGTTCAAAAACTTTTAAATTGATGAAATTCATTTTCACCATATAAACAAGTCATCTTAGATAGCCATCTGCTTTTGTCTAATTGCTCTTTTTTTGTGGTGAAACATTTCTAGTTGGAATTGGGACAATAATTTCTTCTATATTTGATAAAAGAATCTCAATCGTCTTAACATGACCTGCATCTCATTCTAAAAATTTTAACATTCGGGATTCAACAATTATAAAACTACGAATCTGGCAATATAACTGATATTTCTTTGAATGCTTTGGATAATAAATAAATCATAAACTAAATGACTGTTTTAATGGCTTCACCCATCAATCTTCATGTAAATTTGTCCGACTCATAATGATCTTCAAAAAATCCTTAAGAGTTTAATTACACCTTTCAGCAACAATAGGATGCCGTATTGGGCAAAACTCTCTTGGAAGTTCTTAGAATTTAGGAAATTGTCCCATGGCCTATCTATTTCTAACATGTTGCTATAGTATTTACCACTATGATCAGATTTAACCATCTCGATGGTTATCTAATTTTTTCTCAAACTCTTGAAAATATTAAATTTAGATAATTTTTTTAACATTTAAAATTTTCATGAGGGTTCTCATAACTGAACAAAATGCGGGCAATAAATTACTTATTACCATAGAATATAGAAGAGTATGGTCCACTAATATATATATATGAATCACATTAAAAATTTTGAGGCATATAAGAACCATTCTATATGAATTGGATTTTAAATCTGGAGTTTTATATATTCATTTTATGCTCTTGATTTAGGGCTTTTTTCTTTTAGGTGCCGATTAATTGTTTTACTTTATAGAAGTTGCTAAAAGTAAAATGTTATCTAATCCAGTAGAGAAAGATTGAGATTTTGGGTAAGTTATCACCCCAAACTTAAAGGAGCTTGATATATTTTCCCCATACTATTTTCTACCTTTAATGTCATTTCTCATTCTTTCACTCTCCAATTGCATCTTCTTTCTCTTGCTTACCTACCTGGGTTAGCCAACCTGAAAGTTAATCACCATCTTCCTTCAATTGGCATCCTCTTTATACCAAGTGCGCGTTGAAACACATAAATTTTTTCTGACCTATCCTATAGGCGCGAGAAAGTTTTCTCAACTATCATTCTCAGTTCCCCCTTAGCCTTGTTTAATTCTTTTCAATCGCATCTTCTTTCTCTTGCTTACCTACCTGGGTTAGCCAACCTGACAGTTAATCCCCATCTTCCTTCAATTGGTGTCCTCTTTATACCAGGTGCACGTTGACACACATAAATTCTTTCTGATCTATCCTATAGGTGCGAGAAAGTCTTCTCAACGATCATTCTCACTTCACCCTTAGCCTTATTTAATTCTCTCCTCTCCTGTTTCATTTTTCCTTTCAAAACGGCCCCCACACCCATCCCCCACCCCCCACCCCACCCCCCACACACACATTCAATGTGTTTGGTTTTATACTTTTTTTTTTAAACATCAGGTGGAAGAGGACGCACCACCTTTTAATTTTTTTATTCTTATTATTTTTTTTCTTTCCAGTTGTTAAAAGCTGCTTCCGAAATGCCAATCATGGATCAATGGAAAAATACTATTCCAACAGAATCTAAGCAACTCCTTGAAAAGTTCTTAATTTGCAGCTATCAACACTCAACATTATATTTATATAATGCAGTGAAATTCGTGTGTTTTGTTCAAATGTTGTTATATTTTGTTCAAATACATATGTGAATTCTTTCATTCCACTATTCTTCCATACATCATTATATTTTCTTTTTCACTTTTGGTTGGGTAGAAGTGGATGCTACTGGTGCATTTTATGCAATAGATTTCTTACCACGATGCTATTTACATTCATTTGTGAATGATACAATCAATGCAGCTTTTTTAGTTAGTAATATAAAGGCATTGGTAACCGCAAGATATTTTTCCCATAATATTTTGGGGCGCATGAGAGAAACATCTGAAATACATTCAATTTAGTAAAACCAAGAACTTTTTGTGTTTCAATCAACAAATTAATTGCTTGCAAAGATTTGCAAATACTTGTTTGGTTGCTATTTGCTATTGGAAGTTTCTGTTCTCTGTGTAACTATTTGGCATTTGAAACTTTACTGTAGGTTTTATTCTTTTTGAATTTTTATGTTGCATGGTCTTATCCTGCCCTTGCCTATTATGTTAAATTGGAATGTAACATTGTTTTCTAGAGGAGGAAAAAAAATGCTTGCATGTTCACGTGGAAGATTGTTTCTTAAAAATTTTTATCTAAAAGCTCGGTAGCTGCCGTGTAATTCTGTTTCATATTCTTTCTACAAACTTCCTATTTTGTAGGCTGAACTTCAGAAGCTGGGGGAACAAAATGGTCCCATAGATACCAAGGTCAAAACTGATGGAATAGAATCACATGATAAGAAAAGTATTGACAACAGAAAACATCATTCCGTTTTCCTCCAGGTACCTTACTGCTGGGATTTTTGTTTTTTTTTTAGATGTCATGATAATGATTTACATTAAAAGAATTTGGAAGATTTACACACATAGCACTCAATTCCTATGTATTTGCATAGCTAAAACCTAAACTTCAATTTTTACATACACATACATGTCACCATACCTATGTATAAAAAGGTGTATTTCCTTTTTAAAAGTTAACTTGTTCGAATTTTTGATCTGATATGAAAGTTTTGGGTGTTATAAATGTAAAATTAAAGTTTAGGTGTTAGATATGTAAATAGATAGGAATTAGGTGTATGTATGTAAATGCCCCTACAAACTTTTAGTAGTATTTATCCATGTCAGTCTCCCCTTTCCTTCCATCCTGCTATAATAGTTGACGTTTTAATTCGTCTCAGTTAATTGCTGACAATGCTTCCTGTAAGCCGGATGAGATTTGTGATTTTGAGCTACAACTTTGTGATACTCAACCAAGTATTATAGGCGGTGCTCTGAAGGAATTCATATTCTCAGGAAGGCTTGACAATTTATGCATGTCATTCTGTTCACTGAAGGTGACAAAAGTTTTTTATTTGTCGCTTCATTAATTGTTTTATTTCATTTTTTTGTACTAAATATTTCTGGTAGAGAACCATGGTTGGTTAGAAATTTTTTCCATGTATGCATCTTCACTTATTATTCTCAAAGGGGCAGTTTGGATCACTTTTGGTTTTGATTTTGATTTTTAAATTATTTTTTATCTATGTTTTTACTTAAAATGAAATATATTTGATATGTTGTATCATTTTTTAATTATTTTTAAAACATGCAAATTAAATTTTAGATGTTTTGTATATTTTTAAAAATAAGCTAATTTATTTTTTAAAATAAAATATAAAAACACTCATAAAATGTATTAAACAAAGAGAAAAGTGTTAAAATAGTATCAACTTTTTGCAGAGGGTCATTTTAGTCCTAGAGTTTATAAAAGTTTCAATTTAGTTCCCAATAATCACCACGGAGGACTATTTCAGTCCCAATTTAAATTGCCCGAGAATTTGATAGACTCTACGACTAAATGACCTCATGTAAACAGTCAGGGGGCTATTTTGACACAACTCACTAAGCAAACATGCTTTTTAAATATAAGCAAAAATAAAAACAAAAAGCAAAACATAAAGTGATCCCAAAAAGCCCCAAGTTTGAGACATAAATTTGACGGAATTGACTTTTGTGAAGCTGCTTCACGGACTGATTGTTTCATCAAACTTGGCAGCGAAGTTGTTGAGGAATGAAAATCTTTTGTAATTAAGGAAATGAATAAACGGCGTAGCATTTACCTACTTAAATCAAATGATCCAGCTATGTTAACATTAGTGTTTTAACTAGCGTTAAAGGTGTTATGTGTGTGGTTGGGAGGGGGGGTGGAAATCCCTAAAGTAGGCAGCTCCAACTGAGTCCTCTTTATTTTCGTTGTCATCTGTTTGCTTATTTCATTTATTTTCATAGGCTATAGGCTATAGCTTATGTCCGTTTTTGTCAATATATCTACATTATCTAGATACATTTCTAGAGTTAGCTTCATCTTTTGTTTTATTTATTTTTTGCTATAAGATCTACTTCTAACTAGATTTATAATTATTTTTTGTCACTTCAGGCTTTGGTAGACTCAACAAATTCTGAAAGTTCCCTGGATGAAGAGACTGGTGTGAGAATGGTGGCGCTGTTTGATCACGAGGAGGTTGGATCGAACTCAGCTCAAGGGGCTGGTTCTCCAGTGATGTTGGATGCCTTAACTAGAATAACAAATTCTTTCAACTCTTCAAACAAGGTAGAAGTCAATTTAAGATTACCACTTCAGTAAGTCGTTTGAGTATAATATTTAATATATAATGGTATCCTCTATTAAGTTCTTATTGATTATAATTATCTTATACCAAGATTAGTTCTTGTTCTTGAAGGTGATATTTCCATAAAAATTTTCATTTTTTTAATCTTCTGATTGATTTTTACGGACTGTTTTTCGTACTTTATTGATCTGTTGGATCGTTCATTTCAGTTAGTAGAGAAGGCAATCCAGCAAAGTTTTCTCGTCTCTGCAGATATGGCGCATGCCATGCATCCCAACTATATGGTATTTAAATCCTATTTCTAGTTTTTGATGCGATTTGTTATTTACAAAATAAAATAATGCTTAGGATTGGTAGGCTCACTTACTAGCATTATCATTAGGAGGATTTACATACATACCACTCAATTCCTATTTATTTACATATCTAGCCCTTATTATTATTATTATTATTATATATATATATTCATGTTCCTTGGTTCTCTTCCAGGACAAACATGAGGATAATCATCAACCTAAGTTGCATGGCGGTCTTGTGATAAAACACAATGCGAATCAGAGATATGCGACGAATGCCATCACATCGTTTATATTTAGAGAGATTGCTGAAAGGCATGGCTTGCCCATTCAGGTAAAGCATAGTCTAAAATCAATGTGGTAAATAATATATTGTTTTTTATATTCAAGTTCTCTACAAGAATACGACCCAGTTGATAAACTGTTGTTGTTGATTTGCATGTACATACAAACCTCGCAATTCTTACGTATTTAGACGTCTAGTTCTGAACTTCACTTTTTTACATTTAAACCATCCAAATCTTTCGTATCACATTCAAAATACCATTATTTTAACATTGAATAAGTGTAATACTTCTTTTCATGCATAAAGTGATGTCCCCTGGCATTTTGCTCTTGGTTCCATCTTGCTGTCTACCTGGCTTTGTGGTGGCCTCTTTTCTGCAACCTTAGTTTATAGTCTTTGCTTAAAATATATAAACATATATTCACTCAAGTTTTGTAATTTTAGTTAGGATCCTTGAGGAGTTTTGTTGCGGGTTAGGTGGTGTTTTCTCCTTTGTATTTGGAGATCCCCTTACCTAGTTTTGTATCTCCTACTTAGTATTAACAAAGTTGGAGCTCATTGAGGCTCCTTTTCTAAAAAAAATATATATATATATATATATATATTCCAAAAAAAAAAAATATATATATATATATATATATATATATATATATATATATATATATATAGATGTAAAAATTGAAGTATAAATGTTAGATATGTAAGTACATGAGAATTGAGTGGTATGTTTGTAAACCTTCCTAAAATATATTTATGAAAAATCAGTTTGGGCCCAGAGATCTATTCTTTTAGCTTCTTCTTGCAGTTATATTTTTTTCGGAATTTTACCTAGGTACCACACAATTTGTACAGATTTACGTATCTAACACTTGAAGTTTGATATTCACTTTTACAATACCTTGGTGCCATAAACGTATGCATGAAAATCTGTATTTGATATTTAAAAAGTTTATAAAAGTGGTTGTTCTGATGTGATGGTAAAGACATGTTAATACGTAGTAATTGTTTTGTATTTATGTAAATAACCCTATTTTCGTTTGCTCATACACAAAGTCATTAATGTTTGGCCTCGAACTTAAGAGATTATAGTCGGAGATAAAGCACTCAATCAGTAGGCTATGTTGGCTCTAAATGATAATACTTGCCCTGTAATGCAGGATTTTGTTGTACGGAACGACATGCCATGCGGTTCGACTATCGGTCCGATACTCGCAAGTGGCCTTGGAATCAGGACTGTCGATGTCGGCGCACCTCAACTATCAATGCATAGCATAAGAGAGATGTGTGCGGTGGATGATGTGAAACACTCTTATGAGCATTTCAAGGCATTCTTCAATGAGTTCAATCAAATTGATTCTGGGATTAAAGTAGATTTCTAGCTTCTCCTTTTCCTTTATCGATAGGACACTAAAGTTAAAGGATATTTATAAAACAGTTGAGTTTTTGTTGAATGTACAATTAGTGGGAATGCTTGCTAGTGTTCAATAAGATAGAGTTCTAGGCAATGCTTTGTTCTCTTGCAAAGTTCAGAGGCTTTTGATTGAGGAAAACAATTATCTTTGGCCTTTGAATTGAAGGATTTGTTGCATTTATAACTTTTGTAAAATTTCTGTTTGGTTATAATTGTTTTTGGCATTTTTAGATTACTATGTTTATTTTTCATGAGGAGTTTTTTTTAAGATATATGGCAGTAATGAGCAAGCTGTTTGATTCCTCTTTTTTTATGGAGAAAAAATCTTGTATACAGCACAAATGCCGACACAAATCTCATGGGGAATGAACGACCTCTTTGAGGTAAGCAATCAATTGAGGATTCAACGCCAAACATGAGAAACTGTGTTCGAGCCCGGGTTAGTTCCAAGTTCTGAAGATGGCTCTCTGTTTAGTACCGGCGAGATCCACCGAGATGAGGCGTAGATCATCCAGGTAGTGAGTTTCGTTGGATATCTCGTATAGGCAACGACAAGATCTACTCAAGACCCTGTAAGTTAGAGAGATCAGATTGAGGCGACGAACCTATGGGCATGTGACACAAGATCTATAAGACTCGAGTTGAACGACAAGTGAGCTATGACTCATTCGATCGCAGTTGGCTGATTGACCCAGGTGAAGCGAGATTGCCATACGACTGAATTCCTCAACTGTTCGACACACACTTAGGAAGGCACAGTGGCCACTTGATCGGTCCTCAATCAGTCGAGCTTAGACAAGTTGCCCACTGATTACCATTATATTAAAATTCAAATTGTAATACATGTACGGTATAAAATATGTATAATTAATTAGAGCATGAATCATATTAAGAACAGTTTTCACAAATGTTTCCGTTTTCCTGTGATTGTACAAAATACGTTCCTGTAAATGAGATAAAAATATGAGTGAATGGAATTTTTTCTCCCAGTTTTCTCTACAGTAAACTCTTCACCACTCTACTCTTTGCTCTCTCCATTCGGTACTAACTCTCGAAGTGTTTTCACAAAAGTCAATTCGGGATCTAACATCCTGAAAGGTGGTGCAGTGAGCGTGGACATGTTCTAGATGAGAAGCAGAGCTAACTACGAAGGAGAAACTTCTCAAAGAGAGATAACACACATATAAAGCAATAGAGATGGCACGTAACCAAACGTCCATGTGCAAGTCCAGGGCTTACAAGCCCAAATGAGCCTCATGATGGAGCAGGTCGAGGCCCTCCGAGTAACAATCACCCAAAGGAACAATTAAGCGCCTCACCTAGAGGCAGAACCTTAACGAGCTTGTCCCCAAATGCCCACACCAAGGAACCTTCCTATCCCGCACAACCAGGGTAGCAGCCAGCAGACAGAAGGACAAGGTGAGTCCGAACACACCGACACAGCAGCGTCTGCGCAGGCAAACAGGCGATGGGAAGAGCAGATGAGAGTGCCTGTCTGACCACTCGCAGAAGAGACTTTTACTTGCCAAATCAAAGGAGTGCCATCGCCCAAGTTAAGGATCCCACGCTTGGATTCCTACAAATGGAGGCATGCCCCGATCGACCATGTAGCGTCGTTCGAGTTGTCAATTGGTCTACTTCAGATCGACAACGCCATAATATGTAACCTCTTCTTAACCACCTTGAAGGAATCGACCCTTCGATGTTTTAACGGTCTGCCTACCAAAACCATCCTAAATTACTACGAATTTAAAAGACTATTTATTTCATACTTCTCAAATGTGCAGAAATCGAAAAAAGACTCAGACACCTTTCTTGACATCAAACATGGAGAGAGCGAGAGCCTGCAGGCCTACATCACCTGCTTCCAGAACGAGATGCTGGAGGTTAGAAATCTGAAGCTTGAAATAGCAGGAGCAAACCATTCATGTATGAACTAAATCTGTCTAAACCTACTAATTTTTCATAAGTATTGGAGACGGTGAACGAGCACATACTCGCTGTGGAAGACCTCCAAGGCTCCCTAAAGGGTAAGCCAGAATCGTTCGACCACTTGTCAAAGAAGTAGAATGAACAGGGTGAACTGCAAAGGGTGAAGGACAATCAACCCTCCACTGATCACTAAAACAACAACTCTCAGTCCTGAGATCCGTGGAGAAACGACCGAAAGCAGTACTTCGATCACAGTCGACTCGGTATTATGAACGACCGCATGTTTACATGATAATGCAAGGTTTGACACCCCTCAACGTGTTGATGGCCAAAATAGTCCAGGCCATTCAAAATAAGGTCAACATCAAACCAGCCCACACTAAAGGCAGCTCAAGCTTTACGGGATCCGAAGGGATACTAACACTACCACTGCGACCAAAATCACGATATTGAGGAGTGTCGTCGCCTCTAAAACCTGATCGAAGAATTCATCCCCACTAGCAAGCTCAAAGAGTTTGTTGCAGTTGGTGTCCACACACAACGAGAGGGTAAAGAGCTAGCAGGAGATCCCCCTAATTAGGGCTGTCAAAAAAGCTCGTTGTTCGCAAATAGTTCGTTTTCGGTTCATCAAGAAGTTCGTGTTCGATTCGTTTGATAAGCAAATGAGACGAACACGAACAACTTTTTTTGTTCAGTTTGTTAAACGAACCAAATACGAACAGTGATGTGTTCGTTCGTGTTCGGTTCGTTATTGTTCGAAATATAAAATAATTTAAAATAATTATATATAAAAAATTTATGATATTTTAAAAATAATTATATATTATAAAGATTTATCATATTTTAAATAATTAAACTTTTGTAAATTATAATATATGATAAATTATTAATAACACTAATAATATTATAGTATTAATTATATTAATATAAATATTATAATATTATAATTAATACAATATTATATATTAAAATAAAATCCTAAACAAAATCCTAAACACCTTATTTGGTTTGCTTCATTTTGAGGAAGTATGGATTACCTGATGTGTACGGAATACCTGATCAATTTGCTTCATTTTTAGGAAGTATGCTATCAAAGCTAGGGCTGTCAAAAGAGCTCGTTGTTCGCGAACAGTTCGTGTTCGGTTCGCCAGGAAGTTCATGTTCTATTCGTTCGATAAGCAAATGAGACGAACATGAACAATTTTTTTTAGTTCGGTTTGTTAAACGAACCAAACACGAACAATGATGTGTTCGAACATTTCGAACACGAACACTAGTTCTGTTCGTTTACACCCCTAACCCTAATAGACCTGTCAGGGCGAACAAGGTCAACGTAGTAGGGATAATACCCGCCATCTTCAGGGAGGGCCCTGACCCTCCGACTTAAAGACAGCGTTCGAGAGAGGCATGCTCTGTCATCCCGTATACATGTAACCACTTACCTATTATCTTTACAGATGCAGATCTACCACCAAAGGGGAACCCTAATAATGAGGTGTTCATCGTCACATCGTTGATTAACAACTACCAGGTGCGTATTATTCTCGTTGTAGATAAAGTTTGGTGTATAAACTATTCAAATAGTGTTCGATAAGATCAGCCTGATCGTCGACTGGTTGACAACACCAATCGGTCCATTGTTCGGATTCTCTCGGAAAAGAAAGGAGGCACTTGGGCTTGTCGCCCTAGCCATCTCTTAGGGAGAACCAGGGAAGCACTATAACAGCACAAAGAATTTCCTCATGGTAGTGTCTTAGCCAACCTACAACACAATCTTCAATCAGCCACTCCTGAACACCTACTGAGATGTGAATTTTACTTACCATGTGGTAGTAAATTTTCCAGGAGAAGGGAATTAATTGCGGTCCCAGGGGACTTGGGGCAGTCTAAATATGGTTATTTGCTATTGGTCTTGAGCGTCAAACATGAACTGCTTGACATCTAGATCCAAAGGGAGGAGGGTCTCGAGACCAATGAGGCCGCCCTCTAGGTACTCATGTCCAACGAAGAAACTGACAAGGTTTTCCTAATCATAGAAGACTTTGATGCATGATCGAGGAGTCCACTGATACAGACATTTCTAGAGCTTCGGGAAGTGTTCTTTTGGACCGCAACAGAAATGCCCAATGTTTCAATCGATGAAACATGCCACCAGCTGAACATCAGCCCCTACTCTTGGCTGGTCCAACAGAAGATCCAGTCAATTGCCATAATTTTTGGCTGAATCGATAACAATAGATGTACAGAAGTTGTTGGACGTCAACTACATCCATGAAGTCAAGTACCCGACTTGGCTCTCAAATGTCACTATGGTCAAGAAAGCCAATGGCAAATGGCAGATTTGCATCAACTTTACTAACCTCAAAGCCACTTGCCCAATGGACACCTACCCCTACCAAAGATCTACAAATTGGTGTACGCAGTAGTCAGATACATAGTAATGAGTTTTCTCGACGCTTATTTCAACTACCACTAGATAAAGATGCATCTAACTAACGCAGAGAAAATGTCATTTATTACTGCATAAGGCATATTTTGTTTTAATTTAATGCCCTTTAGGCTTAAAAATGCTGGGGCAACCTATTAGCGCCTCATTGATGTAATATTTTTTAGTAAAAAAGGAATATTGAGGTGTATGTCGACGATATTTTAGTTAAAAGTAAATCAGTTGAACATCACATAAAAGATCTAAAAGAGACTGTCAAAACACTCAAAAAATTCAGTATGAGATTAAACCCTTCCAAGTGCACTTTTGAAGCGTTGATCGGGAAGTTCATCAGCTTCTTATTAACTCTCGCAGGATTAAAAGCCAATCTAGAGAAATTTTAGGCAATCCTAGATATGCCTCCTCCACAGAATACTATGTAAATCTGAAATTAACTGGTCTAATAGCCGGGCTCAGTCGCTTCATCCTGAAGTCGAGTGACAGGTGTGTGGCATTCTTTAAGCTGATAAGGAAAAATCAGCACTTCTAATGCCCGACTAAATGTGAGGGGGAATTCGGGAACTTGAAAGATTCCTTTGTATCCCCACCACTGCTCTAGAGTCTGAAGTTAGTGGAAGAGCTGTTACTGTATCTTAAAGTCTTACAAGAAGTTTTAAGCTCAGCTCTGGTCTGAAAGGAGGTAGGAAAGCAATACTTGGTCTTCTACACGAGTTGAGTACTTTCACGATAGTGAAACCACGTATCCGATTATGGAAAAACAAAACCTTCACTTTGATTATTTCCACTTGTAGGCTTCGACCGCACTTCCAGATGCATCTGATCCGGGTTATCACGGATCATCTATTGAAATCTGTGCTCACATAACCGGAGCAGTTCGGTCGACTGCTAAAGTGGGTAGTAGTACTCAACGAATTCAACATCACCTATATTCCTCGGACGAAATTCAAAGCCCAAGCAATCCCAAATTTTCTGGCTCACTTTTCCACAACAGAGGAGCCAAACGAGAGAATCGTCACTGAAGACAGGACGTGGATCACATACGTCAATGGACCACTGAGGTTGGTCTTATGCACCTTGCCTAGAGCATCTCTACTAGACGATCTCAGTGGTGTTTGACATTACAAACAAACAGGAAGAGTACGAAGCTAATCGTCGTACTCCGTCTGGCCTACGAGATAGGCATAAGGAACATCCGAGTACGGTCTGACTTCTTGCTAGTCATGAATCAGGTTAACATATAATTTGAAGCTAGAGACGAGTTGATGGTAAGATACATTACCAAGACAAAAAATCAAATCAGAAGATTCAAGTGATTCTGCATCAAGCACGTCAGCCCTAGGGAGAATCAGGTCGCCTATATCCTCTCCAAGCATGTCAGTTTGGGAGGAATACCCAGACAACTAACCGGGCAAACGGTTGACGAGCCATAGGTTATGAAGGTAGTGGTTGACGGGACCAAGAATCAGATTGATCGATACATCCACTACTTGGAGAATGGAAAGGTAGAAGAAAGTATCAAAGCTCTTAGGTGTTTTAAAATTAAAGCCTCCATATACCTATTAATCAAAGAAAAGTTATTCAGGAGGTTAGTTACCTTAGTATACTTATGGTGCTTGAAAAAGGAATAAATCCAAGATGTGCATCGGGAGGTCAATCCCGGAGAATGTGGTAGTCACAATGGACGAAAGACTCTTGCTTACCGCGCAACAATGACAAGGGTACTTCTGGCCGCCGCTCCTAAAGGATACGACGTATTTCTCAAGAAGGTGGCAAACAGTGTCAAAAATACGTGCCTTTACATTATCAGCCAACTCAGAAGCTGCAGCCAATAGTCAGCCCTTAGTCATTTGGCATGTGGGGAGTTGACATTTTCGGGCCTTTTCCTTCATCGAAAGGTCAGAGAAAGTTCCTTATGGTAGACGTCGATTATTTTTTAAAATGGATCGAAGAAAAACCACTCGTTCAAATCATGTAAAAGTGCTCCAGAATTTCATATAGTCTGATTTGATCTACATGTATAGGCTTCCACTTGTAATCATAACAGACAATGAAACTCAGTTTGTAGACCGGTGAATAAAAGGCTTCCGCGCAAAACTAGAGATTGATTTAAGGTTCGCCTTGATCCATAACCTTAGAATGAACAGGTAGGTCGAGGAAGCTAACAAACTCATCCAAAATGTATTAAGGAAAATGTTGAAGTAGCTAAGGGGAGCTGGGCGGATCTGCTACCCTCGGTGCTCTGGGTGATCTGCATGACGCCTGCTACGGTGTTCAGGCACTCCATTCATGCTAACCCATGGAATAAATGTCGTGCTACCGGTCAAATATGATCATCACAACCAAAGGGTCATTACAAACTCCTCATTTGCTACAGATGAATTGTCTGAGTGGAAGCTTGCTAACATCGAAGGGGCGATGCTAGCCCTCAACATCGTGGAAGAAACCGAGCCTGATTAGCACTCTGACAAGAGGACATTAAGAGGTGAACTGTCTGCTATTTTGATAGACATGTTTGAGATAGGAGTTTCATCCCGGGAGATCTAGTCTTAAAGAAGGCCAATCCAGCATCTTGCGAGCAAAATGTCAGTAAGTTGGACCAAACTTAGAGCGGGCCTTATATAGTCTATCAAAGTCTCACCTAGGGCACATCAACTAAAGACAAATACTGGGAGGGAAATCCCACGGACAAGGAGCAGAGACGACTTAAAGAAGTTTTTTTTTCTTAGAAAAACTCTTTGCTTAAAAAAAATTTTCTTTGTATGCTTGAAGGGAAGTGTCGTTACTTGTTGTAATTTTGATCAATGCATAGAAAAACAAACTAATCCTTAAATTTTGCAAAAAAATTTTGTAATAAGCTAAAGTGGCAAAAGTGAGGCAAAAGGTTTCATATCATTAATATGTAAAGAATTTTAAGTTTGTTCATGTAACATTAACAAGCTTTCAGGCTAAATGAACAAAAAAGAGGAAAAGGATGCTCCCTTGTTTGCAGGGTCTTTAAAGAGTAGCTGATCCCTCCTCACCACCAGTATCATCCTCTCCTCTAGAGGCTTGATCCGATTTGGCGGGGATCAAGGTATAGAACTCATCCGAATTGGAGAATTTGGTTCAACCAAGCCATGATGGATGTATTATTGGGTAGCAATCCACTCCATGTCTAAGCTCACTTGCCAAACCATCAGTAACTGACGCGACAACCTTCTTCTCCAAGGCTGCTAAGGTTCCTAGGGATTTCTGGTTGACCTTCTCACATTCATAAAACCTAACTTGTAGCATCTCTATTGTCTCGAAGCCTCCTCAGGTTGGCCTCTAGGGAGACATCTTTATTTTGAGCATCATTTAACGATTCTTCCAGCTTAAGCACTACCTGCCCTAAAAAATGGGCGCTCTGAGCCGCCATTAGTTTCCATGGACCAGTGTTTCGGAGAAGATCCCGGCAGCGAAAATCCTCCATGGTACGACCAGTTCCCTAGACCACGACAAATCTAACAAGTCCGGGGATAGATCTCTGTTCTCCTCTGTCGGCGAGAACCAGTCCCAGAACCTATACAACAAGCTGAACTTTTCGTCAACCTCAAACCATATCTTTCTGGTGCTTCTGCGCACGGGCTCCCACTCGAAAACCTCCTTGCTCCTCTTCAAGAGAGGAGGATGTGGGACCTCTATTTCCCTCATAAGATCCTTTCCATGTTGACGTATCACTGCCCTTATAGGGTAAGATGAGGCCTGATTGCTAGAAGATGAGGTCGATGCTCCTGACAAGGAACTGGCTGATGCAGTGGGAGTGGTCTAGTTGGCTTTGTCTCTCTAAAAAAAAAGGGAAGTACGGAGCCCCGGCTCGTGAGTCCAGTCAAATGCTATAGCACTGCAACATATCAGATGACACGACTACTCTCGAAGAAGAAGAGCGCGGAATCCGTCTCATCCGAGATTCTCTCAGAGACAGAAGCTCTCCTATCTCCTTCCCCTGCATAAACAAAAAAAGAAACACATTTTTGGGCAATAGCAACAACCTTACCGGTCACCGTATCTTTGACAAAAACACTATGAACAGATGTAGAAACAAGGTGTTTGGAGGCTACACTGGGAGAGGGCAGGTTCTCATCCCCTATAAAACTACCTAATTCCTTAAGGACGTTTCTACTTCTGACTCTTGGTGGCCAGCTTTTCATTTGTAGCCTTCTTCCAGACCTCCTCTACAATGTTCAAGTCATGCCACTACTCACCCGCCATCTTACCCATCAACACATGGGTAATTGTTGCCTGGACAATGTATTGTAGAACTGAGAGGCGACGACCAATCAGCATCTCCAGAGTAATGGTCACGCTCTCGAAAAGAGAACTCGATTTGGACACCATGCATCCTGAAGGTTCGGTCTGGATTCCCTAAGCAACATAACAAGAGCCAACCAAGAACTTCTTGTACCAATCTTTTTTTATATTCTCCACTCCCACCAAGTGGAGTTCCTTGCCTGCTGAAAACATGGCATAGCCTTCTCTATCGACCTTAAACAAGAAAAAAAACATATAAAGAGGTCGATCAACCACCCAAAATTCCTCTACTTATAAAAAAAATGAAAGTCATTATTGCGACTATGGAGTTCGACATCACCTGCACCGGGATAACCCGTACATATTTATGTCGCTCCGGAGCTCGTGACACAAGAGTAACCAGAGGCCATATTTGAACTGGTCTTGGTAAAAAACTAGGTCGTTACCCAGAAGATCTGTCGCTCGAGTTGACTTGGCCAAATTCCAAAGACCAATGCTGTCATTAAGAATATACCTCCCCTGCAGCTCCCTCACCTCATTCTCCATCAGCAATGAAGGTCCAATGCCCTTAGCAGAACCAAACAGAGTAGGGGCGTATTTGAGAGCCACCTCAAAATGCAAAAGTAGAAGCAGCCAGAAGACGAGGGAAGAAGAGAAGACTAAAGGAAAATAAAGAAAATTAAAAGTGCGTAAAGTGAAAAGAAGCAGCCCTTTCTTCTATTTTTAAGTTGGATGCGTAAAATGAAGCATCAGATAATGATAAGAGTCTCACAAAGCATCGTTTCAAAATTTATTAAAATGTCATTTTATCATGAAGAACATTATTATAGGCCTCGAATGAAGTATTTTGTAAAGAAGCCTTCCAAGACCTCGGAGAACCAAGTCTCCACCTAACCTAACCTAATCCACCTGATCAGTTTTCCAGTTGAACCTCACCATATCAGAAAACCTAAGGAATGCATCCAACTCACGTAGCACCTTGGTCAGTCCACCTCGAAGAGTGACAAGCTCTGTCCGCAGAGCCGCTACTTCAGCATTCGGGCGAGCGGACAACTCCTGCACAGGATCCACAGCCGAACCCCCAACAACTCCCTCAGAGGGTCGACCGACGCCACTAACGATCTGGTCTTTCCTGCCCACTGCTTTATGATTCTGAGGGATGGCGCTCCCCCCACTGGTCTCCATAGTTGGAGATCTTTCACGGGTAAGGGGTCAGGTAGCTGATGAACTGTCGGGGCAATCAGCGGTTGAAGACAAACATCTATAGTCTGTGGACCGACCACCACATCAGGAGTGGATTCTGCAGCATCTTTTGACATCCCGCCATCCTTGCGATTCACCGACCGGGCCAATTCATCTATGAATCTTTTTAGGGAAGATATTGAATTAAAATTATTTAACAACAAACCTAAACGAAATCATGAAGAATTAAATATAAAATAATTTGAACACTATTCCAAACTTAAAATTATTAATTAAAACCTCATAATTAAATAAAAACACTCTAAACCATTAACTCAAACTTTCAATTAATTTGATTAAAATTCGCAATAAACCAACTTGCCCTTAAAGGCTTTAATTATTATAACTCTTAAATAGAGTATTAAGTGAGATGTCACTTCATTCATCAGGAAATCAAATACCCAAGTTCACTGAGCAAGATACAATGTTTAACTAAACTCCTGGATGATTAATCCACCTGTGCAACTAAATTTACTTGGACTCGAAATAATCCCAGAAGTATTGAAAAGATGTTTAGGACTCGTCCTAAGCACTTCCTCAATATAACGGGATGTTTTAGAAGAACAATTGAATTTAATTGTTCTTTGATGAAAAAAATCATCCTTAAACCGAACCAACAACCTAGACGTCATATGAGATGACTAGCTATAGGATTAGGAATTTGGTAGACAACCAAAACCCTTCCCTTAGCTTTACCTAGGTATCTGTTGAAATATTTAAATGCCTTAACATGTGTTTTAAGTGTAGCTTGGGATGACGTGAAGACCCTTCAGGTACGCTTTTATTTTATTACAATTTACTTTATTGCAATTTACTTACATGCACCATACTTTACTTTTTCTTGCATGTTAAACAAGACTGTTGCATGAAAACCAAAACCTTTAGGATTGTCCCTAAACTGAAACCAAAACTAAATTAAAAATCATTGCAAGATAAAATTCACCGCCACAACATTCCAAAATATAAAATAACTCAAAATTTAATCACAAACGAACAACAAAACTACAATCACAACTAAATTAAAACGTCTCATTGAATGATCGGGAATACCTCGGATGATGTAACCCACGTGTTGCTAACGGGATTTCCACGGTCTAAATGAAAGTGTGGAGCCGATTCGATTGAGTTTAGCAAATTCATCTGGACTAAGTGAATTTGATGAAAATAACGATGCTTGAGATGACGAAACCGTGGGATCTTAATCGGTTACGTTTAAACAACTTTAAGATTTGTTTTAATTAAAATATTAAAAAACACTTGGATTTTAAGATTCTCTCTAAACCAAAACACTTCTCTCATCTCTTGATTATAGGAATTGTTTAGGATGTATGTAAATGCACCAAAGAAAATATTTAATGAATTAAAGTTAATTCACTTAAAACTCAACTTGATCAAAAACAACATTTCTTTTTTTCTCAACAATTAACAGAAAAACGATAATAACTGCTACAAGAAATAAGAACCCATATCTCATACGTGAAAGGGCTGAACCGTGCCGTCGCGGAAACTCGGGCGTGGAGGAGGTGAGGTTACGTGTTACACAGAAGACGGACAAACGCCACTCGTTCTGCAAGCTGGCGATGACTATGAAACAGCACTCGTTGCTATCTTAATGCAATGCATTACGGTCGTACTCTGTGCTATCATAAAATTAACATGAGATCCACGTCTTTGGAATCTGACTTATGTTTTGGAGTAGTGAAACGTGTGAAGTAGTGGCTCTTGTGTGAAAATACTACTATGTACAGTAAGCAATTCTATAGACCACCGATGCGCGCAGGCCCAATATATGACGCGCGCAAAAGGCAGTATAACGTGACGGTGTTATAAAGAATGACGAACGTATTCGGGCGCCGGCAGCGCAAGTATGCTGAAAGCATTCGGGGACGCACCATGCTGTGAGCAAGGCGTAGGGATTCGAACCCGTGACGAGGGACTCATGCGGGCCTTTCTGCAAGCAGTGCGGTGATGGCGCAGCCATTTCTATTCGAAGCTGAATCAGTTATATTAAGCGAAGCTAAGCGAGAAACAAGATTATCATTACAGACAAAGTTCTGCACTTTCAACAATTATCGTCTGTACTTTAAGATTAATTCAAATAATATCACATTAAAAAAAACCCTGATAAATCCAATCAAATCAAATTAATTTCATTTGCAACAGAATTAACAGTATCAATCATAGTACAGTACCTTATAACAATTTTATACAAAGTAAAAACTGAAAAAACCCACACAGAATCCACATTCTAACAGAGCGAATCTATTTTCTGAAAAACCTATACTGAAACTGCTTCTATTTACAATCCTGTATTGCAAACCTGTTCAGTATGAATCTGAAAATCTATATATTTAGCTGTTTTTATCAATCCAAAATAGGCTCAGGACGCACAAGTTATTGGTGGTGGATCTGAGTTCTGAAGCAGGAGATTAGTTGAATTGTAGAAGGAAATGATCCCATTTCTGCAAAGAGGGCAAGGGATTGCTCAGGTGGATCTATGTTCTCAGATGAGCTGCTGTTTGCTGAGCAAAGACACAGTGCGCATTTTATGCACAGTTCATGCCTGCAACCACAGATAATTAACTTATGATTATTGGTTATTGTAGAGATTAGTGGAATGTATGTAAATCTTCCAATATAAACAGAGTAATATCAACAATAATAGATCAAATCACTGAATTTAGGGGAGAACAAAGATGATACAACTGACCTTCAACATTACGGAGCAAGTTCTTTCTAAGCAAATAGCACAAAGTCACTGTCGTCGCCGGATGTGGATATTGAATTTGAACGCTGCCGTTTCTCTGAAAGGAGTTGCATTTTAAGAAAAAATTGAGATCTTTAAAATAAATTGAATCAACAAAATATTAACTTGCGAGGTCCTTATATTTTAGTTTCCACATTATGCCAATTTGCACAAATAAAATGTCAAAGAGGATACAGATCGTTTTTATACATTTATTCAAAAGAACTAAGTAAAAAAGAAATCAAAATAGAAAACAATTATCAGAACTAAAATGCCAGTATCTTTCGAACAGATCTGTTCAACAGCTATAATGGCTTCTGCAGAGGTCCATCCATGGATTTCCAATTCATTCTTAAGTGCCCCTCTTATGAGGACACCCACATACTGTTTATCAACTTTTATAGATTACCTAATTCTTATGTATTTATATATCCAACAACTAAACTTCAGATTTTGCATATGTAACTTACCTATGCATTAAAAAGTGTATTTCACCTTGTTTTAAGTTGATATGGACGTATGGTGGTATTTTAGATTTGATTATTGTACGTCGCAAAAGCGCGAATGTTGATCACGAGAGAATCCCCAACGGTCCGGAAGAAAGACGGTGCAACAAATGGGACTCAACGATAGAAGACCAGATTTTACACATATATATCAAAACGAAGGACAACGAATTAGGAGAAGGATAAAAGACGACTATTTGATTGAATGCGAAACAATTGGAGTAAAACAAGACACGTAAGCATTCAAGCCAACTAATACGAAAGAAGTAGGCCAGAAATGACAACCTGCGCAATACAGTAGATCCGCGAGAAATACCTCGTCCTCCAATCTGATCATCCCCTGTGAAGCCTTTGAAGACTCTTTACTAAGGATAAAGTGTTAATAAAAACAGTCTTACAGTCATCCAGTCTCTCCTCGCTAAGGAAGAAGAGTACGTATTACGTTACGGTGATTCGCACTTTCTGTAGATAATTTGATGTGATGCAGGCAAAGCTCTTCGTCTAGGGATCATAAGTCGACGGTTAATTTGGATCGACAGTCAAACAGCTTCAACGATTGAAGCAATCATGCCGAACGAAACAATCAAGCTCATTCGACCTACAACGCCAACTCAACCTAGTTGATTGGACCCGGCCATCACGAGTAGAAGCCTAGTTGATTGGACCGACAGTAGAAGCGAGAAGCGATCAGACGATAAGCTCGTATACGTAAAATGCTTATAATATCTTGCACAAATCTAATTATTTGGGGAAAAATATAATCACCCATGGGATGTGAATGAAGGAGTAATCATGATTCAACACATATGAATGATTTAGGGGATTATAAATGAAAATTGTAAAGTTTAGGTATAGCTGTGTAAATACATATGAATTGGGTGGAATTTGTAAATGCTCGTGTACCTTGCTATGTTAAGAATGCTCATAAGAAGCGAGATAAGTAGCTTGATGGAGTAAACAACGGCAACTTCAATTCAAGAATTGGGTGACAGCAGTGGCACAAGGTGTTGTCGTCCCCAAATCCTAGCCACATCAACAGGAAGCCATCTGACAGAACAAAAAACAATTTTTTTTAAAAAAATAAGAACAGCAACATAACAATCAACCCAATAAGCAAGGTGAAGAAAAGAAAGAATACCACATTAGAATTCAGAGTCAATCGGCAAGCTCCTCTAGCAAGGAGGACCTACAAAAAGTCAACACCATCTGTAAGCGTAAATGCATCAAAAAACAGAGCAACTTTTACATAATGAAAATGAGAAAGCTCAAAGTTGCTTTGCCTGACAACACTTAAAATTTCCGCCGAAGGACGCGTAGTGAAGAGGGAGTGCTACCAGCTCCTGCATATTATTCAAGACGTCTAATCATGTTCTGAATTTACATAAATTGCTAAAATCATACTGATCACTAAGATACCGATACCTATGGTCTAAAGGATGAACAATAATTAAAGGTTGTTGCCGATACATTTGCTTTAAGTCAAGCAACAGCTGAACGCAATCGAAATGCCCTTTTACAGCCGCCACATGCAGCGCCGTCAAACCTCCATCAGCCACCTTGTTGACCAACCTCGATAGAAGCTCTACAATCAATTTAAAAAACTCCAAAAGTTCAATAATTTAACATCTGCGACAAAATTTAAATCGAAAAGCAGCATACAATTGAATTAAATTCAGCTGCGCAGAAGAACATTCAAGGCTCTTGATGTCCTTCCACCTTCATCTGTCACTGAGAATGGAGCACTGGGAACAAAGTCTGCAAATAGCCTGATGCACCGGACATACCCGCTGCAGCGGCGAAGTGCAACGCCGTCTGACCGTTGAAGTACGCAGCCCTCGAAACCTTAATTAGTTGAAACTCGAATCCGTAAGCGAAAATGAAAGTGCAGAAATTAAATCAAACCGGGAATGAGAAATACAGAATACACATGCGTTGCATCTGAACGAGCAGGACCTGTGTATCTCCCAATGGCCATACCGACATGCTTGCATCAATCGCGTCACTTAGAAGATCCGTAAAGAGAGACTAAAAATTAGATTTTGAATCATAAAACGAACTGAAAAAACGTTTTCTTTTTGTTTATTTAATACCAGCCGGAGTAGTTGCGGGAGTTCACGTCAGCGCCCTTCTCCAGTAAAAGCGAGACTATCTGATCAACCATGCTCACCAGACTTGAAGAAAAGTAAAGTAATTGAAGAAGGAGGAGGTGGAATGCGGAGGAAAGAACCTCAACGTGACCACGCTTGCCGCGGCGAAATGTAAAGGTGAGTTCCTGAGCGGCGAAGGTGCAGTACCTCGCGAGGCAGGGGTTCCGCTCGAGCAGAGCAGCCACCTCTGCGACATCACCGGTCCTAGCAGCCGCCACCAGCTTATCGCCGGCCCCGGCTGCTGCGCAAACCAGCAATTCCCATCGTGAGTACTGTGGATTCAAAGAACTTAGGTAAAGGTATCCTTTATAATCGGCGGTCCTCGATGTTGGCGTGATTGCGACCAAGAAAGTGGGGTTTGGTTTTGCCTTCACGGAAGGTCTGCTTATCGTGTACCCGGCTCTCAAAGGTGCACTGCTCCGGCAGTGGCTACAGAGAGAGCTACAGGGAAGATGGTAGTGGCTGCGGTTCGTCTTACGGTGACCGGTACGTGCGGGAAAGGAAAGATGAGATAGCGGCAGTCGTGACTTTATCAGGCCACGGCAAATTAATTTTACTTTTATTCTGAAATTTTTGCACACATGGCTGATTTTAGATTATTTCAGTTGCAAATTATTAATAAATTATTAATAAATTATTAATAAATTAATGAAAAATAATTTAAAATTTAGAAAATTGAAGTTATGTTATAATTTTTTATAAAGTCGATATTAATTAGAGAGATGTCGCGCATTTCTGATTTCGGCGGTTTAAGCCTTGTTTTTTAAAAAAATTGTCGAAACAATAATTTCTTCATGTCATTTGTTTTAAAAAACGCAACATGGCAAATAGCAATCACAACCTCAATGAGACCTTAAAAAAAAATGATAAAGAGATATTGGAGGAAACGTTTACATATACCAAATCTTTATATACGTAAATGTGCTTGTTATCTCAAATTTAAAAATTATTTGAAATTTAGAATAATGTGGAATACGAAAACGCAATTTCATTTTATATGAACGAATGAATAGTCATTATATTAATATAATAGAAATGATAGTAAAAAGTAAAATGATGTGAGGAAAGATATATAAACATGTCTCGATAATTAATTCGTATTAATTATTATGAGATATATAAAATAACGTAAAATAGGAAGCAGCATGATGCAATGCGAAAGAAATAAATAAAATAAGAAAAGAAATATCTAGATTAATGTAAGAAAATAATTTATTAAGCATATTTTGCAGGAATAAATTTTTCCTATATTAATTCAACAATAATTAAAAAAACAATCTAAAAAATATAAACTTTCAAGTATATATAAAATAGTATATGTAAATACTGAGTAATAGATATTTAAATACATAAAATTGAGTATATATATATATATATATATATAATATTTGAATTATATAAAAATAAAAATAAAATTTAGATGTCAGATATATAAATAAGTAAAAATTAAGTGATATAAATGTAAATGACTTAATATTTTTATGTTTTATTTAAGATATCCCAATCTTCTTTCACTATTATATCTTATAAAAAATTTTTAGATAAACTTGAGTTGCATTAATTAACTTCTGTACAAATCTTAAAGCAAATCTAACGGACATCAAACCCTTTAATTGCACCTTTTCTTCCGAATTTTTAAAATAATTAAAATATTTTAAATAATTTAAGTTGTTGGAGGGGTTAACTCAGCGGAAGAGATTGATTACGATCTAATCATCTAATTAATCAAATCATTTCTTATGGGGATAGTCATACTTACGCGTCAATAAACAGTGCACTGTGATGCAAATTAAATTGTTATTTTTGTAAATATTTTCATTATCTCTTTTGCATGTTAATATATTTTTTGATATTTTGGTTTTTATCTTATTAGCAATTTAGTGGAAGTTCGGATGTCTGACGTCATGTTTGGTTGAAGGTTGACTAAATGGTTAAAAGTAGCTAAAAGTAATCCACAAGGTTTTTTTCGATTGTTTTGCGGTCAGTTTATTTGGTGCGGTCTCGTTTTTGAAAAAAGCGATTAAATTTGATTTTGATAGCGTGTTTTGATAGTTTTTTTTTAATTGTGTTTTTATTGTTGCGTCGGCGTTTATTGTTGTTTACATTTAGGTATGGTGGCGGGTTTAGTACAACGTTACCATTTTATATTAAAAAAAGTTGTTATGATCATCGTAGTTTTTTGAACAATGATTATTTTAAATGCAACTTTATTAATAAAAAATTTCTGACTCAACAGTACAGGATTAGATTTAAATCATTTATTTTATTGAATAATCTTGCTGATAAATAGATTAAAAATAATCTGCGATAAGTTAGGTGCGGTCATTTATTATAAATTTTATTTTTTAAAAAAAATCAGTTGTGTGAGGAAAATTTCTTTACCTAAGTGTGTATTTGTTTTATTTTAAAAATCATGCATTGTCAGCAGCATTTACCCAATGAATTCAGGTGCGTTTCAAGCATTTCTGTATGTCTTCTTTTAGCGACTGGTCGTGTGTGTGTGTATATATATATATATATTTATTTATTTATTTATTTTCTTGGTCGCTGACTTAACCTGAGAATTGAGTCGGTGGCCAATAGTCTCGCCATAAGCTCGCTGGCCATGGACAGGTTTGACAGTAAAATATAAATTTGGTTGGCTCGGATTGATCTTAGCCCGTGTTGACTTAGTCAAAACCGAAGTGTGAGCAGAGTATACTATGTGAACCCAACCGGAAAAAAATATATACCCCTCCACTGCTCACCAAAATAACAACTCTCAGTCCCAAGATTAGCGAAGAAACAATCGAAAGTAACACTTTGATCAACGGTCGGCCCAATATTGTGAGCAACTGCATGTTTACGTGAAAAATACAAGGTTTGACACCCCTTAACGTGTAGATTGCCAAAATTCTTCAGGCCATCCAAAACAAGGTCAACATCAAACCGATCCCCCACCAAAGGCAGGTCAAACCTTACGGGATCCGAAGAGGTATTGCCAGTACCACTACGACCACGGTCACGATACGGAGGAGTGTCGTCGCCTTCGAAACCTGATAGAAAAACTCATCTGCACCGGGAAGCTCAAAGAGTTTGTTGCAGTCGATGCCCACACACAACAACAAGGTAAAGTGCCAACAGGAGATCCCCCTAACAGACCTGTTAGGGCGAACGGGTTCCACGTAATAGGGATAATACCTGCCATCTTCGGGGGAGGATTCTGAACCTCCTGCTTGAAGAGACAGCGTTCGAGAGAGGCATGCTCTGTTGTCCTGTATACACGTAAACATTTACCCATTATCTTTATAGATGCAGATCTACCACTGAAGGGAGGCGTTTGTCGTCACATCATTGGTCAACAACTGCCAGGTATGTAGTATACTCATTGATACAAAAAGTTTGGTGTATAAATTGTTCAAACAGTGTTCGATAAGATTAGCCTGATGGCCGACCTGTTGACAACACCGACCAGTCCATTATTTAGATTCTACAGGAAAGGAAAAGAGGCAGTTGGTCTTGTCGTTCTCGCCAGCTCTTGGGCAGAACCAGAGAAGCACTATAACAACACAAAGAATTTCCTCATGGTAGTGTCTCCGTCGACCTACAATGCCATCTTCGATCAGCCGCTCCTGATCAGTTACCAAGCCATGAATTCTGCCTACCATGTGGAAGTAAAGTTCCCAGGAGACGGAGAAGTAATTACGATCCCGGGGGACTTGGAGCAATCTAGAAGCTGCTATTAGCTAGCTGTCTCGAGCGTCAACCATGAATCGTTTGACATCCATATCCCAAGGGAGGAGGGTCTCGAGACCAATGAGGTAGTCCTCTAGGTACCATGTCCAACGAAGAACCCGACAAACTTTTCCTGATCAGTGAAGACTTTGATGCGGGATCGATGAGTCAACTGATACAGACACTTTGGGAGCACCTGGAAGTGTTCTCTTGGACCTTAACATAAATGCCCAACATTTCAATCGATGCAACATGTCACCAGCTGAACGCCAACCCCTACCTCGGTTTGTCCAACAGAAGATCCAGTCGATCGCTAGAACGTTTCGCTGAACGGATAGCGACTGATGTGCAGAAACTGTTGGACGTCGCCTACATCCATGAAGTCTAGTACCTGACTTGGCTCTCGAATGTCGCTATGGTCAAGAAAGCCAATGGCAAGTGGCGGATGTGCATCGACTTCACCAACCTCAACGCCGCTTGCCCAAATGACACCTATCCTCCACCAAAGATTGACAAATTGGTGTACGCAACAGTCAGACACTCAGTAATGAGTTTCCTCGATACTTAATCCGGCTTCCACAAGATAAAGATGCATCAGCAAATTCAACATCACTGATATTCCTCAGACGGCAGTTAATGCCCAAGCAATCGTAGATTTTCTGGCTAACTTTTCCACAACAGAGGAGTCAAATGAGAGAATAATCACTGAAGATATGACATGGATCATATACGTCGATGGAGCACTAGGGTTGGACGTTACAAACAATCATGCGGAGTATGAAGCGTGATCCCCGATAAATATATGTGCGCTAAAAACTTGACTCCACACCAAATATATGTACTGATGATTTAGATATGAAAATTATGATTTTATAATATGGGATACTACGCAAGTATACGTATCGTTTATCAAGTAATATAGGACTTTCTGATTAAGCCTCGAGATATCGAACCCACAGGGAAGTTTAGAGATTAAGAACTATTTTCAGCAGATGCAATTACTATCTATTATACGGAAATAAAGAACGCTTATACTAAACTCTATTACTTAATGAAAGATTGCAATTTAAAAAAAAAGTATATTTCCCCTTGTTAAGAGAATTAAGTGAATGGATAATTAATTTAGTTAGAATTATATTGTGTCAAATAGGAGCATTCATATTCTTTACCCTTTGGTTCAGGTATAAAGAACATTGACTAATCCTATGCTTGGTTATCGAATCCGTGGCTAGGCCGAGAGGATACGCGACGCCACTTCGGACCTCCCACGCTCCCTCGCTCGAGGGCTAACATCTACATTTCGGCTCCCGAACGATAGGACCGAATTTGACGATTTTAGTCCGTCACACTAAAATATCCAATTCTACGCCCGATAAATAATATTTCCCTATTTATTCGCACCCTCCTTTTAAGGCTTTTGATTTCCTCGAATTTTGGATGTAATCTTTACTATAGTTGATAATTCAACATATTTTAACGACTTCGATTGGCAGAATTGAAAGTAAATTAAGATTTAAGTAAAACATTATCACAAATTTTTATTTAATATTTAAGGCACAACTAATTCGATTTTTCATTTCACAAAATCTCAACGAGGAGAAAGACAGAGAAAGCTACTCGAATGCATAGGAAGAATAACACAAAACTTGGATTTCATTTAAAGCTATAAAACAACAAACAAAAACTTATCTCGAATCTTCTCCCCAAGCAAACTCCTTGAAGTTCCTCTTACTCTTCCTTCTTGTACAATACACTCAACTAAACTTACTAATGAACACTCACACACTACAGACTCTTCAGACTCAGACTCTCCAAACTCAGATTAAGACATGCACACCAAAAGAACACACCTTTTTCGGCCTAGATTTGTATCTATTTAAAGAGGGATAAATATTTCCAAAGGTTGCTTAAGCACCTCTTCAAAAAGTGTCCAGATTCATTGTATTTTTGTTTGAACCGACATTCTCGTCGTCGGCGGCAAAGATCTCGCCGCCGGCGGGCTTCTAGAACGTAGGCTAACTGCTCAGGCTCGCTGTCGGTGGGCTCCTTTATAATATATTCAAATTATCTCTGGAAAAACACGTCGTCGGCGGCCTATTCGTCGTCGTCGGCGGGCTAGTCATTTTTCATCTCTTTTAGTATTTTTCGTTCCAGATTCGCTCCTTTTTCTATCTTTTTGCTCTATTTCCTATAAATCTTCATTCCTACAATAAAACATAAAAAATACCTTTCTTTAAAGTACAGTTTCATCAAAAATTGATATAATATTTGTATGAATTTCTCAATACATTTTTCTCACAGTCAAAATCACCAAACTTAACTATTACTTGTCTTGAAGTAATCTCGATACTACATAAAAGTAATGATTACTTGTAGTAAAGCTTTAATTCGGAAAGACTATGAATTTGATTTAAATAAGTATTATAGTAAAGTTTATTAGAAAAAAAATTTAGATAATTAAATTAATTCTATAAATATAAGGCTATTTGGTTATCAAGTTCAAGAGTTCTAGTCCTTTATTCATTTCAAGAATGACTATATTTGAACTATTAGATTTCTTAGGATATTCAGATGATAGGAAATTCATGAAAACACTATTTAGTAAAATACTAATCTATATATATAAGTTTAGAAATATAACTAAGTTTTATCCCTTTAGGTCGATTCAAATGAAGCCAATTTTTGATAAGGCATTTCCTCAAGCTTCTCTTCACTTACTTTTTCTTTTCTTTTCATTTTGGATTGATTTTCAATCCCCCCCACCTTTTTTTGTAACACAAGTGAGGATTACTATTTTTGGATAGCCTGTTAATAATTTTAAACTTCATTTTCCTCTTCCTAAATTTGAAACTTGAAACATTTCTTTACCTTATATGTATTTCATAGTTTTAACTTCATTGAATTTCAATCTTTTCTTTTTTCCTCTAAATATCTCGGAATTCAATATTTTAGAATATAGTTTTCACTACTTTAAATAGTTAACTATATTTTTATTCTTTATTCTAAATATCTTAATCTACAAAATTTGTTTAATCATTAAAAGTATTTCTTTTAACTTTCTATAATAATTAAATGAATTAATTCTAGTTTACTGAATTAAATTTACTACAGAAAATCATTTATATAAATTTTTTTTGAAAATATAAATTGAGAACAATTTAATAATTAAATTTTTGTTTTTCCCTCTCCCAAACTTAAATTTTTCTATCTATTTATATAGGGTGAAAAGAAAACAAACTGTAAATTTAAATCATACTTTCGTGCTTTAGGTATTTCTCATTTTGAAGTTCTGCAGGTTCTTTTTATCACTTAATTAACCTGTACTGTTAATAATTTTCTACACATATATAATATCAAAGAAATTGCTGGGTAAAGAAGTTTTGAAATAAGTACAAAATACTAACACAATTTATACCTATTATAATACTAAGCACAATTTAACACAACATCCACATATATTTCACTAATCTAGTTTCAGAGTTACAATCACAATTTGAAATATTAAAACTACACAAATTTAACTTATACAACAAAGTTTAAATGTCTTACACAACATAATAATCAAAATACATAAACTAAACAACTAAACAAACACACAACATAAATATCTAATTATAGAATCTAATCATCAACATTAAAATCCCAAACTATATCCTCATCTTCTTGTTCAACAGGTGGAGTAGGCTGGTAGTGAGTATAACGGGGGCACTCAGGAAATATAACATCAAGCTCTCCTTTCCGATAACGATTCTCGGCATCATAGTAGGCTATCTCGAATTCGAATGCCTGCGGAGATAATCATCTGTCATAATCATGCCTCTGCTCTAATCCTCCAATTCTCTGATCAATATGCTCCAATTTTTCTTCAATCTCTTCAAAACTTTTCCGCTGCAGAGTTATTTCATTCATCAAATCATAAAGGGTAGGAGAACTATAGGTAGGAGGGTCATAACTGGTAGAGGGAATATCCCTACTAGTTGAAGGTGCATAGCTCCTAGTCCCAGATCTTCATCCTTCGTGGGATTCATAAGTTTTATATTAACCTGGGTAATGGGTTTCATAGGTTCAACCCATTCCTCATCATCTCTTGCCTCTACTCCAGACAATTGGCAGACTGCATAAATTAGACCAGGATGTTATAGTCCTCCACTTTCACTTCTTGCAATAGCTAATATATTTTTATAAATAATACTCCCCACATTTATACTTCTGTGATTCTAAATACAAAAATTCAGAACTGCTCTATCTCTTGTGACTTCACTATGGTGATAAGTGGGTAGAAAAGTAAATCAAATAAAATAATGTCAAGCCTTAGAGGTTGCATTTAACATAGAAAGGGGGAAGTTTATCCGTTCACGCTGCTTAATTTTCCAAGTCCCTTTCCCATCAGTGAGAAAGTTAATCACCTCCTCTAGCGGTCCTTCCATTGTTCCAAAAGTATCGTATTCGCAGGTGTGAAGATCTTATACTTCGTAGAAAGCATTAATCCGAGTAGCATTAAATTCAACTAAAAATCCTCTAACCTTTATAGGCTCATCCTCTATCTGGGTCAAATTGACATAAAACTCTTTTACGACTTCAACTGCAGCTTTATTTATCGTATAACAGAAATTTTTCCATCTTTGCTCTTTGATCGTTTGTTCTACTTCTCCTCCCGGATTCTTGAAAACTTTATCTTGAATGCATTTTCTTGCTTTGATATTAAAGTTGTATCTTGATTGAGCTTTAGCATTCACGAATCGTGTCTCATCAAAATCTAGTCACCTCTTCTGTCGTGGAGTCATTTCTCGATCTATCAAATTTACAAAAATCTCAACTAAATTCCAAAATAATACTAGAATGGCTTCCAAAGGTGACTTAAAATAATCTAAAATGAATTCCATGGATTTCTTCCAACTATTTTTTCTATATTTCAATTTTTTTTCAAAATCCCCAAATGTGGAAGAAATACACGTTGAAAATAAAAAACTTTTGCATGGGAGTGAAGCTCTTACCAAGGGAAGATAAAATCTGGTGTCAAAATATCTTGAAATTGCTCCAAATCCAAGATCTCTCAAGCCCTAAGTCAGTTTTTTCGAAGTTTTGAGGAAGGAGACGATGAATAGTGACGGTGACCGGTCAAATAAGTGTTTTTTGGGATCTCGCCGTGAGAGGGAAAAATCTCGCCGTCGGCGGGCTAATTAATTTACATAGGTTTAAAGTCTCTGAAAAAGTCGCCGTCGGTGGCGTCGTCCTCGCTGTCGGCGGGATTTTTCGGAAATTAATATTTTTAATATTTTATAAAATTTTCAATTCATTTTATACCTCGTTAATGTTCGGTCAATCAATAAAATATATATTACTGTGATTAGATATTGTTTTAACTCAATTAAATTGACACAACACAAAACATCACAAATTTTATATAAAATCCAAGTGTTTACAATATTCGTACACCACATTACTAATAAGGTATTTTTAAAACCTTAACACACTAAATTCAGCGTCGCAATCCAAACTACAATACTCAAAACGCTGAATATAAACAAACAACACATAATCTCATCTATACTGAGATCAAATCTTAAAATCTAAAATATCAAAAGTGCAAATTACATAAAAATTAAATTCAAACTAACTCAACACATAAACAAATACGAATGTCTTCTACTCGTCAGGTTCTGTACTAAACTCATCTCTGATATCTCCGATAGAACATAAATGAACGAATAGATTGTAGAAAGGCCTGTAAGGAAATTATTCTGTAGAGTCTTCTTCAATCCATCCTTTCTTTCTCAAAAGTCATATGAAATTAGCCTCAAGATGTCGAAAATGATTGAAGTGTTCCTTCATCCTCCAATCAATATGATCAAATAAATCAGAGATGTTATTAAATGAATTCATCATGTTTTGTACCTCTTTTTCCAATCCTTTAAGTTTCCGTAAGATCAAATTTGTTTTATCAGTAAAGGGCCTGATTGAAAGAGAATTTTGAGGTGCTTGATCCGTAACAATGGTTGTTTCATTGTCGTTATCCAGAGTAGGAAACATATCAGTTGGATCTAAGGGTTTCCAAGGCAAAAGTACATTTTCCCAGGCTTCATATGAAACTTGGTACTGACTGCATAGTGCAAAAATTGTTGAAGGATGTCCTAGCCCATAAATCGATCCATGAACAATCAGGCCTAAAGCATACTTCACAATAATTGAACCAACATCGATAGGTAATCCCGCTTGAATACAATAATTCAGAGTCGCACGCTCCTTGGAAACTTTATTTGCCCTCATAGTGGGTAATAATTTTGAAGAAATAAAGAAGTGTCAGTGTTTAGAGACAGGATTTAGAAGTGATGTAGAAAAGTTAACATACCTGTCTTCTCTTGTTTCCCAATTTTCTGCTTCATCAGTCAAATATCGATAGATCTCATTCATATTATTTCTTGTAGGAACAAAGTTGGAATAGTGGCAAACGGGTGTATTCTCAATTGAATATAACTCATTAATTCTAGAAGGAGTGAAAGTTACCCATCTGCCTCGCACATAGACGCTTCTGTTGTTGATTCCGTGAAGATTGGAGTAAAATTATTTTACTACAGGGAAGTTGTATAGCATGATACCTCCCATTGTCGTTGCACAATCATCTCCTCAATAGGAGTTGTTGAATTCTCCACTCCTCTATTCACGAATCCTCTTTCTTTAATCAGTCTCTTTTTCATCATTACTTTGTTGAAGATTCGCTGGGCCTCATAACTGACAAATTTTCTTCGATTGAACACTCGAGATCTAGTGATTTCAAGGTGATTGGATTCCATAATGATGAGTTTTTGTGGAGTTTCAAATCATTTTTAGGAAGTAAATGGTTTAGAATTCAAAATATAGGTGTTTTTAAAGAGTTAAATCACTTAGAATTGTCAAAAACCGTCAAAATAACTCCCTAAACCGTTCATTCACCGATCTCGCCGTTGGCGGCAACGATCTTGCCGTCAGCGGGATTCTTAAATAATATAAACTAAATTTTGGCGAGCATAACTCGCTGTCAGCGGCATCGATCTCGCCGTCGGCGACTAAGGCAAAATTTGCCCAGTTTCGCTCTGGTTCAAATGCTTTTTATTTTTTTCTATGGTTCCAATATCATGATGATTATAAAGATAAATATGAGTAGTAGAATTCATTTTATATCATAATTAATAATAAATCAAATAAATATACAATCATTACACATAAATAAAGATAACTATGGGTTGCCTCCCAAAAAACGCTTGGTTTAACGTCGTCAGCCTGACCCATTCTGGTTATTAATAAGGTTGACTGAGCATTAAAACCTCTTTAAAATTTGATCTTTTTCCTTCAAAATATGGTTTTAATTTGTGTCCATTTACTTTAAATCTGTGTCCAGTCTTTTGATCTTCAATTTCTACAGGTCCGTATGTAAATATTTGAGTTATAGTGAAAGGTCCTAACTATCGAGATTTCAATTTTCTAGAAAATAATTTCAATCTTGTATTATAAAGTAAAACTTCTTGTCCTGGTTCAAACTTTTTTTGGTTAATCTTCCGATCATGCCATACTTTCATCTTTTTCTTATAAATTCTATCGTTATTACAGGATTCATTCCTTAATTCTTCTAATTCATTCATCCGCAACAATTTCTTCTCACAAGCATCTTTTAAATTATAATTGAGTTATTTAATCACACAATAAGCTTTATGCTCTAATTCAACTGGTAAGTGACATTTTTTTCCATAAATAAGTCTGTAAGGAGTCATTCCAATCGGGGTTTTATAAGCGATCATGTATGCGCCATATGCGAGTGTACTAGTCTTGTAGACCAATCTAATCTACTAGGGTTTACAGTTTTTTCTAGAATTCGTTTAATTTCTCGATTAGAAACTTCAGCTAATCCACTGGTTTGTGGATGATAAACAGTCGATATTTTATGAATAATGTTAAATTTCTGCCATTTTTTGAATATATTTATTCCTAAAATTGGGATGCTCCGTCAGTGATAATCACTCTTGGCATTTTGTATCTTGTGAAAATGTTTTTCATTAAAAATTTTGAAACACTCTCAGCATCACAACGAGGTAAGGCTTGTGCTTCAATCCATTTAGAAACATAATCAACAGAACTAATATATTTGAGTTTCCAAATGAAGGAATAAATGGTCCCATGAAATCTAATCCCTAAACATCAAAAATTTCAACTTCTAATATAAAATTTAGAGGCATTTCATTTCTTCTAGATATATTACCTATTCTTTGGCATTTATCACAAGTTTTAATATATCTATAAACATCTTTAAAAAGAATAGGCCAATAAAATCCAGATTGTAAAATTTTATAAACAGTTTTATCAGTTCCAAAATGTCCTCCAAATTCGGAATCGTGACATTTTTGAATGATCCGTTCGATTTCTTCATAAGGCACACATCTTCTAATAATTAAATCCTTACATTGTTTATATAAATATGGTTTATCCCAAAAATACGTTTTAGCATCGTGAATGAATTTTTTCTGTTGTTGCAGAGTTAGCATGGGTGGTAAAATATCACTTACAATATAATTAACTATATCAGCACACCATGGCATTTTCCACTCATTTATATTATAAAGTTGTTCGTCAGGGAAACTGTCTGTAATTTCATTGTCAGTATGAGATAATTCGTTATATTCTAGTCTCGACAAATGATCTGCAATTTGATTTTCAGTTCCCTTTCTATTAATTATTTTAAAATCAAATTCTTGCATCAGTAATATCCATCGATTAATCTTGGTTTGGTATCATTATTTTGCATTAAATATTTAATAGCAGAGTGATCAGTATGCACAATACATTTAGTTCCAATTAAATAAGATCTAAATTTATCAAAAGCATATACAATTGCTAATAATTCTTTTTATGTAACTGTATAGTTAATTTCAGCATGATTGAGAGTTTTACTAGCATAATATAATACTTAAAAAATTTTATCATACCTTTGACCAAGAATAGCTCCTATAGCATAATCACTAGCATCACACATAAGTTCAAATGGTTTCTCCCAGTCAGGTAACAAATGGTTTCTCCCAGTCAGGTAAAACTATTATAAGTGTTGTGATTAATTTATCTTTTAATAATTCAAAAGTGTTTAAGCATTCTATAATGAATTCAAATTTCTTGTCCTTTTCTAGAAGTTGGCATAGATGTTTAGTAATTTTTGAAAAATCTTTTATGTAGCGTCTGTAAAATCCGGCATGTCCAAGAAAACTTCGTACCCCTCTCACTATAGTAGGAGGTGGTAATTTAGCTATAACTCGAATTTTTGCGAGGTCTACTTCCATGCCATTTTCTGAAATTTTATGCCCTGATAAAATTCCTCATGCAACCATAGATTGACATTACTCCCAATTTAGAACTAAGTTAGTTTTTTCGCATAGCTCCAAAACTTTTTCAAGATGATCCAAGCATGTTTCAAATGATGTTCCAAATACAGAGAAATCATCCATAAATACTTATATTCCATCATCAATTAATTTACTAAATATAGACATCATACATCTCTGGAATGTTGCGGGTGCATTACATAGTTCAAAAGACATCATTCGAAAAGCAAATGTTCCATAAGATTTGGTAAATGTAGTTTTCTCTTGATCCTTAGGAGCAATAGGAATTTGATGATAGCCAGTATATCCATCTAAAAACAAAAGTATTTGTGCCCAGCTAGTCTATCCAACATTTGGTCTAGAAATGTAAAAGGAAGTGATATTTCCTGGTGGCTGCATTTAATTTTCTATAATCAATACAAATACGACATCCAGTAACTTGTCTTATAGGTATTAAATCGTTATTTTCATTAGCTTCAACAGTCACTCCTCCTTTCTTAGGAACACAATGAATTGGGCTTACCCAAGCACTGTCCGAAATAGGATATATAATACCATTGTCTAACCATTTTAATATTTCTTTCTTGACTACATCTTTCATTATTAGGTTTAATCTCCTTTGGAGATCAACTCTTGGTCTAACCGTTTACATCAAGGATCGGCTTTAAGCCCATATCTTTTTGCTTTATTTATGGATGGTCTTACTGGGCATTTACAAGAGGATGTACCTTGGTGTATGCTTTTTGCTGATGATATCCTCCTTGTGGATAAGACAAGAGAAAAAGTCCAGGAAAAACTTGAATTATGGAGGTCTACATTGGAGTCTAAAGGTCTTCGTTTGAGTAGAACTAAAACTGAATACATGGAATGTAATTTTAGTAATAGTAGGTCTAGTGACGACGAGTGTAACTTTGGGTGATCAAATTATTAAAAGGTGTGAACGATTTAGATATCTCGGGACCATTGTTCGAAAGCGATGGTGATATAGATGGGGATGTTAATAGTAGAATTCAGGTTGGTTGGTTGAAGTGGAGGAATGCGTCCGGCTCTATTATGTGATAGAAAAGTACCGCTTAGACTCGAAAGGAAAATTTTATAAGATGGTGGTGAGACCTTCGATGCTCTATGGTGTTGAATGTTGGCCTTTAAAAGAGAAGCATAATGTTAAGTTAAGTGTTGCCGAGATGAGAATGATTAGGTGGATGAGTGGCTTTACACTTAGAGACAAAATGCGAAATGAATATATCCGTAAAAGGGTTGGAGTTGCACCGATGACGGATAAAATTAGAGAGAGTCGCCTTAGATGGTTTGGCCACATTAGACGTCGACCACCTAATGATCCGATTAGGAGAGTAGATGTTTTAAATACAACTTATGTTAAGAAAGGCAGAGAGCGAGACCTAGGAAAACTTGGGCTTATTGCATAAAAAATGATCTTAATTTATTAGAATTAAACGAAAATTTGACACTAAATAGGACGCAATGGAGAAAAAGGATTCATGTAGCCGACCCCACTTAGTGGGATTAAGGCTTTGTTGTTGTTGTTGTTGTTGTTGGAGATCAACTCTTGGTTTATGTTCATTATCCAAAATAATTCTGTGCATACAGATTGAAAAACTAATTCTTTTAATATCTGCTAAGGTCCAACCAAAAGCTTTCTTATACTTTTTTAATTTGTCCAGAAATTTTTGCTCTTGTGATTCGTTTAATTCTGTCGATATAATAACCGGTAAAGTTAAAGAGTCACCTAAAAATACATACTTCAAATGAGTAGGTAAAATTTTTAACTCAAGTTCTGGAGGTTTAATAATCGACAGAACTATATTCTTTTCAGCTTTTTCCGTAATATCCAACATCTCAAATCTTTCTTGTATATAATCTAATTTTTCATTGTCTGTTTCTTCAATTAATTCTTTATTTTCTATTTCTGATTTATCTTCAAAGTATTCTTTAAAATGTTCATTTCGTAGATGTTCAAGAATTTCCATTCGAAAACATTCATCATCTTTTTCTATTGCATGATATTTCATTGATTTTGCAATGTTAAAAGTTACTTCTTGATCATTTACTCTTATAGTTAATTCTCATTTTTGAACATCAATCATAGCTCTTCCAGTAGCTAAGAATGGTCTCCCTAAAATTATATGTATTTATTTATCTTCCTCCATATCTAAAATAATAAAATCCACATGGAAGATAAATTTATCCACTTTTACTAACACATCTTCAATAACTCCCTTAGGATATGTCACTGAACAATCATCTAACTGAAGAGTTAATGAAGTAGGTGAGACTTCTCCCAATCCTAATCTTTTAAAAATTGATAGAGGCATAAGATTGATGTTGGCTCCCAAGTCACATAAAGCTTTTCCATAAAAATTTTCTCCAATAGCACAAGGTATAGTGAAACTACCAGGATCCTTTAATTTCTCAGGAAGCTTTTTCTGAATAATTGCACTACACTCTTCGCTAAGTGCAACCGTTTCATTGTCTGTAAACTTTCTCTTCTTATTTAAAATATCTTTCATAAACTTCACATAATTGGGCATTTGTTCTAACGCTTCTACAAAAGGAATGTTCACCGTTAATTTCTTCAGGATTTCAAGAAATTTAGAAAATTGCTTATCCTTTTTATGTTGCTTTAATCGCTGAGGAAATGGTGGTAGTGGTTTCTCTACAGAAATTTCATAGGTATTAGTGGATATTCTAAATTTCGATCTTGCTGATCCTTTTCTTTTTCAGTTTCCACTTCTCGTTTTCACTTTCTGTTTCTTTTTGTATTATTGTTTCTAACTCTTTTCCACTTCGTAACTGTATCGCTTTGATTTGTTCTTTTCTTTGATCTTTAGGATTTATTTCCACATTACTAGGAAATGTTCCAGGAATTTTATTATTAAGTGCAGTAGCGATATGTCCAAGTTGAGTTTCAATATTTTTAATTGCAGTTCCTTGATTTTGTAATTGGTTCCCTTGAATTTGTAGCTGATTTCCTTGATTCTGCAAATGCTCGACCCATATTTAATATTAACTCTTCCATAGATAACTTCTTTTCCTTAAATTGAGAGTTATTATTAAATCCGAGTGGATAAGAAGGTTTATAATTAGAATTTCCTTGGTTAGATGGATTTCCTAATGGGTTTATGCGAGTTGTTCATCCATTGTTGATTAACAGAGTTGTTATTTCAATTAAAATTTGGATGGTTCTTCCAACTAGGGTTGTAATAATTTACATAAGGATTATTAGGTCTATTATTAATAGCATTTAAAGTTTCATATGAAGTTTCAGCATCTATAAGTTGTCCAGATGAATTTTCTTCTATTATATTAGGAGAATAATTCATTCCAAAATGATCTAATTTCTTAGATATAACGACGATACGAGAAGCTAACATAGATATTGCATCGAGTCATGTATACTAGCTATTTTTTAGGATTTAACCTTTCGAAGACCATCGAAAATTGTTGGTAGCCATTTCTTCAATTAATGAATAAGCCTCATCAAATGGTTTTGACATTAATGAACCTCCAAGAATGACGATCTATAATAGATCTAAGAGATCCTACTAATCCATTATAAAAAGTTTGAATAATTAACCAATCTGCTAACGCATGATGTGGGTATTTCCTAAGAAGATCTTTAAATCTCTCTCAAGATTTGTATATTGATTCTTCAACAAACTGACTAAAAAATGTTATGTCATTTCTAAGTTTTGCAGTTTTTGAAGGAAGAAAATATTTGGATAGAAATTTTTATGACAATTCTCCCCAAGTTCTAATAGATCTAGGTGTTAACGAATTTAACCACATCTTAGCCTTATCCCTTAAAGAAAAAGGAAAAAGCCTAAGTCTAACAGCATCATTAGATACTCTGTCATATTTAAAAGTAGCACAAAGTTCCAAAAAACTAGCAAGATATAAATTAGGATCTTCGTTCGGTGAACTACTAAATTGATTATTCTGTACCATTTGCATAATTACAGATTTAAACTCAAATGAATTAGCCGCTACATCAGGATTTTGGATAGTTAAATGAATTTCATCTGATGTAGGGTTAGCGTAATCTCTTAAAGGTCTTGGTTGATTTGTATTTTTAATTGTTGGATTATTTGTCATTTGATTTAAATTTATAATTTCTTTTTTCTGTTTTCTAATTCTTTTAATAGTGCGCTCTAATTCTGAATCGTAAGGTATTAAACCTTCGATTCCAAATTTACGCATACACAACTTAAGTAGATTTTAAAATAATCACATTACTCTAGTAATTTTAATAATTATTAATTATATATATGTATATATATATATATATGTATTTTTTTAATTATCTTTAATAATTATTTTACTTCACTCAAGAACGGCGCCAAAAACTTGATCCCCGATAAATATGTGCGCCAAAAACTTGACTCCACACCAAATTTATATACTGATGATTTAGATATGAAAATTATGATTTTCTAATATGGGATACTACGCAAGTATACGTATCGTTTATCAAGTAATATAGGACTTTTTAATTAAGCTCCGAGATATCGAACCCACAGGGAAGTTTAGAGATTAAGAACTAATTTCAGCGATGCAATTACTATCTAGTATACGGAAATAAAGAACGCTTATATTAAACTCTATTACTTAATGAAAGATTGCAAATTAGAAACAGTATATTTCCCCTTGTTAAGAGAATTAAGTGAATGGATAATTAATTTAGTTAGAATTATATTGTGCCAAATAGGAGCATTCATATTATTTACCCTTTGGTTCAGGTATAAAGAATATTGACTAATCCTATGCTTAGTTATCGAATTTGTGGCTAGGCCGGGAGGATACCGACTGCCACTTCGGAGCTCCCACGTTCCCTCGCCTCGAGGGCTAACATCTACACTTCGACTTCCTAAACGATATGACTGAATTTAAAGATTTTAGTCTGTCACACTAAAATATCCAATTCTACGCCCGATAAATAATATTTCCCTATTTATTTGCACCCTCCTTTCAAGGCTTTTGATTTTCTGAATTTTGGATATAATCTTTACTATAATTGATAATTCAACATATTTTAACAGTTCAATTAGACAAATTGAAAGTAAATTAAGATTTAAGTGAAAGATTATCACAATTTTTTATTTAATATTTAAGGCATAACTAATTCAATTTTCCATTTCACAAAATCTCAACAACAAGGAGAAAGACAGAGAAAACTACTCAGAATGCATAGGAAGAATAAAACAAAACTTGGATTTCATTTAAAGCTATAAAACAATAAACAAAAACTTATCTCAAATCTTCTACTCAAGAAAACTCCTTGAAGTTCCTCTGACTCTTCCTTCTAGTACAATACACTCAACTAAACTTACTAATGAACACTCACACACTACAGAATCAGACTCTCCAGACTCAGATTAAGACACACACACCAAAAGAACACACCTTTTTCGGCCTAGATTTGTCTCTATTTAAAGAGGGAGAAATATTTCCAAAGGTTGCTTAAGCACCTCTTCAAAAAGCGTCCAGATTTATTTTATTTTTGCTTGAGCTGACCTTCTCGCCGTCGGCAGCAACGATCTCGCCGTTAGCGGGCTTCTAGAACGTAGGCTAACTGCTCAGGCGGGCTCCTTTATAATATATTCAAATTCTCTCTGGAAAAACATGCCGTCAGCGGCCTATTCCTCGACGTCGGCGGGCTAGTTCAATTTTCAACTCTTTTAGTATTTTTCGTTTCAGATTCGCTCCTTTTTCTATCTTTTTCCTCCATTTCCTATAAATCTTCATTCCTGCAATAAAACATAGAAAATACATTTTTTTAAAGTGCAGTTTCATAAAAAATTGATATAATTTTGGTATGAATTTCTCAATACATTTTTCTCTGGTCAAAGCGCTAATCACCTGACTTTGTATGGCCTACAAGATAGGGTTCTGGTACATCCTAGTAAGGTTTGACTCCTTGCAAGTCATGAATCAGTTAACGGAGAATTTGAAGCCAGAGACAAGTTGATGGACAAATACCTTACCAAGCCAAAAAAAGGAAATTAGAAGGTTCAAGAGCTTCTACATCGAGCACGTAAGCCGAGAGGAGAATCAGGTCGCTGATATCCTCTCCAAGCGCGTCAGTTTGAGAGGAATTCTCAGAAAACTAACTGGGCCAACGGTCGACAAACCAGAGGTTAAGGAGTTAGCGGTTGACGGGAGCAAGAGTTGGATTGGTCCATACATCCACTACCTGGAGATTGGAAAGATAGAATAAAGTTTCAAAGATCTCAGACGTTTTAAAATTAAAGCTACCCTATACCTATTAATCGACGAAAAGTTATTTAGGAGGTCGGTTACCTCAGTATACCTGGGCAGTACATACCAAAAAATATCGAAGAAAAACTACTCATTCAAAAATCAATGCAAAAGTGGTCCACAATTTCATATGATATGATTTGATCTGCAGATATAGGCTGCCACTCGTCATCATCACAGACAATGAGACTCAGATTGCAGACCAGCTAGTAAAAGACTTATGCGCAAAGTAAGATATTGATCTGAAGTTTGCCTCAGTCCATCACCCGAGAACGAACGAGCAGGCCAAGGCCGCTAACAAACTCATCCTAAACTTATTAAGGAAAAAGGTTGAAGGAGTTATGGGGACTTAGGTGGATTTGCGACCCTTGGTGCTCTGGATGATCTGAGCGATGCCTGCTATGACGATCAGACACTCTGTTCATGCTAACCCATGGAATGGAGGTCGTGCTACCAGTCGAATATAATTATCACAACCAAAGGGTTGTTACAATCTCCTTATTCTCAGGATACAAACTGATCGAGTTGCAGCTTGCTAACATCGAAGGGGAGATTCTAGCCCTCAACCTCGTGAAAGAAACCCGAGCCTGATCATCACTTCGACAAGAGGAGATTAAGAGGTGAACTATCCACGATATCCATAGACATGTCTGAGAGAGAACTTTCGTCCCGAGAGATATAGTCTTAAAGAAGGCCGATCCAGCAGCTTGCGAGTAGACGGTCGGTAAGTTGAACCAAACTTAGAGTGGACCTTATATTGTTTATCAACGTCTCACCTTAGGCGCATTGACTAAAGACATACGTTGGGAATGAACTCCACGGACAAGGAGTGGAAACGACTTGAATAAGTTTTTTTTCTCAGAAAAACTCTTTCTTTTACAAATTTACTCAGGGAAGTGTTGTTACTTGTAATTTTGATCAATGTAATAAAAAACAAACTAATCCTTACATTTTGCAAAAAATATCGTAACAAGCCGAAGTGGAGAAAGTGATCACAAAAAGGCAACAAATTTCATTTCATTAATATGTAAAGAATACAAGTTTTTTTATGTAACGTTAACAATCTTTCAGGTTAAATTGACAAAAAAGAGGAAAATGACGCTCCCTTGTTAGCAGGGCTTTTAGAGGGCAGCTGATCCCTCCTCACCACTAGTGTCGTCCTTTCCTTTGGAGGCTTGATCCAATTTGGCAGTGATCAATGTAGAGAAATCATCCAAATTTGAGTACTTGGGTTCAATCAAGCCATGATGGATGTATTGTTGGGTAGCAAAGTCCACGCTACCATCCTCATATTCCTCCCTAGTAACTGAAGAGACAACCTTCTTCTCCAAGGCTGCTATGGTGCCTAGGGTTTTCTGGTTGACCCTCTCGGATTCATCAAACCTAACCTGTAGGAGGTCTCAATTATCTTAAAGCCTCCTCAGGTCGGCCACTTTCTTTCGAGCATCATCCAACAATTCTTTCAGCTTGAGCATGACCAACCCTAAAAAATGGGCACTCTCAGCCACCCTTCACTGCCACAAAGCGGTGTGACCCCCCAAGGTACTACCATTCTCCTCAAACCACATCAGATCCAAAAAGGTCGGGGGCAAATCTCTGTTTTCCTTCGTCAGCGGAGAACCAGTCCCATAACCTGTCCAACAAGCCGAACTTTTCGTCGGCTCCAACCATATCTTTCTGGTACTCCTGCGCATGGGCTTCCACTAGAAAACCTCCTTGCTCCTCTTCAAATGAGGAGGACGTGGGGCCTCTATGTCCTTCATCAGCTCCTTCTTGCGCTGACGTATCACTGCCCTTTTAGGGTAAGATAAGGCCTGAATGCTGGAAGACGAGGTCGATGCTCTCGACAAGGAACTGGCTGATGCAGTGGGAGTGGTCCTGCTGGCTTTGTCTCTCTCAGACAAAGTGATGTAGGATGAAGCCCTAGCTCGCGAGTCCAGTGGAATGCTAACACCTGGCAACACGACAGAAGACACAACTACTCTCAAAGAAGAAGGGTGTGACATCAGTTTCATCCAAGATTCTCTTAGAGACAGAAGCTCTCCCATCTTCTTCTCCTCCATCAACAGAATAAAAAGCACTTTTTTGGGCAATAGCAGCAACCTTACCGGTCACCTTATCTTCGACAACGATGTTATGAATAGATGTACAAACAAGGAATGTCAAGGCCACGTTGGGAGGGGGCAGTTCACGTCCCTTATAAAATTACCTAATTCCTTGATATGTTTCTACTTCTGAATCTTGGTGGCCAACTTTTCACTTGTCGCCTTCTCTTGACCTCCTCTATAATGTCGAGTCATGTCACTACTCACCCATCATCTTACTCTTCAACACAAGGGTAACTATCGTCACATCAATGTATTGTGGAACTGAGAGGCGACAAACAATCAACGTCTCAATGGAAATGGTCATGCTCTCCAGAAGAGACCTCAATTTGGACACCATACATCCTGACGGCTTAGTCTGGATTCCCTAGGTAACAGAATAAGAACCGACCAAAAACTTCTTCTAGGCTTTTATTTTATTCTCCACTCGCACTAAGTGGAGTTCCTTACATGCCGAAAACATGTCATAACCCTCTCTATCGACCTTAAACAAGAAAAAAATACTCAAGAGGTCGATCAACCACGCAAGATTCTCCCACTGATAGAAAGAAATGAAAGTAATTATTGGGGCCATGGAGTTCGACATCACTTACGTCGGGATAACCCGTACATATTGATGTCGCTCCGGAGCTCACGACACAAAGGTATCCAGAGGTCATATTTTAACTGGTCTCGGTAGAAGACCAGGTCGTTATCCAGAAAACCTGCCACTTGAGTTGACTCAGCCAACTTTCGAAGACGAATGTTTTTATTAAGAAGATAACTTCCCTACAGCTTCCTCACCTCATTCTCCTTTAGCAATGAAGGTCTATTGCCCTTGGCAAAACCAAACAGAGCAGGGGAGTATTTGGGAGCCACCTCACATGGCAAAAACAGAAGCAGCTAGGAGATGAGGGGAGAGGATAAAATCGAAGGAAAAGAAAAAAAAAACTAAAAGTACGCAAAGTGAAAAGTAGTGGCCCCTTCTATTTGTAAGTTGGACTCGTAAAGCAAAGCATCAGATAATGATAAGTGTCACCAAATATCATTGCAAAATTTATTAAAATGTCATTTTATCACGAATAAAATTATTACAGGACTTGAACGAAGTGTTTTGTAAAGGGGCCTTCCAAGGCCTCGGAGGGGACATAACCCCCCAACTTCAGGAGAACCAAGTCTCCGCCTAACCTAACCTTATCCACCCGATCAATTTTCCAGTTGAACCTCGCCAGATCAGACAACCTGCGGAGTGCCTCTAGCTCGCGTAGCACTCGGTCAGCCCGCCTCGGAGAGTGACAAGCTCCGTCCGCAGAACCACTACTTTAGCATCCAGGTGAGCAAACAGCTCCTGCACAGGATCCGCATCCGAACCCCAAACAACTCCCTCGAGGGGGTCGACCGACGCCACTAACGGTATGGTCTCGCTTACCCATTGCTCCATGAATCTGAGGGATGTCGCTTCCCCGTTGGTCTCCATAGTTGGAGATCTATCACGGGTAAGGGATCAGGCAGCTGATGAACTGTCAGGAAAAACAGTGACAGAAGCCCAACATCTTCGACCTGCATGCCGACCACCGCATCAATCGGGGATTCTGTAGCATCTTTCGACATCCCACCGTCTTTGCAATCCTCCGACCTGGCCAATTCATCTATGAATCTTTCTAGGGAAGAGACAATCTTAAAAGCCATCTCTCCCTCTTGTGCTATGGTGCCCCCGCTTTCCTGTGGCAATGCCTGAGGAAGGATGGAGACAACCACTACTTCCAGCTCCTTTCTGCTCGCCTCGGTCAAATAGATTGGCTGGCCCTCAACTTTCGAGCCCAGACCAGACTCCAATACCTCTTGATAGGCCTCCTCAGCGACTGACCTTAAGCTTCATCAGATGAGTCAACTACTTTGACCAAATTAGGCTCGACCATTGCTCAATTTACCTTTTTCATCACTATCTTCCTCTTTGTGGAGGAAGAGATCTGAAACTTCGCCTTCACCGGCCTCTGAGGATCCACAACTATCTGATTCAAACTATCAGCCATAACACTCCTCAGCTGTAAAAAGGGAAACTGGTGACAAATATTAAAAGGCTCAATTCACCTATATTTATAGAGCATACGAGGCATAGAATCCTAAGGAAAGTTAAATGTTCAATCAATTCACGATTTTAATGCTAACGATTAATTAATAAATTTTTCTGTCCTTATCGTAATTGTAGCTATCAAGGAACATGAAAACTCTAGAAATTAATATATATACACCAGAAATGCTGACACAAATCTCAAAGGAAATAAACGACTGAGATAAAAGAGCTTCCCTCGAGGTAAACAACCAGCTGATGATTCAACACCGGACATGAGAAACTGGCTCTGAGCTCGGGATAGGTTCAAGCTCTGGACATGTTTCCCCGCTCGGTAGAGACGATATGTCGAGAGTGAGGTGTAGATCATTCCAAAAGTGAGTCTCATTGGATGCCTCGTTTAAGCAGCAACAAATCTACCCAAGACCTTGTGAGATAGGGAGATCCAATTGAGGCAACGCTCCTACCAGGCTTGCAAGACACAAGAGTTGTAAGACTCGAGTTAACTGGAAAGTGAGCCATGATTCACCTGACAACAGTTGGCCGACCGCACCGAGGTGTGCGAGATCGCCAAACGGTCGAGCGCCTCAACCGAACGATGTACATTTTGGAAGGCACAATCAACACTCGACCGACCGCCTTAATCACAGAGCTCATACAATTCGGCCCACTATGTTAAAATTCAAATTTACAGATATGGTATGAAATCATATAATTAATTAGAGCATGAATCATATTAAGAATGATTTCCATAACAATTTCCTCCTTCCTATAATTGTACAAAATATGCTCTTATAAATAGGAGACAAAAATACGAGTAAAGGAAATTCTCTCCCCCGGTTCTCTCGACAATAGAATCTTGACCCACTCAACTTTATTTTCTCTCATTTACACCGCTCTAACTCTCGAAGCGTGTCCACAAAAGATAATCCGGGATCTAACATTCTTAAAAGTGGTGTGGTGAGCGTGGACATGCACCATATGAGATGCAAAGCTAACGATGAAAGAGAAACTTCCTAAAAAAAGATAGCAAACATGGAACCCAATAGAGATGGTACAAAATCATTTGTCCATATGTAAGTGCAGGGCTTACAAGCCCAACTGACCCTCATGATGGAGCAATTCTAGGCCCTATGAGCAGTAATCACCCAGAGGAACAACCAGATGCCTCGCCTGGAGGCGGAACCTCAAGGGGCTCATCGCCAAAAGCCCCCACTAAGGAACCCACCTCTCAATAGAAAGATGAGTTCAGGAGGCAAGTCTCGATGAGAGGTTAGTAGTGAATACATTCCTCATTAAATTAATCCATGAGAGCAAGTGATTGACATATTATCCAGTCAAAAATCTCAGAAGGTTATAAGTCTCAAAAGATATATGTACATTAAAAGCCTTTGGAGACACAAATCTTAGAAGACACAAGCCATAAATGATACATTATTTTTTTACATAAAGCACGTGCTAATTTTGATTGCAGATTCTTATATATTTGAAAAGCTAAAGAATCTCAGAAGGCCTGAGATTCATATGAGTTTGATGCCACTATGCTTTTATTGCGAAGAAGTTATCAACAATAGTCTAGAATTTGGGTAACATCCCAAAAGTTGGATAACAACACCTCAGAAGGACAAAAGCATCCCAAAAGAATGACAACAAAAACTTAGAAGGAATAACAAATGTAGCGTTAAAAGTGATGTCAAAATTTTTTTGTTATATCTTTGGATGCACGAACAATGCAATATCACAATATTAAACAATAACAAGACATAATGGCGAACATATTGTCATCATGTGTATATGTTACACCAAACGACTGAAAATCTATAAAGATCAACACACACAGTACAAAAGCTACAATATGAAAAAAGAAATAAATATAATAATCCAATTCAACATCCTTCTCATCATCGGAAGTGCGCTCTACAAGCCGCTTTTAGCTTCTCTGTTGTTTGAGCTAAAAGCGAGATCTTTTGGCTCCTGAATCAAAGGCTTGTCCTCAAGATCAACTACAATATAATGTTATGACATAAAATTTTTTTTTGGAAGCATCAACCAAATTCTCTTCCATGAGGATCACAACTTTATATTCTTCTCTTCAAGAGTTAACATCCTCGCTTGAAAACCTGCAAAGTCTTCATTTTTTTTATCAAGGTTAGCTCATGTATCCCTCAATTCTTCTTGAGTATCCATCAGTTCTTGTTGTTATAGGAAGAAGAAAATTTCCATGAAGGATAAGTCGTCCATGCACATTGTTAACTGATTCACCAACAACGATCTGTCTATTGCACAAGAGTTATTCATATTCTTTTGCTCGCCAAGGATATGATCGATCTTTGCAAGCTCAATCTTTCATGCCCTCGAAGAAAGAGTCGATTCATCTTCAAAGTGTATTGGTATCATGTCCTCAGGATTCTCGTACTTTCTCTATTTTTTGAGGGATCAAGATTTCCCATATATCGACATCTCAACGCAGCGTGATAAATTTCTTCCATAAAGCACGACGATAAAGTAAAAAATCTTCTCCAAAAAACATGATGACATCGAAATAAATTTTCACTGGAAAGAACAACAGTGATGCAAAAAATCTCCTCCAAAAAATGCGATGGCAACACAAAAAATTTCCACTAGAAAGAATACGATCGTTTAGAAAATCTCCTTCATAAAGTGGACGACAACGCATAAAATCTCCCCTAGAAAGTGCAACTATATCGCAGAAAATCTCCTCTGAAGGCGCACCAATAGCACAAAAAGATGGCACGAAAGTAGTTTGAGACTTTGTTGATTGAACAACAAGTACATATACTCTAGATAGCAGGCCAAGGGAGTACCATTAATCACACAAAAACAGGTGGGAAGACTCCAGTTAGCAGGCCGAGGGAGCTTCGTGATTGAACAAAAGTAGACGGGGAGACTCCTGTTAGGGGACTAGGGAACTATGTTGATCGCATAAAAAAGGCAGAGAGATTCTTGTTAGCAGGTCAAGGGAGTTCCATAGATCACACAAAAATATGCAGAGAAACTCCAATCTGCAAGCCAAGGGAGCTCTGTTGATCTCACAAAAACAAGCGGGTAAACTCCAGTTAGCAAGTCGATGGAGCTCCGTTAATCGCACAACAACAAGCGAGGAGACTCCAACTAGTAGACCGAGGGAACTCAATTGTCCACACAAACACATACATGAAGTCTCTAGTTAAGCTGCTAGGGGAGTTTCAGTGATCGCACAACAACGATTGGGGATACATCAAATTTTCTCCCCTCGTTTTGGTCTATTTATAGGCTTAAAATGGCTCTAAAACTCACTGAAATAGTAAAAACTATCCAATTTTAGTTTTACCCATGGATCTCTACGTGAACTATTAGATTTCACGTAGACAATTCAAACAGGCAATCTGCATGTTTTCACACCAACAGCCCACCAGAACGTCCCACTTATAGCGGATTGCTAATGCGACCTTCTCTCACTCATCTAAGTCAACTTCACACAAGTAGCCCCATTGTTTAATCCACAGCTAGCAAATTGTAGGATCTCATTGGCTGCCATCTACGGCTCTATTAACAGACCTGAGCGAGTCAGTGCGGCCCAGACTAGCCCCCAGGTCAACTCGGCTTGCTGCGGCCTACTTGGGCCGCACACTGTCGGCATATTTTTAGGTTGTGTGTTTTATTTTTTTAAAAAAAAGGGGGTCGCCTAACAGAAGCTGTCGGCGAATTTTTAATTTAATTTAAATAAATAATTTTGAAAAGTAGTATTTGATTTTGAAAATAATTTTAAATTTGAAGGTTTTAAGATATGAGATTAAACCGATCTCACATCCCAAATAGTTTATATAAACGAGCACCGCACCACAAACCGTGTATCTATCCCTAAGGATAGACACACTCGCTGACGATGGAGCTCGATTAAATAAACTAGAAGATTTGTGACATCCGTTTGGTCCGCGAACCAATTTTATAAGCCGACAAATTCCCTGCTTAATATGAAAGCATTAAACGGGTTTTATATTACACGGGTTCTTTTAAAATTCCCTATAAGGGCAAGCCCCTATAGTTAATTACATCTTAAGTGATGGGAATTACCTAAGAAAACTCTCGATAATAATCAATAATTCCGCTCTCGAGGATTTCAAAGTTTAAGTTTTCAAATGATTGAATTTTGGAATTTCAATAGGGAATTGATCAAATTTGGAACATTTTGTTTTGGGAATCCAAAGGAAGAAAAGTAGGAGAAATCACAGATTCGAAGCGAACTTCGATAATTTCCCGACTATCCTATTGTTTGGCTTGAGTTTAGGAAAGTCCTAATATTTATTTAAATGTTTTGATCTTGCCAATTTTAATTAATTAGGGCTTATATTTGTATGATAAAATCAAACAAATAGCTCTCGAAGATGTGAGGGTTTATTGTCGTATCGGACGACCACCTCGGAATCCTAAGACCGGTTAGGGCTTAATTTGCGATGCAAGTGCCTAACGAAGAGTTGAGGATTTATGTTGCACTAAGCAAACTACCTCGAAGTCCTATGACTTTGTTATTTAATTCTATGGAAGTTTTGCTGAAGTAGACTCGAGTTTCGTTGATGACGATGGCCGTGCTTGCCCACCATGCTCCGAGCTCCTTGTTGTTGCGAGGGTTTAGTTTTAGAAATCATAAATCGGGGGATGAGAAAAGTGTTTTGGTTTAGAGAAAATCTTAATTCCCAAGTGTTTTCAATACTTTAATTAAAACAAATCTTAAAGTTGATTATAACGACACCGGTTAAGATCCCACGGTTCCATCCTTCCGCATCATTATTTTTATCGGATTCACTTAGTCCGAATGAATTTGCTAAACTCAACCGAATGAGTTCCACACTTTCATTTAGACCGTGGGAAATCCCGTTAGCAACACGTAGGTTACATCATCCGAGGTATTCCCGATCATCCAACAGGACGTTTTAATTTAATTGTAATTGTAGTTTTGTATTACGTTTGTGATTAAATTTTGAGTTGTTTTATATTTTGAAATGTTGTGGCGGTGAATTTTATCTTGCAATGACTTTTAACTTAGTTTTGGTTTCGGTTTTAGGGATCTATCCTAAAGGTGTGGGTTTTCATGCAACGATTGTTTATCATGCAAGAAAAGTAAGTGCGATGCGATTAATGAAATTGCGATAATGTAGATTGCAAGAAAGTAAATTGCAATAAAATAAAAGCGTACACGGAGGGTCTTCCCGTCATCCCAAGCTGCACTTAAAACACAATTAGAATATTTAAGCAAGTTCCTAGGTAAAGCTAAGGGAAGGGTTATGGTTTTCTACCAAATTCCTAATCCTATAGCTAGTCATTTCCTATGACGTCTAGGTTCCTCGTGTTTTGGTTTGAAGACGATTTTCTTCATCAAAGAACAATTAAATTCAATTGTTCTTATAAACATCCTATCATATTGAGAAAGTGTTTAAGAAGAATATTAAACATCTTTTCAATATTGCTAGAATTGTTTGAAGTCAAAATGGATTCAATTACACAAATGAATTAATCGTCCAAGAATCTCAAGTTTTGTTATCTTGCTCAGTGAACTAGGACATTTGAATATCCTATAGGTGAAGTAACATTTTATTTAATATTCTGTTTAGGAGTTATGATAACTAAAACTTTTGAAGGTAAATTGGTGTTCAAATGGTTTGTGATTTAGTTTAATTTCCATTAATGGGTTTAAATTTGGAATAGTGTTCAAGTTATTTTAGATTTATTTTGAATTCTTTATGTCTTTGGTGATGTTATATTTAATTCAACTTAATTTAATTTAATTTAATTTAATTGAGTTTTAATTCTATTTAATTCAATTTAATTCAATTTAGTTTGATTTGATGTTACATTAAATTAATTTGATTTGATTTAATTTTAATTTGATTTGATTTAATTTAATTTTAATTCATTTAATTTAATTTTTAATTTGGTTTAACTTAATTTAATTTGGTTTTATTTATTTAATTTAATTTAATTTAATTCATTTAATTTAATTTAATTTGTTTATTTAATTTAATTTAATTTAATTTAATTTAATTCAACTTTTAATTTTAATTTAATTTAATTTAATTTAATTCAATTTAATTTACTTAATTTAATTTTATTTTTAATTTTAATTGAAATTTTAAAAGAGTTTAATAATTTAATTTTAGTTTAATGATTAAGTCTTTTAATATTTTGAATTTCAGTTATCATTTTAATTAAGAATTAAATATTAATGAGATAATTAATTTATGGATTTTTAAATTAAAGAATAAATCTCTTCCTAATAATATCCCTATTTTAATAATTCCAATTTTTTTTATTCTTCCAAATTTAATCAACTATTTAATTAAGGTTTAATCATTTTAAATTGCTTAATGGGTTTCTACCCTTTAATCATTTAAATTTCAATCATCCAAATCAGATTAAGATCAAATATTTTACTTGTTAATTAATTTTTTTAAACCTAAAGTTTAAATTAAGGATTAAAAATTTTAATTACCACTTTACCCTTTAAGCTTAATAATTTCATAACTCACTAAATTAAACTCAAATGAACTTGAAATTTTTTATGTGACTTCACTCATATGTCAATAAATACATGAGAGGAGAAAATGTGATTTTTGCTCAATTTAATTTATTTATATAATTATTTTTGGTAGAAAATAGAGATTTCCAAGGAAAATTTAATAACATGACCAAGGAAAGTTTCTGTCCTTAAGAAAATTAGGGGACATTCCTAATGACCAGAGGACCACTTGGACCAATTTTGGTGATTTTTTGAATTATATTATTTTTATTATAATTATTTTAAGTTTTGGAGTGTTAATTAATTTAAAAATAAAATAAATGTTGAAAAATGAATTTTATATTTTTCAAAAATCTCTCTGATATCAAGGAAATCAGAGAATTAAATTTTACAATTTTCTGATTTTTTTATGATTTATTATAATTATTTTAGTGAAAATGCTAGAAAATACATTTTTTTAATTTTAAAATTACCCTAGAACTTTTAAAATTTAATATCTCACTAAATAGACCTAAGAAAAATATGGGGTTTGTTCCTAAATGATTAAAATTTAAAATGTGACATTTTGGTGAATTTTATTATTTTTGTGATTTTTATTATTTTTTAATTATTAAAATATTAAAATAATATTAAAAATCAACTTTTTTAGAAAATTGAAAATTTAATTTTTTTAAATTCCCTGATATCGAGAGGCTCCAAAACCAATTTGGTGAATTTTTTAAAAAGTATTTTGAAAGTTATGAATTTTTAAAGTTTAAAATGACTAAATGGCTTAATCGACCCAATTAGTAGAGGCTAGCTAAGTCCGATTGACCTCAAATTTTTATGGTGTGTTCCTCCGATCCTAAAGGTCGGTGGAGAATTGATTTCAAGTCAATTTGATGTATGGTTAGCTCTAATTAATTAGAGATCCATTTTGGGTGTTTAAGCCGATTAGGGTTGTTTTAAATGAACTAACTCAAAACCTATTTTTCCTAGGGTCCTCTCGGTCGTAAGGAACATCACCAAATTTTCCTAGAATTTATTTCACAACATGCTTATTTATTGGAATTAAAATACTCAAAACGGTAACATGAATTTGAAAAATCAATAACTTTTCATAGAGATGGCCTCGACTTTGGAAAATTCGGGGAATGTTCCCAAATTCGGAGGCTTGAAAGCTACTATGGTCTCATGCCATGGTGAATTGTATACATGCATGGAGAATTAAAAATATGCAGAGAGTAAATAAATTATTAAAAATAAAATACTTGATGAAATTAAATGATTTTTTTCCACATTATTTTCCTCACGTTCATCGAGCGAGAGAGTATTTTTATTTTATTTTTCTGATTTTTCTACACAAAGTTATGAAATTTTGAAGTTTAGGGAATTAAATAAATCGGAAAAATCCCTAATTTTCTATTTATCCACGCGGCGCCGCGTCGTCCTCGGCATCTCCGAACGCACGCGCGTCGCGCTCCCATTCGACGCCGCCATCCGAGTCGGCGGCCCGGGCCCCGCGGTTATCGTACCGTCTTCCCGATCCGACGCCATCCGAGCCGTCCGTCCGCGCGTGTATTGAATGGACGGCATCCGTTCATCGTCCCGAGCGTCCTCGCCCGAGAGCCGTCAACACTAAATCCACAAGATCTCGCTCGATACTCGATGGATTTTCATGTTCTTATGCTCTATGGATTCGTCTTGAGAAGACGAACACATCTATACGGTTTATGTGGGATGAAATTTACGCAATAAAAATGGAGAATGTTCAGAAGCTCGGGAAGAAGAGTGAGGCCATACTTTTGCTCAGAGAAGTGTGGCTTCGATCCGAGTGTTGTTGCACCTTCGATTGGATCCCGCAAGCTCCGGATGAAGTCTCCTGGTGCAGTGAATTGTCTAAGTGTGATTTCGACCAAGCCCGATCACAAAGCTTGGAGGTTGGAGCAATTGGGTGGCACGGAGATGGGGCTTTTGCTAGTGGACACCTTCCCTTGGTACGGTGAAGGTGTAGAACCAATCGATTTGGGGATTGGCTCCACTGTGGAGAAGTGTCCTGGTTTTGGGCTTAGATTTCAACTCCGAAATTGAGCTCGCAGAGAAGAAATGGCGGGGGGATCTCGGTGGGGATCAAGTGCTCTGTGTATGGGGAGGAGTACGGAACAATTTTGGCGAGTTTCCTTAAGGTTTGTTTTCGGCACCTCTCATGGCCGAGAGGGGTGGTGTTTAAATAGGAGAGGGTGGAGGGCCTCCCGGGGAGAGTTAGGGCTTGGGATCGGCTGCTCTTGGCAAGAGAAGAACGGCTCCGATGGCCACTCGGGGATGGGGCGACTCGGCAGGTGAGAATTCCAAGTTGGGCTCACATGTGAGCTCTCGGTCATGGTGTTTTCCGGCGGCACGGTGGCTGGCCGGCCGGGCATGGGTCACCCTCGAGGTCGGGTGGGTCGGGGGTTGAATTTGGTGAAGTCAATTGGAGTTTGACATGTGTAAAAAAGCTTGATTAAAATGGAATGGGGGAGAGTGTATTTTGAGCTCATTTTGGTCAACTCATGCAAATGGGTTGGGTTCACCCTCCCATGACCTGGTGTGGGCTGAGATAAAGTCATTTGGTTCAGCTTGATTGGAGTGGTGAAGTCTCCATCCATGGTGAGGTGGCTAAGCATGGTTTAGAGTGTGACATGAATATGGTTAAAAGGGCTTAATGAAGGATTAGGAAAGAATCCCCTCTTCTTGCCATTAATGGCTTGGTGAGGTGGAAAGTGGTCTCCATGGCTTCCATGTGGCTTGTACATGGCTCAATGGCTCACATTTGGCTTGGAAAAGTTTGGTCGATTTCATGAAAATGGGTTTTAAGAATTTTGGATATTTTGGTGAAAATTTGGATGAAGCTTCATTTAGAATTATTTGATCATTGGTTTATGACTTAGGGATGATTTTAATTGAATGGATGATGTAGAGAAATATCATGTGGGCTTTGGGACCAATTTTGGGCCTTTTTGAAATGGTTTTAGATGGGCTTTTAAGATGGTTTAAGGAATGGGCCTTTTGAATTTTAAAATAGATTTTGGGATGAAATTTTGTAAAGAGGTTGGGCCAAATAATTATTGGGTTTAGCTCATGGATGTATCATGAGTGACTTGAAGCAAATTGGGAGTGATTTGGGTTTGAATTGGTTGAATTTGGGTTCTTTTGGTGAATGGGCCAATATAGGTCCAAGTGGGCCAAGTTGGGCCAATGTTGGGCTAGGGTTGAAATTGATGTAAAATTATTGTTGAGAAATGTTTATGGGAGTGTTTCAAGGAGGTTTTGACTTTGGTTGGGCTTTGATTTTGGGGTTTGGGCTCATTTGGGTTAGGTTTGGGTTTAGGTCGAAAATGGGCCTTTTAGCTTTGGGTTGAATTTGAGTGGGGTTTGGGTCTAAATTTTGGGCAAATCATGTTAGTGTTTTGCTTGTGGGGATGCTAAGGAAGATTTAGAAAAGATAAGGGTTAATTAGCAAAATTAATTACAAATTTATTCATATAATGCTTTCCATTGAAAGTCCAAACTCCCAATAAATACACTAAAATAAGCTCCATTCTATCCAATCTAACTTCCCATCAAAATGTAACTTTCGGATTATTTTACTAAAATTGACTATTTTTTGTATGTTTTGAGGGCTAAAGTTTAAAAAAACATAATCACCCCTCAAACATATTTATCTAACGGCCTCCAAAATGACAAGCAACCAAGAAAAAGTAACAGGTCAATCAAGCACAGTTTCCCTTCGCTATTCAAGATATCCACATCAGCAGTAACCGTCTGAAATCTCAATTAATGCAAACCAGGTCTCACAGATCTCAAATTGAGGAACTAGAGAGCCAACTATTCCCCAGTTTTTGGTGGTCTTCCGCCATTTTAGCAAAATCCAGTAGCTGATTCTCTCTAAAAATAGAAGAACAGAAGCCAAGTCATCATCTCTCTTCTTGGGATCCTTACTTCTCCCTCCCGTTTCTCTGAAACAGAAAAGCAAAGGAGCTACTTTGAAAGCAAGGGGGAAGAGAGAGAGCGTGAAATGTCGACCCCAACATCAAAAGATGTGAGCTTACACTTGGAGGAGGGGGAGGAGCCGAGCGATTCGGAGTACGAGCTCAAAAGAAAGATGAGCAGTGCTTCTGTTTTCTCCACCGATGGTGGGGAGGACGATGACGACGATGGCGAGGACGACGATGATGATCGGAAGAGCGCAAATGTGGTGCTCGGCCCTCAGTTGGCTCTCAAGGAACAGCTCGAGATGGACAAGGTTCTACATTTTTCTCTTTATATTCTTCTTCCATTTATTAAATGGTTGGATTTAGGGTTTTGTTTGATTAGGACGATGAGAGCCTCAGGAAATGGAAAGAGCAGCTACTTGCCGGCGTTGACTTGAATGAAGTTGGAGGTATGGTTGTTCTTCATTTTGGATTTCGTTCTTTAACCCTTCTGTTAGGTTCTTTTATAACTTCTTTTGGTTTGGAGATTTAAAAGTTAGGTAGGCTGCAACCTGAATTTATGTTAAATAGGATTTATCAAATCCAGTAATTGGATACTTTGTGCCACATAGATGAGCTTGTGAACGGCGGCTGAAGAAATTCTTAAATCTGTCTTGCAATTGGATTTAGTAAATTCAGATTTACTTCGCAAAAGTGAGGAACTCTGGAAGAAGAAACTGAATGCGAAAAGATTCAATTTAGCAGAACGTTGGATTTAATTTTCGTTTAAATCCTTTTAAAATAATGCTACCAAATACCACCAAGGGTTCCTGTCAAAACCCCATTTCCGAACCTCTAATGGTATTAGAGCTTGCTACTTCTATTATATAAGGATTATTCGTGAACAATTTTGATTATCTTAATCTCAAACTTTATGATACTAGTAGAAAAGTTATCTCGCTTGATAAAGGCAAGCATCTTTGCTCCTTTATAATTATGTCTGAAACATGTTAACATCTTGTGAGTGATCAAGCACATTTAACTGCTACTATTAATCTTTTAATCAGTTTATTTTAGAATCTGCTCAATCACCAACGAAAGTATTTTCAAAATCTTATTGTTTTCTATGACTGATTGAGGGGAAAAAAAAATTATTGTTAAAAATCTTTGGTGATAAAATCAGCTATCTTAAAGCATCTCAGGAAGTTTTGAATAAAACTCTTTTAGAAATAAAGTCTAGGAGAGTTGCAAGTTCTTCTAAGAACAAAGACAGTTTACTGTAGAAAGCAAATATCAAATTATGAAAAATAAAATTCAATCAGATCTAGAAATGCAACAAATAAAAGGTCGCTTAAAAGAAATTAAAGATCTCTTAAAAGAAATTAAGGAACTTCATTATAGTTGATGAATAAATTGAAATATAAAAATTCCGAATATCTTGCCATTGTTACTTATTTGTCAGAATATTCTGGCGCAGAGAAAGGAAAAGAAGGTTATTTGGAACCTGAAGATACTTCTAAGTCTGATAGATTGCTTGTCCCAACAAAATAATGTTATAATAGCCTTATTAAGTAGTCTTCATAACAGAATTAATTTAGAAAGAGCTGTAAAAGATTTAACCAATAATACATCTGCAGCCAGTAATCTTGAGTCTGAATTAGATAAGGTCACAATGAATATTAAAGCTTTGTCATTAGGAAAAATGGACGAAATTCAAATGACAAGAAAAAGCTTTATGTTTCTCAAATATGACTGAAAGATGAACAATTCCATTTTCAAGAATTTCTCAAACTATAACTGGAAAAAATTCTGTTTCTAGCCAAGCCTGTACTCTAGTATCTACATGGTTAGATATGATATTAGATAGGCCTAGTAGTTCAAGAAATCATTATAGACTTGAAGAATTGATTAATATTGATCATAATACAGCTATATTTTCTAGTGATCAACTAAACAGTCTAAACCCCACCCCCACCCAGACTCTATTCTCATGAATTGTTTAGCAGTAATATTGGATTTTTAACGCATCATAAAGAAGTACCACTGCATTTTCCTGACAATTCACAAATAAGGTTAAATCTGATTGCTCCATAACTGCTAAAAAAACTAAAAAAGAAAGAGGACATATTTATATCCACATTGGACTTGCTCTTTTTGGAATAAGAGGACTCGTCAAAGAAAAAACTGGTGTAAAAGTATTAATATGTCTATATGATTCTAGATTTAATACTCCAAATGCAGCGATAATAGGAATTTTAAAATTTGATATGAATAATAATATAAGAACTACTTATATTGTTCCTGACATCAATATGACCATAGATAACTTTAAAAAATATATATAAATGCTTATCCAAGAAAAAGGATATGAAAATTTTCAAGGTGATTATCTTTGTCTATATATAGATTTTCTTGGAATAATCATGTCAAACATCAAAACAAAATTTAAAAATACAAATTGAAAATAATATAGACTCTTTATTATCTGAAGGAATAAATTTATTACACCAAAAGAAGACTCAGAAACTTTGTCCTGCTTAGAATAGAATAATTCTCCTTTGAGAGAAGAAAACCAAACTTTGGCCCCTACTGAATATTCTACATTCAGAATTCTAATAAGAGTTTATTGATAAGGTTTAGATACTTTAAACCAACCAATCAAAATGAAGAAGAAACAGATCTAGTTCTCATGGATATAGAAAATTTTTAAGAAGTTGACAGGTTTACTGAGAATCCTTTAAGATTCCTTGCTGAATTTGGTTTGACTATAGATTGGAAGTCAATTCAAACCTTAGAAACACATTATAAAAAGATAGGACAATTGACAAAGGGATTCATTATATGCAGATGATGAGCATAACATCAGAATCTTACAAGAAAAAGAAAGCTTCGAAACAATGGATAGGTTCTTAGACAATTCAAGAACAAGTATGGGCCTAGACTTTGTTGATAATGAAGATAGATCATCCTATAATCCTCAACCCATCCAACAATATTATCTAACTATTTTCCCTACAACAACAACAACAACAACAACAACAACAACAACAACAAAAGCCTTTATCCCGCTAAGTGGGTTCGGCTATATGAATTTTTTTCTCCAATGTGTCCTATTGAGTGCCATATTTTCATTTAATTCTAATAAATTAAGATCATTTTTTTATACAACATGCCCAAGTCAGGTCTACCACTACCTTTCTTAACATAAGTCCAATATAAAGTATCTACCCCACTAAATGGATCATCAAATGGTCAACATTTAATGAAATAAACAATGAAATAAAATACACAACATCCTCCTAGAATTGTTACAAGATTATATAATAAAAAAAAATAATTAATAAGAACCACTGGAAAAAGAACACATGAAATTTTATATTTTTCAAAAAATAAAGTATTGTTAAACATTGCTGAATGTGTTTCTCAATTATATTATAACTATTTAGAACAATGTACCACACTAATGACTAGGGATTATCAAAAAAATCACTAAGACGTGGTTAAAAGTGATGAAAAAATGATATGAAGAGGAGAAAATTATTTAGGAAATGAGTAGCTTGGGGAACTTATAAGAAAATTTTTCCTGGTGAAATAACAAATTTGGCTAATCAAGGAAATAATATTTTAAACATTGCTTATCTATTTCATAGGATTTTAACTTTAAGAGATGCAAATACAATTTTAATTTTTAAACAAGATAGTGCTATGAGAGAATTATAACAAATCCAGATTAAGAATTGGAAAGATATTAAAAATTTTGCTTATGATTTTTTAGCTAAGCAACCATCTATGAAAATTATTATTCTATAGAATTTGGTGAAAGATTATGTTCTAAATTACCAGGATAATTAGGAAAAGAGATACATTATGCTTGGAAGCAATAAGATATTACTCCCCAATTTGATAATATTGGAGTTAGAATGTAATTTTTATTTGAAATTGAAAGAGAAATGTACTTATATTTCTATTTAAAAACAATTAAAAATTAAAAATTTTGGATTTTGTTCACAAATTTATACTCCACAACAATATGAAATGAACCTTAAGACCAAAAAGAAAAATCTCTAAAATGATTCCATGTAAGAAGAGAGGTTATTTAAGCAAATCAACTGCTAGAAAATCCTATTTAAATAAGGAAAATCATGTAAGATGATATAATGAAAAAAATTTCTATTCTAATAAACTTAACTTGTTATGCTTGTAATGAAGAATGTCATTTAGCTATTACTTGTCCAAATTAAAAAATTTTATATTAAGAATAATAGACTGCATCAATATAGATCTTGTAGAAATAGACTCTCAAATTTCTAATGCATCTTCAATTTATAGCATTTTCTCTAGAAGACCAAAAACAAAAAAATAGTTACTAATTATGGTTTCATAAATGACATTTTAAAACAATAAGATATCAGTTCTTATGATATTTCGAATAAAATAGAAGGTCTCCAATATATAAATCATGAAGTTGTCCATAATTGCAAGAATGGAAATGGTGAAAATAAAACTAAATATTATTATTGTCAATGATATCTTGCATTTGATAGAAGATTTACCTGCATGATCTGCTAAATCTAACTGTGCTATAAGTGTCTGAATGAAAATTTTAACATACCCAACACAAAGACTCTTACTTAAACTAAGAAAATCAAGGCATTAGCAGAATCTCGTTTAAGGCTATTAAAAAAAAAAGCATAAATCTCTTCGGAGAGAAATTAGAATATCTTTCACTTCACGTTATTTCACCTAATCCTGATTCTAAAAAGAACAAAATAGTTATTACAACAGATCATGCCTCAATGGATCATGAAATTGAACATCCTCCCTTTATTTGTAACATTGACAAGTTATTTATATACAAACTTACTAAACTAAATATTCAGAGATATGAATTATCTTTACCTGCTTTTATCAATATTAGAGCTACTTCGAACCCCATTTCTACATAACTCATTCATGAGAAATACCTCTTAACTTACTCTAAACCTCGACATACTATCCAGTTTTATAGCCCACAATTAGAAATGAACAAATTCCTCAAATATATCCCTAACCGATTACAAACACATTGCAAAAAATGGTCCAAAACTTCTCCAATAATGAAATTTAGTTTCGACCTTTCAATTTCTCTCACATCAAACTTATTCTCAGTCTGAATTTTCTGCTCAGTTTAATTGTGCTCTCCTTCTTACTAATGATTATGTGTCGGTACTCTTACTCCCATTATATCAAAGGATGCACTTTTGCATGGTGAACACATTCTTAATCCTAAAGTTCTAACCTCCCCCGTACCACTTGTACCCCCTACACCTTTCGACATCCCTCCTACTGCTCCAACTAAAAGTCAAAATTGTTATTGTGGCATTCTCAGATCATGTAAAATTAACAAAATTTCTGTGTTCTTTTTTATATAGATGAACAGGATCTATTATTACAAGATTTCTTTGGTTACGTAACATTTTCTTTTCAGCATTTTGTTACCTCTAGACAACTCAAGAACTTTGCTAACTCGAGAAGAAATTGATACCTTCGTCACTGTTAGAAAAATTTGAAGCTATCGGAGAAAATCCTATCAAGTAATGAGAGAGAGATAAAGTATATTGTGAGCTTGAAGTTATAAATCCTGATTTAAATATTAAAATAATGAAATAAAATTCAATAATTAGAAATTAGAAGAATGTAAGGTACATATAACTCAATTATTGAAGCTTGGAATAATTCAACATTCTGAATCAAGACATGGAAGCACCGCCATGATAGTGAAGAAGGGAAATGAGCAAAAATAAGGTCAACCTTGGATGGCCTTTAATTACAAATGACTAACTGATAATATAGAAGTTGATAGTTATAAAGTTCCTTGAAAAGATTTATTGATAAATAAAATCCAACATGCTATATGATTTAAAATACTGTCATTGTTGGGTCCTAAGTCTCAGACACAAATATTGGAGGGTTACATTAGATAGTTGAGAACTAATGTAAAATTTTATCAAAAAATCATGATATGAATCATTTAAATAATTGTGTTAATATTAGGACATCCCCTGAAATCAACTCACTGTATGACTTTAATAGAGTGAAAAATATGCAAGTGTCACTTCACACCCAGATATAGTGTTAAATAAGCAAATTTTATCACATTATTGACGTATTTTGGTAAAGAAGTTAGTCAATAAAACTAATCTTATAATAGAAATTTGAAATATAAGTATTTTCGCATGTATATTTGTGTAATTAGTATATATTTTGGTACATAAGAAGATAATATCTTACACATTCAAGAAACTAAATGAGGTGGTAAAAATGCTAAGGAGATTATAGCTTTGGTTTAAAATTTTGTTATTCGGGTAGAAGTTGTATTAAAAATGATGTAGGTGTAATTATAGATAAGTGTTTGAAATATAATGCTGTAAAAATTAATAGAATTGGAGATTTAATTCTTACTTTTAAAATTATTGTTGATATTAAGATTTTTAATGTTATAAATGTTTATGCTTCCTAAGTTTGGATATATATTCAAAATAAAAATTTTGGAATGACCTGAAAAAGCTAATACAAATGATATGATATCAGAACTAGTAGGTAGAACAGTGAACAAAAATAAACTTTTATTAATATAAAAATAGGATTACAACCCGACTCAAATATAAAGAAATACAATAATAGGCGAATCCCCCTGTTAAAGATGTAGGAAGAAGACCGAAAGCGGTCGTGGTGTCGACGGTGTGGTAAGGAAGGATGGGAAAGGTCGGGATTGTTTGGCAAGTTGTGATGGTGTTTGGTTGGTTGTAGGTAGGTAGGACATCAAGGTTGTGGAGGAAGTAGGAGCGGCGATAGAATGTTGGAGGCGTATGGGGTTAGGCCGCTAGGGGAGAGATAGGAAAGGGATTCTGTGAGAAGAAGCGAAGGAGACTGAAAGTTTCTAACACCACCTCGGAGCAGGATACAACCGAAGCACCACATGTCGTCGGGTACAACCCTAACAAATGGGAAGAGGCTCAACACAGGGGATTAGAAGACAACTCTACATATAGGGGACAACTATTTATAGCCTCCTACATCTACACAATAGGAAGGGGAGTGTGAAGGTAAGAAGAATCCAGAAGAGAGACTCTTCCAGAAGAAGATGAGTGTGGAAGATACATGAAAGGGTTTGCGATCCGCTTCCTTCTCCTTCGCGCGGGATGGCTATCACGTTCCACCCCGTTGTTCCGCGAAGCTTCGTGTGTCTTCTGTTCCGTGTGATAGAGACTCTACACAGGATATTAGAAGACAACTCTAAACATAGGGGACAACTATTTATAGCCTCCTACTTCTACACAAAAGGAAGGGGAGTGTGAAGGTAAGAAGAATCCATAAGAGAAACTCTTCCATAAGAAGACGGGTATGGAAGATACGCGAATCAGCCCCTAGATCGCGAGGCTTCGTGATCCGCTTCCTTCTTTGGGTGGGATGGCGATCACGTCCCGTCCCGCTGTTCCATGAAGCTTTGCGTGTCCTCTATCCCGTGGGATCGAAGCGCAACAAAGCTTCGGAGGGCATTTAGCGCCTGCATCAGTCTCTTAGGGTTGGGGAAGCTGCGGCTTCTTTTGTTGAAGCTCTAGGTTCTTCAAAGTATGGCATCAAGTCGACGACGTTGAACATGGCTAAAATGTTGTAGTTCCTAGGCAGGTTGATCTTATAAGCGTCGTCGTTCAGCTTCTGAAGTACTTTGAAAGGTCCATCTGCTCCATCTCAAACATCTTGAATGATCCTATGCAAAATGTTTCCTTTTTTAACCGAATCCATACGAGGTTGTCTTCCTGAAATGTTACTTTATTTCTGGATTTATTTATCTATCCCTAATATTTGTGGTTCTGCTTAGCAATCTCCTTGCCAACTTCTTTATGGAGCTTTTGAATCTCGTGAACTCTTTCTATGGCGTCCTTGTTGGTTTCTGAAGACTGTAGGAGCGGCACCAGTTCCAGTGATGTGAGTGGATTGTATCTGTACGCAATCTCGAAGGGAGTTCGTTGTCCGTCTATCTGTAGATGAGCTACCAAGCTAAATTGGAGTTTGGTACCGAGCTTCCCCCACAGTGTCCTCTAGAAGTGGCTCAGAAATTTGACGTCTCTGTCGGATGTGATAGTCTTAGGAATTCCATGCAACTTTACAATCTCTTTGAAATATATATTGGCGATGTGAGAGGCGTCTAGTGTCCGGTGACAGGGTACTAAGTGGGCCATCTTGGAGAATATGTCTACTACAACTATTACGGAGTCTTTGTTTCTTTATGTCCTTGAAAGTCCTACCACGAAATCCATGTCGACGTCCACTCACGGTTCCTCTCGTACTAGAACTGGTGTGTATGATCCGGCGTTTTGAGTTCTTGTTTTTGCCAAGTGATAAATCCTGCATTGTTTGATTTGTCGTTTTACATATTTTGTCAATTTTGACCAAAAAAAAATTGCTCTCTTATGAGGGCGAGGATCTTGTCCCTGCCGAAATGGCCTACTAGTCCTCCGCTAAGGCCTTCCTGGACAATGACATCCCTTAGTGAACACCGGAGAATGCACAACAGACTCTGGTGAAACATGTATCAATTTGTGCGGTTATATTGCCCTGTTGACTTCTCCTGACATTGTTCCCATACGTTTTTAAAATTTTCGTTTGTTTCATATTGATCATTTATGACTTCGAAGCCCACAACTCAAGCCTTGCATGGATGTTATCAATAGGTCTCAACAATTCAGTGCATATGCTATGCGATTCTGGCTTTCTATCTTGTGTTTTAGCACAAACTAGAATGATGCTTGAAATTCCTCCCAGGTGGCATGTCATCCCTTTAATTTGTTCTGACTCTTAAGGAATTTTAGGGCATCATGATCTGTAAATAGTGTAAACTCGTTCTTCAATAGGAAATGACTCTAATGTTCCAGAGCTCGTATGATGGCATATTATTCTTTTTCGCAAGTTGAGTATTTCCCTCTGGATTCGTTTAACTTCTCTCCGAATAAAGTGATGGGTGTCCTCCTTGGCTTAGTACTGCTTCGATCCCCATATTGGAGGCAACACATTCTACCTCAAAAAAATTGGTTGAAGTCAGGCAGTGCTAGCACGGGTGCCTGAGTCACCTTTTCTTTCAGTATATGAAAACTGCCCTAGGCTGCTGTTGTCCAACAAAACTCCTTCCCTTTTAGAAGTTTAGTTAGCGGGGAGGTGAAAGTGTTGAAGTTTCTGAAGAATCTTCGATAGAAGGATGCCAACCCCAAAAGTTGCCTCAGCTCGGTGAATGATTGTGGTATGACCCAGTTGATAATGGCCTCTATCTTTACGAGATTCATCTGAATGTCTGCACTAGACACGATGTAACCCCACAAAAGCATACTTTGCTTTTCGTGAAGTGACATTTCTTCGGATGGGCGTATAGTTGCTCGGCTCATAGTATCTCAAATATTGCCTTCAGGTGAATCGAGTGATCCTCCTCCGACTGGCTATATTCTAGAATGTCATCAAAGTAGACAACGACAAACTTTCCAATGTGAGGTTAACAGACCGAAAGGCATAACGGTCCACTCATAAAGTTCGTCACGCATCTTGAAGGTGGTCTTTCATTCATCTCCTAGCCTCATCCATATCTGGCGATATTCGCTGCTCAAGTCTACTTTGGAGAAGATAGTGGCTCCATGTAACTGGTCCAGTAGATAATCTAAGTGGGGTATGAGAAATCAATATTTGATGATAATCTTCTTGATGACTCGGCTGTCGATACACATTCGCCATGATTCATCCTTTCTGCGCACCATCAGGGACTGCACACGGGCTGGTGTTTTCTCGAACTAGCCCCCTTGTGACGAGATCCTGCACTTGTCGCTGTAGTTCGTACTCTGTCGGTCTTAATATGTAGGCTGGTCGATTTGACAATACGGATCTCAATATAAGTTCATTGGTGTGTTCAATGTCTCTTAGTGGCGTCAATCCCTCTGGTAATATCATAACATCCTGAAAGTCTAGTAGCAATGATCGCAGTAGTGCTCGTACCTCTCTTTCCTACTCGCTTCTTTCCAGGAGAACTAATGCTAGTGTTACAGGGCCATCTCTAACTGATTGCAGAAAAGTAGTACGAGGAATTAATGCTGCCTATGTATCGCTCCCGACCTTTGCATCCTTAGCAGGTAGTAAAATGATATGTTCCATCTTTCTTGAAGGAACAAGTGTTCTTGATCCGGTAGTGTTGACCATTGCGATCAAACTGCCAAGGCCTTCCTAATAAAATGTGGCAGGCGTCTATATGAACCACGTCGCACTATACCTGTTCGTGTAGCTGGTCTCCGATGGAGAAATCCACTTGGTACTGTTGATCTATACATATCTCGTTTCCCTTCTTCAGCTAGGTAAGGGAATATGACTGAGGATGCTTATGTGTGTCCAATCCTATCTTTTCACCATGAGCGTGGACACTACGTTCTAACAACTCCCACTGTCGATGATCAGGTTGTAGACCTTCCCCTTAACGGTGAACTTGGTACGAAAAATGTTATGCCTTAACCAAGATTGGTCCCGCTCGGACTCCAACTGCAGTATTCATCGATCGACTAACGCTTCTTCTTGTCTCCATGGAGCTGAAGCTCTACTTCTGGACTCTCCTCGGATTCCTCATCGACTTCTTCAACGGCGCCTTGATCTATGAGTGTGATGACTCGACTTGTTGGGTAGTTGGTGACTATGTGACAAAACTCTTCCTGACTGACACTGTATTGGAGGAAGCACCTTTCTCTAGCTTCTTCCCGCTCTGATCTGCCTTTTCAATTCCTTGTCCAATCTTGTTATTTCCTCCTATGACACCCTTGTCAATTGTAGAAGTTGCAGATGACTGCTTGACTAAAGGTGGTGGTCTGAAGAGCGATTGTTTCATGTTTTGCTTTTGTTGCCTTTCCACCTTCATGGCTAGTATCTGGACATCTCCCAATGTCCAGTATGGGTGTAGTTGTACCACATTGCTAATGACAGGTTTTAAATCTCTGATATCTGATGATCGCGTGTTCTTCTGGCTCTGTTAGTTCACACTTTAGTTGTAGGTGGTTGAACTGGGCTGTGAACTCTTCAATTGAAGGATCTCATTGCTGCTGCAAGTTGTGGAATTTTAGGAACACGTCCTGGCGATACTGCGGTGGGAGGATTTTTTCTGTAGTGCTTTCTTCATCTTCTCCCACTTAGATATCTTCTCACTTCTTTCTCTCCTTATCTGCCTTTGTAGATTTTTCCACTATAAGGAGGCATTCTTCGTTAATTTAATTGCAGCTAGCTTGACTCGCTTGTCTTTTAGTACGTTTTTATACTCGAAGAATCGTTCGACCGATTGTTGTCAGTCGATAAACTCATTGGGGTTCATGCCCCCCTTGAACTCTGGGAGGTCCATCACGATGTCAAAGTCCCGTTGACCTCCATAAAATGCTTATTCTCTCGGTCTCCTTTGATATTGGGTACCGAAACGGCATAGTCGATATTCTTCGTCACTATGATCTTCCCTGTGGAACGGATTTATCTCCTCGTCCCTGTCTTCTCTTTGACTCTCGGTCACGGTCGAAGGTAACCTCTTCTTGGTTTCCGTCGCCCAGCTCTCCTAGTCTCCGTTGTAGACGACGGATTTATCATCGAATCTCTTGCTGGGTCAAGTCTGGTGTACTCCTTTGTGGTGGCATGGCTAGGGTTGGGAATTAACAGGAAAAAATTTGGTGAAGGTTGGGTAGGGGCGGATGCTAGTAGATCCTAGAATGGGGCTAGGGTTGAGCTAGCTCTGAGACCAAATGAGACCGAAACTAGTTGAAAGAACAGTTGAACAAAAACAAACCTTTATTAATATAGAAATATGATTATAACCCAACTCAAATAGAAAGGAAATATAATAGTAGGTGAATCCCCCGGTTAAGAATGTAGGAAAATGATCGAAGGCGATGGTGACGCCGGCGAGGTGGTAAGGCAAGATGGGAAATGTCGGGTGGTTGTTTGGGTAAGTTGTGATGATGTTTGGTTGGTTATAGATAGGTAGGACAACAAGGTTGTGGGAGAAGTAGGAGTGGCGGTAGAGTGGTGGAGGAGTATGGGGGTGGTAGGCAATTAGGGGAGAGGTAGGAAAAGGGCTCGATGGGAAGAAGCGAATGAGATTAGAAGTTTACAACACCACCTCAGAGTAGGATACATCCAAAGTACCACCTGTTGTCGGATACAATCCTAACAAGTGGGAAGAGACTCCACACAGGAGATTAGAATACAACTCTACTAAAATTGTCTTCTACACACAGGGGATAACTATTTATATTCTCCTACTTCTAGACAAAAGGAAGAGGAGTGGAAAGTTAAGAAGAATCTTGAAGAATAACACTTCCAGAAGAAGACGGGTGTAAAAGATACGTGAATCAATCCTTGGATCGCGAGGGTTCGCAATCCGCTTCCTTCTCCTTCGCGCAGGATCGCGATCTTGTCCCGCACCACTGTTCCGCAAAGCTTCGCAGATCCTCTATCCAACGGGATCGAAGCGCCTCGAAGCTTTGGGGCACGTTCAGCGCTTGCGTCAGGATACGTCTTAATGAAATAATATTTAATAGAGAAGATTTAAATGTACATATTGGTAAAGTGATAGAAGATTTTAGAAGTATTCATGGTGACTATGATTGTGGAGTGACTAATAAATAATATAGTCATGAATTTTTGTTTAGCTTATCATTTTGTTATTTCCTAATATTTTATTTAGAAAATATATGAATATATTATCACTTATAAGAATGAATCTAATAAAACATGAATTGATTTTTTTTATTTTGAGGAAAATAAATTATCAAGATTGTAAATATGGTAATGTCATTCCAAGTGAAAATTTAAGCGCCTAACATTGATTATTGGTTTTGGATTTTAAGATGAAATGTTAGATAATGAAAAACACAATAAAATATTATCATAGAATTAGATGTAAACACTTAAAAGATAAATAAAATTATTTTTATGCGTAAACTTTAAGATCTTAAGATTTGAGATGTTCATAAAGAAGTTATTACGACGCAGGATAAAGTAACATGTAGTATTAATAAGTTGTAAATGATGTGTTTGAAGAATTAAAAGAAAAAGTTTTAATGAATTAAAATAGCTGGTCTAATAATAATGTACAAAAAAAGATAAAAAATAAGAAGTTTTGTTATAAAAATTGATTGAAATGTAAAAATTTAGATAATTGGGAAAATATAATGTGACTCGTAGGGAATCTAAGAGAATAATTTTTTATACTACAAATTTTGCTTTTAATAATCTTTATAACAGATTAAATACTAAAGATGGTGAAAGATATATGTTTAAACTAGTAAAGTAAAGAAATAAGAAAAATAAAAATTTAGATTAAATAAAGTGTATTAAGGATGAAATTAAAAATTACTCTTCTTTGATGAAGATATCAACATTGAGTGAGTGAGATATTTGTGAATGAATATTATGAAAATACGATCAATTTCAGTGATTTTAATGTCATAAAAATTAAAAAAAAATTCAAATATTGCATTAGTAAAACAGAAATTGATGAGGCTTTAAAGAAAATGAAGTGTGAAATGTAATAAGACCATATGGTATTTCAGTAGAAGTGTGAAAATTTTTGGGAGATCTAAGTATTTTTTTGTTACTAAACTTTTAAATATTATTTAACAAACAAAAAAGATATCTGATGAGTGAGAAAGTCTATTGGTTCTTATTTTTAAGAATAAATAAGATGCAGAAGAGTGTGTAAAGTGTAAAAGAAATAAGGTAACGTGACATGCATTAAAGTTATGGGAGAGTAATTGAACATAGTTTACGATGTGATACAAAAATTTCTTAAAATAAGTTTGGATTTAGTCAAGTCTATTATGGAAGCTATAAATTTATTTAGATGTTTAATGGAGAAATATAAAATGATTAAGAATGATCTACATGTGTTTTTTTTTTATTTAGAAAAAACTTAAAAGGTGTGTTTTGGAGGGTTCTAGAAAAAAATGTTTTAATATTGCTTATGTTTAAGTTGTTAAAGATATATATACTAGAGTTGTTACGTGTTCGAACGCGAGGAGGATAGACCAAATAATTTTCCATTTCAGTTGGATTACTTTAGGGATTGACTTTAAGCCCATATTTTTTGTTGTAGTTATGGATGTTCTTACTGGACATTTACAGGAGGATGTACCTTGGTGTATGCTTTTTCCTGATGATATCTTTCTTGTGGATAAGATGAGAGAGTTTAGCAAAAATTTTGATTATGGATGCTAACTTTAGAGTTAAAAGGCTTTCATTTGAGTAGACTAAAATTGAATGCATGTAATGTAATTTTAGTATTAGTAGATCTAGTAGCGGGGTTGTAACAATTGGTGATCAAGTAATTAAAAGGATTGAACGTTTTAGATATCATGGCTCTATTTTTCAAAGTGTTGGTGATATAGATGAGGATGTTATTAGTAGAATTCAAGTTGGATGGTTGAAATGGAGGAATGCTTCGAGCTTATTGTGTGAGAAAAGCACCGCATAGACTTAAAGGCAAGTTTTATAAGATGGTGGTGAGACTTGCAATATTTTATGGCACAAGATGTTGGCTTGTATAAAAGAAGCATAAAATTAAGTTAAGTGTTATTGAGATGAGAATACTCAAATGAATGAGTAGCTTTATACTTTGAGACAGATGTGAAATGAATATACCCATGAATGAGTAAGAGTAGCTCCAGTTGTAGACATTGTTAGAGAGAGTTGCCTTAGATGATTTTGTCACATTAAATGTCGACAATCTAATGACCCAATTAGGAAAGTAGATGTTTTAGATTTGAGCATGTTGTATAAAAAATATCTTAATTTATTAGAATTAAATGAAAATATGGCACTCGATAGGACACAATGGAGAAAATTGATTTATGTAGCTAAGCCTACTTGTTGGGCTAAAGGCTTCTTGTTGTTGTTGTTGTTATATGCTGAGATGATTTAAAAGTTTTATCTTGAAGTCTGGATTTTAGCAAGTCTGAATTCATCCAAACTCCATAGAATAGGTTGCATTCTCATGCCCAAAATGTCATTTAGAATGGCTTGGTATGTCATCTAGACTAAGGAATGCTCCTCAAATATTCTAAAGAAAAATGTATGATATTTTTAGAAACATCTCAGAATATACATGTGTCTATATTGATAATTCTCGTCTTTTCTCATACTAAGAAAGAACATTTATCTCGTATATATACAATTTTCACTTAATTTGTGGCTCAACGATTGATTATTTAAAAAAAGAAAATGGTTTTATGCTCTCAGCATAGAAATTTTTTTGGGGGCTGAAATAGGAAAGGAAAAATTAAACTGCAATCTCATATTTCGAAAAAGATTTTGGAAATATCTAACTAGAAGGCTTAAAATTATTAAGATTATTAAATATGTCAGAGCTCACATCAATAAACTTCAAAAGCTTCTAAAGTGGTACCCTCTAAACAAAAGCCATTTACTAACCTCCAGCAATGTCTCAACAATTTGCCTGAGAATGTTATGGAAACAATTTTTTTCATTTCTGGAACTACCAGCATGAACGACTTTTCCTTAATCTAAGAGTTCTTTAAAAGGTAGCTACAAAACACTATCTAATTTTGGGGTCTTTATGCAAAATAGGAAGGATACTGCAACTATGACCAAAAATGTCAGCAACTACTTGGACAGGAAGGATGCCCATTTTAGAGGAAATATCTAATATATAAACCCTACATCCATATAAGAATTTATTCTGAGATAGAATATTTGAATCTCAAACGAGATACTGATGTCATGCCCTTGCTCATACCAGACTCCCAGTTCAAATAAAAATTAAATATAGTCCTCCAAATGGCTTAAGATAAAGATAGAACCAGCCAGACACTGATACAAGATTACATGTGTGGAAGATAACATAGCTTATGAGCCTTTTGGTTGTGGTAAATTTAGATATACTATTGAAATGATAGATGATCGATCAGTTATATGTTTCTCTAGAAACTCAGCTAGATCATTGGAGAGCTGCAGTCCATAGATCAGATTGGTATTGGAATCATCACTTCGATTTCGTTGGTTATGTTTTGGTTGCTGAGACCAGAACTGAAAATTTTTTTATTGATCATAATTTGGCATGCCAATACTGTAAAGTTTTACTTGCAATACAAAAAAATGAAAAACTAGTGAAGGTGTATAAAAAGCAGAAATTGAATATAGAATTTCTTGGAGGTTTTTCTGCAAAACCTCTAGCATTATCTAGACACTTGAATACGAATGTTTTAAAGTTGATGCAGAAACAAGTGGTGGACTCTACCACTAAAGAAATATTTTTTCTGAAGGGATACTAAGTGATTGAAAGGAATATATTTCCCTTTTAGATAAATAAAAGGAGTGGTTAAAAATTTTAGTCTTTCTTCTTTGTTATTGAATAAGTTTGTAATGTTATTGGAGTCCGTGAGTTATTTGAAACTCTATAAATAGAGCTTATGATTGTAAATTGTGTGTGTGTTTAAGAAATATGGTCAAAAAAACTTTGTAAATGTGAGAGTTGTAAGATATATTCAGTTTCTTGAAGTTTCTAGCTTCTGTATCTTGCAAGTCTGTTATTTATTTTGTTAATGATTGGAACACTTCTTGTTTCACTCAAAAATTTTTGTTTTAGATTCTCTTGTTTCAATCTACCGAAAACCTTGTTCAGTCAAATGCTCATTTAAAAGTATCTGTTTAAAGGCATGAAGTCGTTCTAGGGGAATTTAGAGTCGAACTGTTTGGTTGAAGTGTTACGAAATATTTAACTCGATAATGTGATTATTCAAATTGGATTTTGACGAATAAAAAGATTTAAAAAAAAAATTAAACAATTTTGAGAGCCATCTTGATAAAAAAATTAAACTATGATATCTTGAGCAGTTTCTCCTTAGACGCAAACCTAAGAAATGTAAGCTATTTATTGTAACTTAACAATAGTTCTTGCCAGTTAAATAGTTTATTTATCATCTTTAGTCTAATTACTATTGTGATGGCTTTCATGAATTTTCCTAGTATATGAGATGTTAGTCATATTGTGCAATTTTTTTTTGCATAATAAATATAAAAAATTCCTACAGTATAGAAGTAAAAAACCAATCCTTTTATCTAATATCTTTTTTTCCTGATCTTTTCACCAGCTTTCTTCTTGTTAACTATTCTTGTCTTCGCTGTGCAATTGTGTTCTGCTAGTTTAAATTTCAACTGGTTCTATGGCTTTACCACAACCAGAGCCACAAGTTTTATTCAACTTTCTGTTTGATTTTACTCATTTTTAATTCTATTTAGACAAGAACAGCTGATTTGATTATGAAGATCATGTCCCACTGTTGGTGAGCATTAATCTGCAATCAGTGATCATATTTTTTTTCTGAATTTCTGCAGAGAATCCAGATCCAGAAGTGAAGATCCAGAGTATCACAATCATCACTCCCAATAGACCGGACTTAGTTCTATCAATTCCCTTCGTCCCCAATGCAAAGGGCTATGCTTTTACTCTCAAGGACAGCAGTCGCTACCGTCTCAAATTCTCCTTCACCGTTTCAAACAACATTGTATCAGGACTCCGGTACACAAACACTGTGTGGAAGACTGGAGTGAGAGGTAGATGAAGAAAGTGTTAAACCCCTTCAAGTATGTAGAATGAAGCCGAACTCTTAGACATCGAGGTGCCCTTTAGTGTAACGGTTGGAATTTCATTAAAAATTCAAACTTAAGTGCACTCACTCTCCTGAGGTGAGTGACCTGGGAAGTTACACTAGTGGGACAAAATGTGAGGTCATTAGGCTAAAGCGGACAATATCTCGATGGATGAGAGTTTGGGCTGCTATAAATAATATCCGAGCATTGCACCTTCTAAAGATAGAAATATCTGCTTGGTGGATGATTATGGATTAATAAAACTGATATGGATGCTAGTTACTTAAATGTGTGAGATTGTGAACTGAAATCTTAAACATCCAGGTGCATTTTGGTGTAACAGTTGGAATTTCATTAGAAACTCTAAAGTTAAGTGTGCTCGTGTTGGAGCACTATTGGGATGAGTGACCTTCTGGAAAGTTACACCATTTGGCAAAACCGTTAGGCCATTGGCCAAAGCGGATAATATTTTGATGAATGAGAGTTCAGGCTATTACAAGAACACGAGAGAATAATATATTAAATCCATTTATTCTTTCAAGTGAACTGTTATCTCTGCTAAAGTTGGATCAGTTTGTCACTTAATTTGTTGCTTGCTTGATACTGTGCAGTTGAGAACACAAAAGTTATGCTGGGAACTTTTAGCCCTCAGAAAGAGCCATACACCTATGAGCTTGAAGAGGAGACCACCCCTTCTGGCATATTTGCGAGAGGTTCCTATTCTGCTAAAACAAAGGTAAGCAGATTTTATGTTTCAGGTTCTTTTGCTTCTTTTATTAAAATCTTTAAAATCTTAGGAGGATCTCTTTATCAATTGTTTCAGTTTGTGGATGATGATGGAAAATGTCATCTGGAGATGAGCTATTACTTTGAGATTAAAAAAGATTGGTCATAGGCTTCGTCAGCATGCCTAGAAACCAAGCTATGTTAGAGATTTCATATTTGTTTTTGCATACTGCAATCCAACCATGAATTGCTTGTTTCAAGATTTTATCATTATTTTTAGAATGTCGAGTTAATTCTTCTGTGTTATTGATGCTGTTATGTAAAGATTATTTATTTTTGTTTTAGAAATGAAGCTCATGTCATGAATGGGATTGCTAATTATATTTCTTTATATTTTTTGTTTACCCCAACTTTGTAGTTATCTTTAAGTATTAACCGTATTGTTGAAATTACTGCACCTCCTGAAAAAATGAATTCAGATGTTGTAAGCTGCTCAATAATGCTGAAGAACTGGTGAAAAATCAATATCCCATTCGGACATTTTAAGGAGAAATGTTATAATGAGGGCACTAAACCCCTCAATATACGTGTGACCAAGATGGTCCTTCATCCAAAGCTACATCCAATAGGGAGGATTAGAATTTATTTAATTGAAAGCAAAGTACACCCAAGCACAAGATAAAGAATACAACTTTAAAATAACAAATTACATTCACAATAATTATGACATAATAGGTTACAACTTTGATACAGCAAAGTGTAAGAAATATACTTTTCTTATGGGTTCCAAGTGTGTGTTGCAACTATTTAATACTGATAAAGTCAAGCCCTTTCTCATTCTACTTTTTTTGGCAGGAGCATATTATTTGGAATACTCAACCATATCTGTATAAACTTTTTAAATATGACCTCATTTATACTTCTCTTCCAAACTTATATTTCTAAAGTTAAAATCATAAATTTTGTGCACTTATGATCTTCATTAAAGCTAATGTTTGTCTGATACAAAATAGTGGTGAAAAGGTGGAGGATAAAAACCGTTCTGAGTATGAAAGCTTGAAATAATGACTCCAACAATACATTTATTGAGGATATAACGAGTTCTGCAAATGATGAAAGCTACCAAGCCATACCTAAGGATAAAATTATTCAAAGCAAATCATTTCATTCTATTTTATTTCAAGGAGTAAATCAGTTCTTATAGGCATTGCAAATCAAAAGAGAACGGGGTTGGCCGCCATCACTTCATAAGAAAACTTGAAATAGAATTAGTTATTTATTGTTGACCACCATGAATTTGATTGCTTGGAACTTGTATTCTCCTTCTTGGCCGAGACACCGGGTATTAACAATGGAGATCGTGCTGTCATTTTGAACACTTGCTTCGTTATTCATTATAAAAACTCCCAAAGAGGCAATTACATCTTGGCAAATATTTTTTGCACTTCCCTTGGTCAAAATAACATGCATGAAAGTTTGGAGATGGCTGTCACTTGGCTTTCTTTTAATCTCTCTGAAATGTATGGTTGGTCATCCCATACTATGGTGATTTTTGTAGGTGATAATGCAATAGTCTTTCTACCATTAGCCAAAATTTCAGGCCAAGCATCAAACAAATGTAATGATGATAATATTAAGCTCATAATATGATGAAGCCAATAATTTGAGAAAAGCTTAAAAAGGGCTCCATAATAACTTTCTTTCCTGTAAAATTCAAGATTTCAAAAATAATATCATTTTTTTATATAATAAATTTCTTATGCTCTTATTCAATATCATATTTTCTTATTCTTTAAGAACTACTCTCCTAAGGGTTGCTAACTTTCGGAGCACACACCTGCATAGAGACATACAAGTTGAGTACGAAAGTTAGAACATATTGAGGTGAAGATTTTCGATTAACAAGATAGAAAAATGCATCCTTCGATTATTTATTGTTAATGAGGGGGCTTTCACGTCTTATTATTTTTCTATAATAGCACTCACCCTAATGTGGAGAATATATATCAATCAGTTCCAACTAGTTTCAGAAATTTGATAAACAAAGAGTCCGTAGAGCTTTTTTAATGATATCAACTCTTATTGTTCACTCGATGTATGAATAAATGACAATCTATTTCAAATTATTTGGTCTTTTCATTAATGTAGAATTGTCTATAAAATACAAATTTATTTTATTGTCACAGTTAAAGGATTGTGTTGTGATAGGAAAGTCATTTTCTTTTTCAAGAACTTGGGTCCATAACATTTTGCAAGTGGAATGAACTATTATGACCTAGTATTTGCCCCCAAAATTGAATATAGCTACAAATGTTAGCTTCTTATTTTTCTAAGAAATGAGATTTCCTCCGACGAAAACACAAATTCATGAAATATATTTTCAAGTTTCAAGAGATCCAACATGATCAATATCAATAAAGGCTTCAATCTTTGAGTGATTATGTTTTTCTCTTCAAAATTAAAAATAATGCATTACTTTGAGAAATTAGACAAATAATTTTATCATTATGAATAACTATTGAAATGCTTCAAGTGTTCGAAGAAATTTGAATATGAAGAAATTTGAATTGAGAGAATGGCTGAAAATGGACGAGAGGCACTACTATTGCTTATAAATTGGTATGATTGTTGGAGAAGGATCTAACGTAAAAAAAACAATTTCAATGGAATTTATAGAGAAAATTAATTAGAAAATATTTTTGATGCATTTTTATGCAGTGGAACGAATTTTTATCAATTAACAAATATCAATCAAAATATTGTCAGAAAATTCAATTTTTGGTGGATTTTGGCTATTATTTATAACTTTTTTAATAAAAGAAAACATTCTTTTCATGCAATGTTTAATACACTTTATACATGTCATTGTACATATGCATGAAAATATGTATTTCACTTCTTAAAAGTTAATATAATGGTATTTTTAATGTGATCTAAAATATTTGAGCTGTTTAAGTGTAAAGAAAATAAAATTTAGGTGTTACTTATGTAAATACATAGGAATTAGTGGGTATTTATGTCAATGCCCCTCAAAATTAATGAGTTCTTTTGGTAGAGCTTTGTTACGTACTAGAAAATTCTCAACATCACAGAAATCTTAAGCCTTAATATAAATTTTAATTACACACACAAATAACAATGTAAGACAACCAAAATGTTTACGTTAAAAAATAACGAGATCTAGCCTAGTCAAACTAAACTACCAGAAAAATAAAGTATGAAGGCTTCTTCTTCTGAATTTGAGAATATGGGATTACAAAAACAGGCAATCACAAATGTATGATAGTAATTTGATTAAAAAATTATAATTATGATACAATAAACGTAGTTGAAGACTACAATAGCAGTAGTTGGTTATAAAAACAATAGTTTGACTATAATAACTATAGTGAGTGGCTACAACAGTCGTAGTTGGCTGCAACAATTGTTGATGGTAGTCGATAAGGGTTGGTTGTCAATGAAGAATTCTTGTGGTTGACATTGATCTCTGGTGTTCAACGATGAATTCCAGTGGTCGAGCGTGATCTCAGATGACCTGCGACAACCACTGAGATTTCAAGAGTTAAATTTTAGTAGTTAGCTTACTTTCTATTTCTCCCCTCCCCCCTTCAAATGAATAAGGATGGCCTATTTATCTTTTTTGAGAGGAACATTTTAGTAAATTTAGTCATGATCTCAAAATACTCCATCATGTGATTCACATTTATTCTCTTAATTATAGGTCATTTTTTTAATATTTAAGTATATTAAAAAACTCAAAATTAAATTGCATTGAGCTCGCGATTTCTCTCATCGAGCCACTCATTTTTCTATGACCATGCCAAATTTTATATTGTTTCGCCTTCCAATTAATGTACCAAAGCCTTCGACAACTCTTCAAGTACTTGATCTAGGCTTATTTGGATTAATTAGATTAGTTTCAACAAGTAGAATCATTTGACTTATTAATGTTTTATATATAGCATATTAATGTTCTTGCACATGAATTAATTTATTATGATTTCTTATTAGTTTGAATTAATGAAGATTCTTTTGAGATATCATTTCAAAGTTGTTCTTGGAGAATATACAATAATTTCTTGTGGTTATTTATATTTACGTATAAGTGGATTATCATTTCATAAATATTTTATTGATTTTTTTAATATGAACATGATAAATACATTAAGATCATCAAAGGTATTAAATTTTGATTTGTCCATGAATCAGATCCTAAGGAATATAGCATAAAAAGGACACACACACACACACACATACATAAAGGAGTGAACAGTAATACGTCCTGTCTTATTTATAAAATGATCAAATGATCTTCATATTTATAGGGAAAATAGAGTACAATATGATGATGTTATATTTTTTCCCCTACTTTAATGGGAGTTGTAAAGGGCATTCTAGATATTTTACATATATGAGTTTATCGCTCAGTTGCTCTCTGGATCGACAAGTGGAGCTAGTATGGCTTCATCTCAGTAAAGCCAATCTGGTCAGGTAGGTTGTGTTGGCATTGTCGATCAGCTAGAGCTTGATTGGCTCTGAGTCGATAAGGCTGATTCGATCAGCTAGACTTTGATGATTGGTTGATCTGATCTGGTTGTTGACCCTCGATTCATGGTAAGGAGCTCTTGTCGTGGAGCGATGTTAGATTTTCGAGCAGAGGATGAATCACTATGACCCAAAATGTAACTTACTCCTCAACGAGGAGAGCTGATGGATTCTATAAGATTCTTTGCTGCATTGTTAATTCTTGATCCCTGATGATGAGCCTTTGGGACATTCATGGAATGGTTGGTGATGTTGAGAAACTGAATCTTCCTTATGCTACATCTGTTGGAAGCAAGGGTGTTGCCTTCAGTCTGCTTCCTGATAGTGGTTGGCTTGCATATCTCTATATTGTTTTTGACCAAATAGCGCAAAGTCAGTCGCCTTTGTGACTCGGTTGGCTTTAGTCTTGCTTGCTTTGGCTCTGATGGTTGCATCTAATTAGATAAATGGACCTCCTAGTAGGGCTGTCAAAACAGCTCGTTGTTCGCGAACAGCTCGTGTTCGGCTCGTTAAGAAGCTTGTGTTCGGCTCGTTCGCTAATTTAACAAGCTTAATGAGCCGAACACAAACAAAGATTTGTTCGTTCGTGTTCGGCTCGTTTTAGCTCGAAATACTATTCCGCAATTTTATATATATATATATATATATATATATATATATATATATATATATATATATATATATAGTATTTTTTAAAAAACAAAAAGATTTATAATCAATTAAAATTATTAATTAAGTAAATATAATAAATAGTGTTAAATTAGATTCAAATCATGTTTTAATATAAACTATAATTCTTAAATCTTGCCTCAACCCTTAACATGTTATGGTTACGTGGTTAGGATTGTCAAAACGACTCTTTGTTCGTGAACAGCTCGTGTTCGGCTCGTTAAGCAAATGAGCCGAACACGAACACACTTTCTGAGCTCGAAATATAAACGAGCCGAACACGAGCTGAGCCTTGGCTCGCTCGTGTTCGGCTCGTTTACACCCCTACCTCCTAGTCTTTTGTCGGCTGGCTTTTGTTTGTCATACTTTCTTCATTCTAAACAGTTAGATTTCCTCGGGATTATCACTGTCACATTTTTATGCACATATTTTAGTTTTTCAATTCTCTTACTTCTTGAAAGTGACACTGAAATAAGAATAAGAGAATGTAATGAAAAAAGTATATAGCTTTTATTCTCAATCAATGATTCAATAATTTAAATCCTTAAACTTTTGCACACTTGATTCTTATAGATAGAGCGTGACAGGACTCTTTGTCATTCAATATTTTCTTTGCATTTTCTCTCGTCTGAATCGATCAGATTCAAGTGTTATTATGAAGAACATGTCAAATCTTGTGATTGATCCCCCAAGGAAGTGCTTCTTGATGCCTCTGAGAGATTGAAAGAGAGGCACTGCCTAAAAGATGAAAAGAAGAAGAAGAAAGCCGCTTCCAAGAAGAGGGAACAATCATGTTGGTGGATTAGGTGGGGTCGTATGATCTATTCCTCGTTCCTCAGCAAAGGAAATTTTGGGCGGATGATGGGGACAAATCGACATGCTTAACCATCAATCCATCGACTCAACCTTCTGCTACAACTCAAGAGCTCCCGATTGAACAGAATACACAAGAAGCTGCTAGTGCTCTGCCACCGCAAGGGATGCAAGAGCTTACTGGTGCTCTTCTGCAGCCCGTTATCTCATTTGAGAGGAATCAACTCATTGGTATGTTGAGTCTTGATCATGCATGTTAAAATTTAATTTTTTTTAATCTCCTTACCTTTACATTGTATTTTGATCTAGCTCTGTTGAACTTGAGTGATGACTTACCTCTGACAAATTTTGGTGAGAGTCTGATTGTAATACTAGTGGCCACTACCCAAGCGCTGACCGGGAGCAGTCGACTCTCTTGCAAGGATAGAAGGATTAACCGCTCGAGCAGTCCTCATGTGGCAAGCAGGAAGGCAACTAATGGACGTCATAAATCCTCCAAGTCGGTGGCTCGCAACATGGACGAGATCAAGAACCCCTTTGCTTGATAGTGTAGGATTCATTAAAATGAAGAGATTCATGAGATGCTCACTCGTATGAAGAGAATAAAGAGGATGGAGGAGGAGATGGCCTCCCTTTGCCAGAAACTATCAGAAGTCCAAGAGAATTTCCTAATGCAATGGGCTAAAAGCTTGGAGCAATATACCAATTTAAAGCAATAATTGTCATAAGAATCATACAGACATGGCTTCCCCCTTTGTAAACATGTAAACGAAAGCATACTCATGTACTTATATATCCCACAGCTGTAACTTATCAAGATAAACAACTAAACAAACATCTAAATAGTTTATCCATAATAAGGGCAGAATGATCATTTATCCAAAATCAGTTATTTTCCAAACGCACAAATCAAGCAACCAATCAGCTTATTAGGATAAGGTGTTGATCAACAAATTATCAGGATAAACTACTTATCTAGATAAGCTGCAGCTGCCTTAAACAGACCCTAAGACTAACATATCATTCAATTATTATGCTAGAGCTTTAACTATTTTTTAAACAACAATATGTTCAAATTCGTTGGCTTTTTAATCCAAAAGATTTTTTGAGCATACTTTTTTCTCAAGAAAACAACATGAGAAGATTTTCTTCAATTTTCACCGCAATGGGGCGTATAGAGTAAGGCTCCGTTTGAGAAGGCTTATGCCTTCTGTTTGAAAGCACTCAACATTGTTGCTGGAAAAAAAGATGTTTGGTGGTCGAGCGTCTTCGGATGTCTTCGACGTCAAAGTGGAAGAACACGAATATTCACCGTTTCAGAACGCTCAAGAGGAGTCTCATTCTGCAATGGGATTTTTAAACTAGCTTCGCCAAACAGAGCTTAAGGCTTTCTTTGGGGCTGCTTTAGATCCGGACATGAACCTGTTTAGATTGACAGGCTTAACTATGAAAAATTTTAATTTTGCGGGCCCGGCCCGAGCTCACTTTGACTTAGTCAAAACCCAAATGAGCCCAACCCATGCCAGACCCGACCAGCGCCCATTGAGCGGGTCTCATAAATATATTTCGTGATTGCTAGCTTTTCAAGCAATTAAGTTCTCAATTCATTCTCTTCTTTATCTAGTCATAAATTTTGATTTTTATATTAATATCAACCAAATATTTTATATCACATAAAATGTATCACTTTAAAATTGTTTTTAAATGCAACTACATCTTTTACAAATATGTAAAAATTGAAGTCCATGTGTTAGATATGTAATTAAATAGAAATTGATGAGCAAAATGTATGAAATTTTTTTTAGCGGTATTTTACTGAACTCCTTTGTATTTACATATCGAGATGTTTTTACTTAAAATTTTACGTATTTCATGTGTATACATTTGCTATTAAATTCACTTAAACAATTAAAAAAATCATACATATAAAATCAATTTAAAATTCTTATTGCACATCTTTTTATGTTTCAAATGTTCATATTATATATTTTTTTAATATTTTAAATCAACAACATGATTCAAGAGAAAACATTAAGATTTTATTATTTATTTATTTATTGGTAAAAAAAATCACTTCTTTTAAAGCCTATGGCAGCTCGAAGGTCGACCCGACCCATTTAGTTAGCGATACGACTATATAATTATAAATAGAGTTTGGGCTCAAGCCCAGCCTAAGCCCACTTTAACCAGTCGAAGCTCGAATAATCCCGACCTATGCCAAAACCCAGCTAGCCTACGTCCAGATCTAGATTACTTCACGCTTCAAAAAAACGGCATTATGCAGGACTTCAGAATAGAAACCAAATAAATGAGATTTTTATTAAAGTCAAACGAGGGTTTGAATAAAAACGTGTCGATAGCTTTTTTGTAATATAAAAGAACAGAAATATCCCGTCAAGAATTCTAATTTCCACACTGTTCATCTCTATGGTCTACACGCTCAACCATAACCTCTCGAAGCCGTTCCCTAAAGTTAGCTATATTTTAGATGCAAGCTTGAAGCCTAAAGCCTCTCTCTTTAGAACATAAACATCATGTCCATGGTCAGACATTGATGCAAGCTTTATTTCAACTGGAACATTACTTCGGTCGGCGAACATAATATGGTTATTTTGGATATTTTTATCTGTGACATGCCGAACGGAGGCCCAAAGCAGTGATTCCTTCAAGATCTTAAACGACAATAAATTACCGTTACGTTTGAAGCACGTTCGACAAGGTTTCTGTAGCAAGCAGTTGCATCACATTTTACCAGCATTTTCATGATCAAAATGGTACTCTACCGTGTTATCAAACAAAGCCTAAAACGATACCTCCTTGAACAAAGCCTAAAACGATTGCCCCTTTAAATTGAGCCTAAAATTACCATTTTTAGGCATCTGAATGTGACATGAAATTTGAAAACCATGAAGACCCGGTCCGATCCAAATTTCAATCTTATGAAGGGTTGTATCGTGTTCAGCTCTTTCGAAATTGGCTCGTATTCGAAATTGGCACGTGTTCAAAATAGCTTGTGAACAGTGTGCTCGTGTTCGGCTCGAATAATATTTTACTGTTCGTGTTCGGCTCGAAATTGGATCTTTAGAATAAAAAATTACTATAATAATTATTATTTAAAAAATAAATTAATAATTTTATCTAAAATTTTTTAAGAACAAATTTTATACAAAAGTTCAAGACATTTATTAACTAAAAAAAATTGACCAGCTAAAAAAAATTTACAAGATCAAATTGAATTCAAAATTTTACACAAAAAGAATATTAATATTATTTTTTAAAAAAATTACAAAATAAGATCCAATTTATTACAAATTTTGTAATTTACAAACTAAAAAAGAGTGAAAAAATACAAATAAAATCTCAAATAAAAATCAAAATCTAAAAAACAATTGTAATGACATTTCAAGAAAATTTACATTTAATGCATATTCTTATGCTTTGCATAAACCTACAAAAATAAAAAATATACATTAAATTAAACTAAAACTTTGAATTAATTCTTCGATCTTTATGATAGACGATCCAATGATGATGGGAGAAGTTCAGAAATGGAGGATTCGCCGTCAAGAATTCTTTCGATGACCTGAAATGTAGAAGGACGTTTCGCCGGCTCCTATAAAAAGATATGCATGAGACTAAGCAAAATAGAGTCAAAATTATGGCAATAATAGTTTGATCTTCTGTTGTTCCCACCCAAACTCAAGACGGGCTCGAAACTATTTAATGTGACTCTGAGTTGATCAAATTTGGCTATAGATTAGCTTAATTATCTCAATTTAATCCACATGACTCAATAGCTTTAACTCGGGTCACAAATCAATACAATTTTGATTAAATTATATATATAAAAATACACTAATAAATATAATAATTTATATATATATAATTAATTTATAGATGCATAAACAAATCAATTCAACAAAAAAAAAACAAAACAAATAGAAGCAAAATACTTTTAGTTTTTAAGAAGACCACTAAATGTCTAGACAAATTAATTTATTTATATTACCTTTTTATAACATTTAATTTGTACCTTTAATAGAATGAACAAATTTATCAACTAAATTTCTTTCTCAACTTCTCTATTTCAAACTCATAAATCTCCTTGCAATCATTTTTTATTATGTTCCTTGAAACTTTCTTATAATTTGAGTTCAAATATTTCAATAAAATGTTACACCATTTATGTTTAACAATATTAATTAGATATTCATGCACTATAATCATTTTGAAGATTATCTCTTTAATTTTATGTTGATCATAGCTTTTTGGATTGTGAAATACTTGGATATCAACAATTGCATCAACCTCAAACGACATAAAATTGAACATTTTTTGTCTTTTTTTCAGAAAGATGAACGGCTTGCTTATTTTTAGCTTTGATTGTCTACATTCTCTTACATGACTAGAAGTTGATAAGTATTTCCTATTTTAGATTTTTGAAATTTTGTTCGACAACAAATGCATTGATAAAAAGAAGTTTGGACCCCCTTAATCAGAAATGTTGCCTCCACAAAATACTCTCAAACTACTGATTTCCTCTTCTTACCCTTCTTAGTAAAAACTTCTTCACTGCTATTATCAATAATAACTTGAGGTATTACTTCTGGCTCCGTACTTCGTAAATTTTGTTTTTATTTTGAGCTTCTGGTAGCAACTGATTATTGGATGATTCTGATTGTGAAAGATCTAATTCAGACATATTTGCACACTAACTGAACTCAAAACTACGAAATTAGTATCATTTTAAATTAATTAGGCTGAAATGAAAACAAGTATGACTTTTATAAGTGTTATTTCTACAAATTTTGCAATATTTGGCTATCAGTGTATGCAGCATACTACAATAAAGAAACTATTGAATGCTTTAAGGAAATTAAAACAACACAAAATTTGCTTCGCAACATTACCATACCAAATACATGCATGCATAAATATTGACACACATTAAGGGAGGGAGGGAGGGAGGGGGGAGTGAGAGAGATAAAGAGAATAAATAATTGATGAAACAGTCTTATTCATCATTTTAGATAAGATAAACTTCTTCTCCACAAGATTTCTACTAAAGAGCATTTGACGGTTCGCATCAGTCATGTACATGCCATTTTAATATGCATATGAATCATATTTAGCATGCAAATAGAGAGATGTCTAAGGTAACCAGCCTTTGAGAACCACATCGGAGAAGGATAAAGTAAAAAAGAGATGACTTTAAGACACATCCTTAGCATTACAAAGGGGACAGAAGGACGAAACGTGAATTTTTCTACCAATTAACCGAGAGCTTGCCTTTTGTGTAAATAATAGAGCCCCAGTTCACAAATCATTTTAGATGTAGGATTATCTACCTTATTTCATAACAGGCAAATAATAGAGCCCTAGTGTAAACAATTTTTCTGATTTTCTTTTGAAATTCCATAAAGAGTTGTATTCACTTAAACTATGGAGCGATAACATCTTTATCATAAAGCCAATTCTGAGAATACGCTTAATTATAAAGCCAAGTGATAGTGGAATACCAATGTAGGTAAAATATGGATTAAAACCACCATATCTACTCATATCTTCAGAGTTATGAACATTATTTGCAAAGATAATTAAGCTTTTGGCTGAATTAATCTATGAAATCTATCTACATAGATAATTTGACTATTTGTATAAGAAGTGATGGTCATGCAATGCAATGCAATGGTGGTGTTTCACATTTCTCTCTTTGGACAAATCTTGTGAAAATTTTACTATTAAAAATAAAGAGATATTAAGAAATATTATAAAGAATGCTTATAAGATAAGAGATATTGGTGAGTGTAGCTTTCTTAAAAATGTGACAACATCTACATAGAGAATGTGAGACTACTTGTAAGAATTTGACAACATCTACATAAATAATTACACTAGTTGTATATGATAAGATAGTCATGCCATGCAATGCAATGGTGAAGTTTCACATCAGCCGCTTTGGCCAAAGCTTGCACTCTTTTGTTCAGAAACAAGTTAAGCCAATTTAAAGCATTAAGGGTTTTTTTGGGGCAACTACAGCTTCTCAGCATTTCAGTTGCAGCTGCGCTGCCCCAGGAAGCTGCAGCGGAGAGCTACTATGGGAAAGCTGACTGTCTATTTGTTGCAGCTGTGTGAAAACAGTTGTGGGGCAGTTGCTTTTGGAAAAATGACAATTTTGTCCCTATTTAGTAAAATTGTTTAAAAAAGAACTGTGATAACCACATTTTCAAAACTTTGAAAACAAATATTCATTTTAAAACGGAACAAAAAGTTTAGATACACTACTCACTTAACAGCGAGTACCAAATGTGCTAAAAAAAAGAAAAAAAAACTAATAAAATTCTATAAGCATACCAAAAACAACTGATGTTTCATAGGAGTGTCAATAAGAATGGTGGCAAAGAAGTTTTGTTGCCATATAATAAACAATCTTCCTATTGTATTTTCTAAAGATGTATCAATATATAAGAATAAATATCACAAATCAAATTATTCAGAGGCTATCTACTTTACTGCCTCATTTATAGGTGTGTGTGTCATTGAAGAGAGAAGATTCTCTAAGCATAACAAGAATAACTAATGTTTCATAGGAGTGTCAATAAGAATGGTGGCAAAGATGTTTTGTTGCCCTATCAGAAATAATCTTCCTACTGTATTTCCTAAAGGGGTATCAATATATAAACATAAAATGACATGGATCAAATTATTCAAAGGTTATGTACTTTATTGCCTCATTTATGGGTGTGTGTGTCATTGAAAAAAAAAGAAATTCTCTAAGCATAACATTTTGCAATTCGGTTTGCATGAGCATGCTCACACGGACAACAAATATAGATGTTTAATATGAGTGAGAATGACAATGGTGGCAATGAAGTTTCGTTGCCTTATCATACACAAATTTCTCATTATATGCCATTGAGGGGTAGCAGTATCTAAGCATAGAATGACATAAAACAAATTATTCAGAGACTATCTATTTTACTGCCTCATAAAAGTGAGAATTACAATGGCGGCAACCAAGTTCTGTTGCCACATCATACACAATTTTCTTACTATATACCCCGCAAGGGTATCAGTATATAAGCATACAATGGCTTGAAACAAATTATTTAAAGGCTATCTACTTTACTACCTCGTTTATGGGTCTCTCTATGTTATTAAGGCATACGCTTCATCCGACTTTTTGAAAGAAAATACTGTTTGCATCAACATTCTAAAAAAAAAAATTGAGCTAGAGATGTCTTATGGATCTGAGAATAAAAATTATGGCAATGAAGGTATGTTGCCCCTTCTTATGCTTTTGACTTACTATATGCCCTAATGCATGAGTGCTACGCATCACACAGTAAGATTTCTTAAACAATTTACTTCACGGACACATTTTCGGGGCTAAGCATATCATTTGTATTTTGCTTTGCATGACCATTCTCAAACAGAGATAAACAAATAAGAAACAACCACCGAACCGACCACAGACAAATCGACCACCAAACTCAAATAAACACGAGAAAAACTTCACCGTACAAATCCACGATAAACCAGAGATTTCTCAAAGTAAATATTGGTTATGAATAATTATACCAGAAGAAGAAGATCTCCGGAACTACGCTTAGGGCAGTGGAAGGTCACACTTGGCGGGCCAGCTAAAGAAGGCAGAAGAAATAATGAAAGAAGAAATTAGGGACATGAGAGTAAAAAGTGGAGCGGTCTCATCTGCAACAGAAGTTTTCACCCGGATTTGTGGCCGTCGAGAGCGAAACCTCGCACCAAACAGTCCTTTTCAGCGGCCTCCCCCGCACCACAGAGACAACCGCGCCAAATGAGCCCTAAGTTGAACAACCAACATATTATTTTTTTAGCATGCATAAAACCAAACATTAGAATTTGGCGCAATAAGAATAATACATCCATGTACCTACACTTCATAAGGATGCATGCCCTAAACCACCAAAGTGAATCGATAAAGCTAAGAAAAACATTGGGAAAAGAAGTATTATTGTTTTGAAAAATAAAAGGAAAAAAAATATGGTATTCTTCACAAAACCATCCATAAAAAAAGAGATCCAGAGGCAATAGCCAAATCACAGCACAAACACTAATACTTATATGAATCACCCCACAAATGCACAATAGTCAAGCTAAATGTCACAAGAAAATGAAGCAAAAAGATAACACCTCGGTAGACCAAGCAAGATTGCCGAGCAATCAACTGTCTGAGAAGAAATAGAAGAAGTAATTGAAAGAATACAAACGACAAACCCTAAGTGAGTCACGGTTGAACCCTTTCGCGATTCTCTGCAACAAGAATATTGAGCAAGTTGCTAGAATACCGAGCAATTGACTGTCCGAGCAGAACTAGGAGAAGAAATTGGACGAGGAATACAAACGACAAACCCTAAGCGAGTCGCGGCCGAAACTCTTTCGGAGAGAAGGAGATGACTCAAAAGAGAAAAAGAGCCGAAGTTTCAACCGAGAAGTTTAGAAAGCGGCGGCTTAGTGTTTTATTAGTATATACATAGTATATTATATTAAATTTATAATTATATTGTATAAATATGATATTTATATATGTAACACTAATATATTATTATTAATAATTTGTTATATATTATAATTTATAGGATTTAATTTTTAAAAATATAATAATTGTTTTAAAAACAAATTTAATTAATTATAATTTATAATATATATATATATATATATATATATATATATATATATATATATATATATATATATATATGTATGTATATATATATGTATGTGTGTGTGTATTTATTTAGAGCTAATTTGAGCCCAACATGAACAAACAAAATTTTATTCATATTTCGCTCGTTTGCATTACAAGCTTAAAAATTTATTGTGTTCGGCCGTTAAGCTGAACACCAGCTGTCTGGCGAACTGAAAAAATTTGCGTCCGTTAACCGTACGCAGAGATACGTACGTCAAAAAAAATACACGGGGTTATACGTGAGTTAAAGGGTTACAAGCGTGTTATAATCTCTTTGTATCTCCCGTATAACTCACTTGTAACTTGTATATAATCCGTTTGTTTAGAGAGCTAATCTTATGCCAATGCGAATGCGATTTGGATCGTATTCGGGCCAGATTTGCAACCCGTTAACCCGGCCACTCTCTCACGAACGAGAAGAGCACTTCGGCCCTGTTGGTCGATTTCCATCGTCGGGTAGCTCGACACCACTACGCGCTGCTTCGCTAAGAACAAATCCCACTTCTCTCCATGGCTTCACCGGTCGAAGAAGATAAGGCATTCCAACGTAATCCCTCGTTCCTTTCTATTCAACCCACTCTTTATGCTCCAGCCATCTGTGGAGTTAGAAGATTCGTTTGATGCATGCATTTGATTACACATGCATTTTCTTCTGCAGATATATGTCGAACGCTAGATTATCGCTATTTCTTGAATTTTGTCGATTTTTCGTAATAAACTAGCACCTTGGGTAGAGAAGGGGGCAAGTAAGGATTTTGTCAAATAAACCCCTTCAAAGGCATATATATGATCGAGCTGGCATGATTTGCTATGATTGCATGAGCGGTTTTGCTGATTAAACTAGAAGTAGTAAAAATATCCCGATAAAATAAACATTAAGATATTGGTTTTTTAGTAAAAAAACTGCCTTCACAAAGTTAAGTTTGATTCGACAATCCTGGCTGAAAAGTAGATAATTGATGTTTCTTACTTTCTGTATGAGAGAATACTAGAACCATGTTTGAACTGTAATTTTGCTAGGTTTTCTGGTAGAATTGGGAAAGAAACATTTGAACTTGGAGAGGTTTTGTTGCAACCCTCTTAACTTCGTAATGTTGCCAAATTATACTGTTAGAGCGCAAACCAAATCCTTTTCCTTTTGAAGTGCCTTCTGCAACCACCTTCTATACTTTTAGTTTCGTGCTTCATTCTTGTTGGTCTCCTTACCCTTATTTCCAAAGTCACTCTGCACTCCACATAGCTTTTTGTGCCTGCTTCATCCCTAATATGTATTTGAATGATGCTAATTTTTCTATCTCCTATTGCAGATGTCTACTATTAAGAAAACATATTTAATATTTACATCATACACTACTGCCAAAGATGTTCATGATAACTTTAGGATTTATTATATATTTGTAGTATATGTACGTGCATTATATACATATAGATGATATAGTTTGTGTGATCCACAGTACTTACCTTTTTATTGTAATATTTGTTTGTAATTGGTTTTGAGACTAGCATATAGTTTTATTTTTCCGCAAGCCACATTGGAAATCATGTTACATTGAATTTCATTGGCATAAAATTAAATAAGAAATCTTTCAAATGGATGCTTCCTAAAGGTTTTTCTAAAATTTTGATTCGCAGATTCCTTGAAATCAGTAGCAGTTGTCGGAGGTGGAGTTAGGTGTGCTCTAGCCACTTGAACCCCAAAAGTCATTTTAATGTTTTATGAATATTTATTCAAGTTCTTATTATTTGTTTTGCCAATGCTGGCATTGGTCTTTATTCTCTAAAATGGTGGGTTTGTTTGTCAATATTGTTTGAATTAATTATTAGAATATCTTCCATTTCCTGGCAATAGTTCTTACAATTTCTTCAGATTCGTTATTATTGTATGTTTCTTATGAATGTGAGGTAGAATTAGACAACTTAAATGCCTACTTTGAGAAGCCCCTCATTGTATTTCATTAATACACACTGCTATTATTAATTTAATTCCTATATAGGTTTGTAGCTGCATCAACTCAAGTTTGGAGCTTTATTTTGTAGCTCATACTGAATAAAAAAAAAAACAAAAAGTAGAAGAAAAATAAATGCAACCTCTCAATCAATTTCTACTTGTATTAGTTTTGATGATTTTTGCAGTGAAGATCTTTTTTATATAGATGTCTCAATGATGTTTTTGCTATGACATAACATTCAAAATATCATTTATTTGTGTTGTGGGATATGTACTTCCTGATATAGAAATAAAACGCAAAGAGCACAAGCAAACACAAATCGTTTACGTGGTTCGATCCAACTCGGATCTACGTCCACGGGAGGGAATCAATCGAGTAGTTCACTAGGCGTAAAAGAAATGGAGAATACATAGCTTATACATAGAGATGAGTCCTCATCTTCCTTCTATAGCTCTCCCCTCAAGCGACACTCGATACAAGCGCCGCACGATCTTTCTCCTCCTCTCTAACTCTCTAGCTATTCTCTCCTCCTTAGATCTTTTTCACTTTTAAAAACCCACACTAAAGCCTTCCCTCCTCTCATCTATTTATAAGTAGACAGACTACATTATAATATACTATAAATAATGAGCGCGTATCCTTTAAGACCGCACTGCCCACACGTCCACCCTTAGCGTCCTCCATCGCATGTGTTTACTACGTCCTTTCACATGTCCTTCTTCCACCGCACGGCGCTCCACGCGTCCTTCCACACGTCCCTTCTGCAGTATTCCATAACGATGCCAGCACTCTCTGAGTCAACAAAAGAGGCGTAAAGTAAGGAGGAGCTTAAGAGCTGCTTACTCGCCTTAACGACTAATCGGGGGTCAAAACAACAAATCTCCACCTCGACCCTCAATTATGAGATTCTAAAGTAGTGATTCCCTCCACCCGGCCCCCGAGGGCCCTCAACCCGCATGAGAAGTTCACTAGTCCTGCATGGTGTCCGAACTTAGCGATGCAGCGCGTCGGGTGAGCATGTCGCCAGGTTCTCTTCGGTTGAGTATCTTCTCCACCACTATCGAGCCTTTAAGAATAATGTCCCTTACGAAATGAAGCTTTACATCATGTGTTTGGATCTTTCATGAAATACTCGATTCTGGTTAGGTGAATAAGTGCTTTGGTCGTCACAAAACACGCTTATGCACTTTTGATGTATCCCAAGCTCTTCGACTATGCCCTTTAGCTACATAGCTTCCTTGATCGTTTATCACATAGCGATGTATTTCGGCCTTCCGTTGTTGAGAGGGCCACAACTGATGGAGGTTAGGCTTCCAACCGACCGCTAGATCAAGACAGGTGAAGATGAATCCATCACCGACTTCCTGCAGTGTTTCGCATAATCGAATCCACGGAATCGCAACTACCTTCTTCTTCGTCTTCTCCGCTTTTCAAGAGAAGTCCCAAATCGCGTGGTGCTTTCTTAAGTATCTCGAGATCCATTTTAGTGCTTCCAAGTGGTACCGTCCGGGCTCGCTACTGAACTTCGCTTACAATATCGACGGCGTAGCTAAATCCTGGCTCGCTACAAACCATACCATACACGATGCTACCAACCTCACTTGGCGTAGGGGACACCCTCCATGTACCTTTTCTCCTCTTCGCCCTCTGTGCTTCGAGAGTTCGATAACTCGAGTGTTGGCCATAGATGTTGCGCACTAGCAAGCCTCGTGTATGTTAAACTGCTTGTTAGAACTCTTCGAATATGACTTTTGAGACAAGAATAGTACCGATTTCTTGCTTCAGTATCTCAATACTGCGTGATCTTCAGAATGGTCCCAGTCCTTCATGTCAAATTCGGAATCGAGCATACTTTCGATCTTCTGGACTTCCTCTCGCTCCGCCGACATACTAACATATCATCCACATAAAGGAGCAAGTACGTACCGATTTCACCGTCTTGCCACTTACGTACACACAAGTGTCAGTAAGTCGCTCATACAAACCGATCTTTAGCATTTAAATCATCAAATCGTTTAGTACCATTGTCTTCGGGCTTTGTTTCGACTTCATACTATGCGCTTCTTTAGCAAGAACTTTGTCCTTCGTCTCGAGTGTGTTGTACCCATCCTACCGGTCTACGAGATGGTTTCTTCGAGCTCTCCATGAGAACGCAGTCTTAACATCTAGCCGTTCTAATTCCAAGTTCGAATCGAATCGCTAGTGCTCAAGACTATCCCACTGAGCAGATGCTTCACCACGGGTGAGAAGATTTCGCTGAAGTCAATCCCTTCAACTCCGTGCGAATCCCTTTGCAACGAGTCCGGCTTCGTACTTCGATCCTCTCGCATGCACTGCGTGCTTCCTTCTTCTTAAAGGTCCACTCGTGCCAACTACGCGTTTGTTCGTTGGGTCGATCCACAAGTTCCTGAGCTTGTTCTTCATCGTAGAAGCCATTTCCTCATCCATCGCCTCTTCCCACTCGTGTCTTTCCTCGCTCTTCGTGCTTCCTCAGGCTGCTCGGTTCTCGCTTCTTCTATCACGTCGACAGCGCACTCGCAGCATGTGAGATCATATCTCGCATGACCGTATCTCTCCTGGCGGTCCGATAGCTTCTCCTTCGTCCGTCCCTTACCAAGCCGTAGTCGTCGGATCTTCTTCTCCGGTTCGGCCACTGTGCTGTCTTCTCGCCACTTCGTCTCGATCGTTCACAATCGTCCTTCGATCGACCAAAGTTTGTTGCAGCTCCACCTCAATCGACGAATCCTCCTTAGCTGACACTGTCCCTCAGTAACATAGCTTCGTAAATTCCCCATTTTCGGACTCATCGAATGTCACATCCCTACCGATGATGCATTTTTGTTGATCTAGCACTGCAAAGTTTGTAACCTTTGGTTCTGGTGAGGTATCCGATGAAGATGCACTTCAAAGCCCTCGCTTCAAACCTTATCCTCGTCTAACGCGAGCGTATGCAATACATCCAAAAACTTTAAGATTATCATGGCTTACTCGGCTTTCCGTACCACATCTCCGAAGGAGTCTTCATATCAACAGCACGACGGGCATCCGTTGATAGCGTAGCAAGGCGGGCTGACACGAGCCTTCGCCTGAAACTTTTGGGTACCCGCATTTAATGAACATGCACCGCACTCTCTCAGGAGAGTCCCCGTTCATCCTCTCGCCCAAGCCGTTCGTCGAGGAGTGTTCCGGACCGTCTTGTGCGCTCGTGATGCCATTCCTCCCGCACGCCTCCTCAACCGCTCTCCGAACCAGTACTCCAAGCCAATTGTCTGCTCTCGAGTGCTTCGCCTTGCTCCCATCTTATTTTCGATGAGAGTTAACTGGCCCCGAATCGTCGAAAGCCTTCATCTTTTGTTTTGTGATAAAGACCATACCTTCCTTGCATGTAGTCATCGATGATGGACATGAAGTACCTTCCTCCTATGAGTCCGAGTTCTAGCTGGGCCCCACGATCATCGTGTACATAATCAAGAGGTTTCTTCGATGTATGTATTCCAAGTGGAGAACTTTACCCCCGCGGCACTTCCCCAAGACACATTGTTCACGTACTCCGAGCTCTTGACCCGATCTCCGCATAACGTGTTCGTTTCGGACAACTCCGTAAGCCCTTTTCACTTACATGCCCCAGCCTCATGTGCCATAGTCCGGATCTGTCGGCTCGATCGAACCGCATTCGAGAAGTTCCCGATCACAGCTTCTTCCAACAATGAGAGTATAGCCATTCTTTCGACTCCTTTCATGACTATGAGAGAGCCCTTAGCTACTCCGATACAGCCTATTCTCTCGCCTCGAATGAGTATCCATTCGACTCAGCCGTCCCTAAAGAAATCAAATTTCTTTTAAGTTCGCGGACGTACCGACATGCTCGCAAGATCCGTTCAGCCTCCATCGAACATCTTTATTCCGATCGTCCCGTCGCCGATCACCTTACGAGCTTTATCGTCTCCAAGTAGAACGGATCCACCATTTGCCAGCTTGTAGTGTCTCGAACTAGGCCTTTAGTGAGACATGTGGAAGGAGCACTTCGAGTCGACGGATCCACTCGCTGTGATTCGCATTCTCAGTGATCACTGTGAGATTTCAGCTGAATCATGCCGTTCGAGACTATGCTCGCTTCTCCGAATCTTAGGCTTCTCCCGAAAGCCTTTCTTTCTATCCGGACGAGTCCTTCTTAAAATGACCTTCCTTGCGGCAATGGTAAAGACTTGCAGGATCTCTTGAAGATCCGACTCTAACGTTTCTTCCGGACCTCGATCCGCTCCGGTCACTTTTGCGACCTTTATCGTCGATCTTCCTCTAACCATCGCATCGTCTCCGCCGGTTTCCTCCTTCATGTCGTGCTTCTTCGAAGTTCTTCGGCTCCGATCAATGATCGAACCTCTTCCAGAGTAATCGTCCGCGCCCTTCCATAGAGCATCGCATCCTCGAACCGCTCGTAGCTCTTAGGAATAGAGTTTAGCAGACAGCGGCTGCCTCGTCCTCGTCATCCATCTCGACGTCGATGTTCTCGAGATCATCTATGATCTTGTTGAACTCGTCGATCCGCTCCGAGACGGATTTGTCTTCGTGCATTTGAAGGAGTATAGGCCGTTTCTTGAAAGAGCCTATTAGCTAAAGACTTGGTCGGGTAGAGTACTCTCGAGCTTGGCCCAAAGTCGCCGAGCCGTTGTCTCCCTCGACACCTCCCTCGAACCTTATCGCCCAAGCTCAAGATTATCGACTATGAGCTTTCTCCAAGCATGCCAATCTTCTCTTCTTCGTCATGTCGGCCGGCAGTGCCGCCGACCCCTGCAAGCGCTTCGCAACGCCCCGCCGAACTAGCGAGCTCTCATCTTTACTCTCCACTGCGCCGAAGTCATTCTTTCCCGTGAACTTCTCGATGTCGAATCTGGTGGAACCCATTTTCCCCGCCAAACACCTCTTCTTCGTCGTTGGCCGCGAACACCTTCACGCGAACGCCTCTAGCCAAGCAAGTATTGATCTTCCTACGTACGGCGCCAATCGTTGTGGGATATGTACTTCCCGATATAGAAATAAAACGCAAAGAGCACAAGCAAACACAAATCGTTTACGTGGTTCGATCCAACTGGATCTACGTCCACGGAGGAATCAATCAGTAGTTCACTAAGGTAAAAGAAATGGAGAATACATAGCTTATACATAGAGATGAGTCCTCATCTTCCTTCTATAGCCTCCTCAAGCGACACTCCGATACAAGCGCCTCAAGATGTTCTCCTCCTCTCTAACTCTCTAGCTATTCTCTCCTCCTTGGCTTCTTTTTCACTCTTTAAAACCCACACTAAAGCTCTCCTCCTCTCATCTATTTATAGTAGATCAGATTACATTATAATATACTATAAATATGATGCCAGTAATCCTTTAAGTTAATCGTACTGGCTCTACACGTCCACCCTTTAGATCCTCCATCGCACTGGCTTACACGTCCTTTCACACGTCCTTCTTCCACCGCATGCGCCTCCACGTGTCCTTCCACATGTCCTCTTCTGCGTATTCCATAACGAGTGGCAAGACCTTCTAAAGCTCAACAAAAGAGGCTTTAAAGTAAGGAGGAGTTTAAGAGTGCTTACTTGCCTTAATGACTAATTGGGGGTCAAAACAACAATTTGCTTGGAAGCTACTTTATTATAATCTTACTTCATGGAAATACCAGTGAAGTATCCAACACGCTTTGAAGAAATTGGGCCAAAAGTTCTTTTCTTTGAGGTGGAAGGGCAAGCAGTGAAAGCAAGCATCTCTAGTTTGCTTTATATATGTGGCTGCTTTCTCGCTATATTTGTTTCCCAAGTAGATGTTTTTATTTTTATTTTATATTGTTGATGACTTTTGGTGAATGACTATGACCATCAAAAATTGATTTTCAGCGGGCTTACTGCAGCATATAAACTTAAAATAAATGGTTTGAAGGTCACTCTGTTTGAAGTTCAAGATAGAGCTGGAGGGAAAATAAAAAGTACATTGGAAGATGGTTTTATATGGGATGAGGGGGCAAATACAATGGTGAAATCAAGAACAACCTCATTTTTTTATTTGAACATTTACATAGATACCACACAATTCTTATTTATTTACATATCTGACACCCAAAGTTTGATATTTACATTTCTAATACCATGGTATGATAAACCTATATATGAAAATGTGTATTCAATTTTAAAAATGTAGTGATGGTGGTATTTTTGATGTAATATTTAAATCTGAGTAGTATGCATGTAAATAAGAGTGTTTAGGTGTTAGATATGTAAATACATAAGAATTGTGTGGTATGTATGAAAACGCCCCTTGTTTATTTTGCTAGAAATCAAAACTTCATTGAAATATACCCTAATTTTAAACACTAAATAAGGCAACTTATTTGTCAATGTTGGGGGTATATAATCACACCCAGAGCTAACTTGATCGGGATGTCTTAATTTCTCAACCAAACATCTCCTTTTAAATGCAGGCAGAAAGTGGAATTGCAGTTGGAAGCTTGCTTGATGATTTGGGACTTCGAGAAAAACAACAGTTCGTATGTTCTCCTCTATGTGTTTCCTTTGTTTCAATTTGGTGTTTGCTGATATTTCAATTCAAATTTATGTAAAATTCTTTTGTATTGGTTATGAAAATGATTACAAAGAATCTTTGATGTGAGTTGTCTTGGTATATATATATATATATATTTGCAAATAATATAATTATAATTAGCAAAGTTTTAATTGAAATAAAAAATAGTGCAAGAGAGGAAATATTTAAAGAAATAAAAATTAATATTATAAAGATTTAGTATATGCCATCAAATTTTAATTGTTATGATATTAAGATTTATCATTGAATATTATTGCGAGATAATGTGATATCCAGATGTAAAGATTTAAGTATCTTTGACTTATTTTATAAAAATAGAGCATACATGCAGATATAACTTTTAGAGTTGAAATTGAATGGTTTAAATGGACACACATCTCAGGAGTTTGTGTGATAAAAGGACGTCATGAAAGCTTAAAAGGTAGATTTTATTACTTTGTGATTAGGTTATGGATCTGAATATTAGGTTATTAAAATATCATTGATATTTAAGTCGAGCTGGACAAAATTAGAATGTTTAGATAAATGTGTGGTTAAATGAAAAGGAAAACTTAAGAAATGTGTATATTAGAGGAAATTTTGGTGTGCATATATTGAAGATAAGATAATTGAAAGCAAAACTTTGGACAAACTTTGATGCTTTGAACATGTACATAAATGATAGAAAATACACTTGTTAAAGGACTTGATAAAGTTAATGCTAGAGGATTAAGAAAGAAAAATATTTTGAGCATAGGTAATGTTAATAGAAGTTATTCAAATTTATATGTGAAGAATATAAGTTACTCCTCAGTCAAAACTTAACATGAATGAATGCAAAATAATGATTCATAATGCTGTAATATCAACCCCAATTGATTGGGATAATTTTAATGATTATGATTATGCTGATGATTCACAAAAAATAAATTTGTTGTACCGGTGTATTATTTAGATTCTATGATGTCAAGCTTAGGGTCCCAAACGCTATGTTTGCATTATTAGATGAACACTTAAAGAGATAAATGGAACTTTTTATTTATCCCTTAAGTTTAACTCTAATTTTGGGCGATAATAACATTGGATTAGTTGTTTTCCTTGGGCTGAAGCTTGTGCTGTAAAATATTCTCTCAGATTGAAAGGTAGGTATGATCAAGGGCTAGCAACTTTATTTAGGGTTATTGATTACACTTATTGAGGCATTAAAGCCTGAGAACCTTAAGACATGGGTGGGACAAGATGCCTTTTTTGCTTGGATAATAAGCCTTTTTTGCTTGGATGATAAGGGCCTTTGGAGAGCACTTTTTCTAACTGTAAGGATTTTCTAATTCTATTACTTACAATATTTGTATTGCTATGCTTTCTTCAAGTTATGTTAGCTAATTTTTATGTTCATGCTCATCTTTCTTCGTAAGGGGTATCATTTGATTTTTGTCTTTTTCATCTTTTGTTTTCAATATTGTTCAACCTTTTTCAAGCATGATTTTCCTTTCTATTGCCCGGTTTGTATATCATGCACACGATTTTATTTACCCAACATAATTATAATGTTATTTTTTTGTGGGACTTTATATATATACATATATACCAAACCAATTAAAATTAGATAAAACCAGATAACAACAACAAAATAGAGATGTTTACAAACAAACAGACTTACAGGATTACAAGCTCGAGAAGACACCAAGAGAACACCAGGAGAGCACTCTTAATTTATAAGAAAGGGAAATATTCTGAATTCTCTGAATTCTGCTTCCCATAATGGCAGAATGCCTCTTAAATAATTAAGGAAAAGTAGCGCTAACTGTCAGTTGTTAAACACTACTAAAAAGAAAAAACACATACTATCTGAAAGAAAGTACTGACGGGAATAAAGGTTATCCTGTCGTGCAATTATTACAAGCATTCACAAAAGCAACCACTAAGTCAGGAATAAAGTCGTCCTGACAGGGAATAATTTTTTCCTGATGTGATAAAAAGCACAAATAATTTCTTCTGATATCGAAAGTGACCTCAGTGGAAAATTACTTTAGTCAGCTGTCATCTTCATGTTATTATTTTGGTGTGACGTGGGCCACCAATTTTCCCAATTTTTTGAAGTTGATTCCTCATCATCTGAGCTTTTATTCTCAACCGACATATCGTCTTCAGATTCAAATAATTCCTTCATTTGTTTTTCATATAATTCTTGTAATCGATGTTTTATTTGTTTAGGATTTTCGCGGAGATATTTTCTTTTAATTTTATCGTGAATTTCCTTTACTCTTTGTTTTAATGTTTAAATTATTCGATTTAATCACATTGATTATTTGAACTAATTTATCATTAATGATCGTTGACCACCATTTTATAAAAAATGTTCTAGATGAACCTTTATTGTTTATATTATCTTGTCAATGGGACAAGTTCCAGTTGAAGATTCAAGAGATTTGTGCCTGATAAAAGGATAATAATTCGCACATACCTTCAGCTAGGTATTTATTTTCTATTTTATTTTGCTAAGTTGAGGATTCAACCCAAGCGGGGTATATATTGGAGATTTCCTCTGGGAGAATTTCTTTTGTTGCTCCAAATTTATCCCACCAAGATAAAAACCAATTTGATATTTCTTTATTAAGAATTTCAGATATTAAATGAAAAAACCAAGAGTGTTTATGCTTTGGATTTAGGATTAGAAAAAGTTGATTCATGGCTTGGACATAAGTCCATTAATTAAAGAAAATCATTTTTTTTTGATGAGTTGTTGGATGAACAACTTCAATTTGTTTGGTTTGAAAAGAGGTTAAAATCCATTCTTTATGATGCAGTATGTGATTTATTGTCGCTTTGCTGTGAGCACTAATTTATTGATTTCATTGAAATTGTGCTGGATTTCAACACAGTTTAATGAAGATACTATTGTTTCATATGATTCTCTATTAAGGTCAAAGCCTTGAGGATGAGGAATAGTGCCAATGTATCGTTTTTGGATTTGTCAGGGATCCATTATTTCATAATCTTCCAAAGTTATTTCGAGAATTTTTTTTCGGAAAGTTTTTTGTACGAATTCGACTATTTCTTGAATTTCTACTTTGAGTGATTTGATCTCTGATGTCGATGATATTGGGCTTCCATAAATGTAATTCTGTAAATTAATGAATTTTCGAGGAGTCAGCCCCTACCTCTCCTCCTGCGATAGGAGGATGCACCACGGGTGGGGGTCATCTTAACCCGTGAGTAAGGGGTAATACACCCCTAAGTGTCTTTATCCCTGCAAAAATTCACGAGTGTTTAAAATTACCTTTAATATATTCAATATCAAAATCAAAATTAGATAATTATACTTGTTATTCGGCAAATATATGTTTAGAAACTAGATTTTTGACATATTCTTGTAGTATATATTTAATTGAACTGCAATTTATTCTTAATAAAAACTTTTTATTTAATAATACATTTTGAAATTTATTAATACATTTGACAGCAGAGAATATTTCTATCTTTATAGTAGAATATTTTTCTTGGAAAATGACCATAAAGAAGTTTCTGAAATTTATTTTGATGATATACAAAATAGATTAATTGAAGGAAAAGGATTAATATCCTTTTTACAATGGTTTAGCAATCAAATAAATAGAAAATTACAGAGTGAAATAGATATATTATCCAGAAAGTGGAAAACTAATTCTAGAGAAGTAGAATCTATTTATCCTCCTACAATTCCTACAATATTATATTTGGATAATAGAAATCTCAATTTTGAGTTAAAATGTTTTTGGTAAAACTCTTGCTACTGATGCTACCAAAGAATTTGTTAGTGTTATTAAACAATTAAATTTTATAATATCAATATATCTTTAATTTCAAATCATTTAATAAAGTTAAAAAATAAAATAGATCAACTTATTTCCTCATTAAAAATTAACAAGCAAAAAAAAAAGTATTGAAATTATTTCTTCAAACCCTGCTCTACAACCTCCTCTAGTTTTAATTTTCAGGACCATATGCTCAGGATTTTGAGGATTTAATTCAAAAAATCAAAGGTACTAATATTACTACCTTAAATAAAGATGATAGATCATTTGAACAATTAGGAGATTCTTGTAATGAAGAAATTGATAAAATTGAAAATCAATTTGAGGGAAATAATTCCAAATTAGAATTATTTAACATACATAAATTAAATGACAATAAAGCCTCGACTTTATATTAAACACGACAGACGAGTAGATATTATTATCCTAGATCTACACCTACAGATGTTTTATATGAAAAATATAACAATAAATATCAAAATTATTATAACACATCAAATATATATTGACGGAAAGTCAGATCGACAAATATAAATTGTATTACAAAGAATGATGATTTATACTTCTGCAGCCCAGAATCATAATAATCATGCCCATCAAATTGCAACCTAATTAACTTGTGAGTTTACTAGTCTTTTAAAAGGCTTGTGAGAATACTATTTGACTCGAGAACAAAAAACTGAATTTTTGACTCCTCAAGAAAAGAAAATATCGATGTGGTTTACAAATTGAATTATTAATATCTTATAGCATTTTATGGCTATTGTATCCGATAATAGAGAGCAGATTCTATCTCACACAGAAAGTAAGATGTCCAATTTTAACCCATTTCAGATGGTATAAAGACGTTTTTTTTTGTTAATGTCTCTATAGATGTGAATAGTACGTAGTGGAAACAAAAATCTATTAACCAAATCTTTTTGCTGAAAATGTAAAATAACAATCACAATATTATAATATCAAAACAATTTCATATGAGAATTTGACAGATAATTAATAAATACTTGTGTAAAAGAATGTCTTGCCTTATGTATAAATCTCAAATTGAGATATCAGATAAAAAAAGAAAGATTAATAGAAAGAAAATAATAAGAATTTTTTTTTTGAACAATTTGCTTATGATATTCCAAAAGATCCAAAATGAAATGAAAATATTTTTTATAAAAAGAAATAATATCATAAGCAACAATCTGAAAAAATATCATTCAAAGAAAAGACTTAAAAATTCTCATAAAAGGAGAAATAAAGAATTAAAATGCTACAAATATGGCAAAATCGGGCATTATGCAAACATATGCATACTAAAAAAATAAATGAGCTTGATATTGATGAGAAGAATAAGCAATTATTATTTAAAATAATATTGAATTCATCTCCTGAGACTTCTGAAAATTCAGACGAAATTAAGAATATTCTCTTATTCATCAGAATCTGATGAGAACTACTGCAAATGAAGATCTGATTGTAAGTTTGATCATGAAAATTATTACAAATCTATAGTATAAATGAATGGTTTATTTACTCTATTTTTTCAATTTAAGAAGAAATAATTAAAATTGCATCTCAAATTGGGGATGAAAAAACTCGTAATAAAATACTAATAATAGTTATAAAATAAAAAAGAGAATATTCAAATTCCAAAATTCCCTTTTCAGGATATTTTATGATAAATGTTTTAAATAAAGTTTTAACTTTACAAACAAATAGCAGACCTACTACCATTAATGATTAGAAAATGAAGTTAACACTTTAAAATCTGAGATAATTACTCTCAGAGAAAAAAATAAAATAAATACTAAATTATTAAATCTAGATCGAAAAATATTATAACTACTGAAATATTAGTTAAAAAAAAGAAAGAATAAAGAAAATTTTTTTTTGAACTCTTTAAAAAAGGTTGTTATGCATAAATGATTTATATATTTTAAATATAAATAGATAATATACTCCAAAAAATCTCACTGTTTTGTTTGACAACGGTACATATATGAATTAAATCAAAAAAAAAAAAAAAAAACCATTCTTGATACTTTGAAAAAACCACACAGTAGTTAACTTCTGCTTCAAGAAAGAAAATGAAAATAAATTATAAAATTTCACTGCTAATATTTGTAAAAATGATATTTCTATAAATAATTATTTTTTACTGGTTAAAAAACTTAACACAACATATTATTTTAGGAACTTTGTTCTTATGTAAAATTATATCAATAGAAAAAATTGATAATACTGATATATATTCTAATAAATTTGAAAAAAAATATTTTTGAATTTATTACTAATCTAAAGAAATTATTTTAAATGAAACAAATATATTTAATTTAAAGCAAAATCAAATTATTTTTTTAAAGAAGAAATTAGTTTTCTATTAATAGAAGAAAATTAAAAGAAAATCCTATAAAAGAAAAAATTCTTACTTTTCATAGAATTATTTTAAAATACAATTTGTAGTGATAATCTAGCTGCTTTTTGGGCAAGGAAAACACACAATGTTTCTTTACCTTACGTCTAAGGCAGGTCCGTGTTAAATGAATAGTGAATATTTAAAAAAATTGTAAACAAGCAATTGCTATACTTCTTGATAAAAAAATAATTAGAAAATTAAGCTTGTCTTGTTGTTGTATAATATTTTATGTTATGAATGCTGCCGAAAGAGAAAGAGGAAAACCACGATTAGTTATTCATTATAAACATTTAAATGAGGTTTTAAAATGGATTAGGTATTCCATACCTAATAAAAGAGAATTACTTCAATCGATTAAGTCAATCCATAATCTTTTCAAAATTTGATTTAAAATTGGATACTGAAAAATTCAAATTATTGAATCTGATAAATACAAAACAACATTTACTGTTCCTTTTGGTCATTACGAATAGAACGTAATGTCATTTGGATTAAAAAATGCTCTCTGAATTACAGAAAATAATGAATAAAATATTCATTCTATAACTAGATTATATAATAGCCTATATTGATGGCGTTCTTATTTTCTTCAAAACTATAGAGAAACATTTTAAACATTTACAAACATTTAAATGACTTGCAACAGATAACGAGCTGCTTATTTCAACACTAAAAATAAAATTATTTCAAATCGAAATAAAATTTTATTTTTGGTGCTGAAATAACCAACCCATTATTTGTTGCAAGTCATTTAAGTGTTTGTAAATGTTTAAAATGTTCGTCTATAGTTTTGGAGAAAATAAGAATATCATCAAGATAAACTATTATATAACAACAAGAGCAGAGCAGACAACAGAAGCAAAACAGGTAACAACCTTCAAGCAAGCAGCCAGCTATAGTCACCACTACCGACAAGGGCACCTCGGGATAGACTAGCCAGCCCGGACACGGGAATAACAGTCCGAATTAGAGCGAAAAGCAGGAGAAAGGTAGTGCCTCCAACATTGTACTAGCGTAAAATTTTTTAAATGACACGGTTACAACCACATAACCTCCAGTTGTCCCACAAGCAGAGTATTTACTGATCAGGGTGCCGTGGAATAGATTAGCAATGATGAGAAAGCTGAGGAATAGGATGAGGACTATCAGTTTCCCCCAGATGAAGGGAAGTGCTCGCGATTCGACGAATCCTGCAGACTGATGAAGCTAGGGATTCGCAGTGCCTTCGCCACAATATATTCTACACCCGTTGCACAGTGAATAGAAAAGTATGCAGTATAATCATTGACGGCGGAAGCAACAAGAATGTGACATTAACACAGATAGTAGAGAGATTGAGACTTGCGATGCATAGACATTTGCAGCCATATTCAATGCTGTGGTTGAAGGAGAATCGGGTCCGCATTGATTGAAAATGTTTGTTAAATTTTTCGATCAGAGGCTTACTACAGGACTAAGTTTGCTGTAACGTGGTTCCCATAGATGACTGTCATATTTTGTTGGGACAACCGTGACAGTTTGACTGGAGGACTTAACACGACTGATATAGAAACACATATTCTTTCACCAAGGATGGGAAATGCATCATCCTCATTCCTTTGATGGAGCTCGAAGTCACAAGATCTTTTATCAATAGAGCAGCGTCAACAATTTAGTAATGACATTAGACGAAAGTACCGAGACGCCCGCCCTGAATACTCAACAGATACAGCCGAGGTTATGTCAATTTGAAGCCGTACCAACGGCACCACCCCGTGCGAGAAGGGTCATATTAGCCGTACCAACGGCACCACCCCGTGCGAGAAGGGTCATATTACTCTAACTGCATGCTCGTTTAAATCAATCTTGGGTTACCTTGGGAAGATTTAACAGTGCAGGCGTGGTCCGCAGCCTCAACGAAAAATCGATATGGAGATTGCCCTTAATTCCCTGTTTACGGCGGAGTTTTTTGTGTGGTGCAGTAGGGGGCCGCTCATCTCTGTAGTTTGGGGCGGAGTTTCAGTCGCGGTGGCCGCCTCGTTTAGCAAAACGTAGGCCGCGGGGTCTACCCCACTGTCCGCATTTCTTCTCGTAACTTTTACGCGTGTGCCTGTTGTTCCGACCCCGTGTTCGTCCTCTGCCTTTTCATTTCCCGTCGAGCGGCTGCTTCCTTTGCCTTAACCTGTCGTTCCAGACACCATCTTCTGGTATCATCTCTCCCTATATTTTTCTGAGACATTTTTGTATCTCATGAATTTGCACCGTATGGATTTGACTGTGTTTTTTGGTTTGATGCTTTTATCTAGTGATGGTGCTTTAATTTTTTGTGATGGATAATGAGAAAATATTGTGAGAAAGCATGTCATGCATATCTACTGATACTCCTTGGGGAATATAATGATAAAATATTGTGAGAAAGGGCGACATATCATCTTTGTTATTATTTTTATGCTCATTGCTAGGAAATATATGTAGAATTTCATGCTATGTTAATGAAATTCAATACTGATACCACTTGTGATATTCTTATGACAAAAAAAATCATATTTTTCAATCACACATTCTGAAGCGAGATAGTGAAATATATAACCTAAAAAAATTACTGTGAAAGCATATTATGAATAGCTACTGATACCCCTTAAGGCATATGATGAGAAAATATTGGGAGAAAGACCAATATTTCATCTTTGCCATATTTTTTATGCTCAATGCTAGTTAACATATGAAGTTGTGGTATGTTTGAGCATGCTTATTCAAACTTATTTTTCAAAATTTATGCTTAAAAAAATATATTTTAACACAATCTACGAAGTGAGACAGTGAAATAAATAATTTCAGAAAAATACTGTGAAAGCATATCATAAATATTTACTGATATCCCTGTTGACCTCACTTTTGTTGAGGTTTAGCTTTTCTCCTAGGATTTAGGGTTCTAGCTTTAGGAGCTTCGCCGACGATCTTAGATTCTTAGCAATGGGCCTACCTCTTTTAGAATGCTCGAAACCACTTCGACACTCTTTCGGAATCCCGGACGAAATTCTCGACCTCCAGCACAGCGACGAGTAGGTTGGAATTGGCGTTAGGACTCAAATCGAGTTCCTATGGGACCACGCTGGACCTCAGGATAGCCTCGTGCACATTTTCCGCACCACCGAGCACAAATTCCTCGAGCCGCAGCCTCGACGTCTTCAAATTCTCCGCGACGGATCGAGATTAGAAGTCGGAACGCGGGAACGAGCGACGTCAAGTCGGAATTTCGGCGAGATCGAATTCGACGCACTTTCAACTCGGCCGGTGACGAGGTTCTCCGAACGGCCTCGGATCGCGAAACGGACTCGCAGCCGTTGCGTCCGGAACGTCAAATTGCTTAGGAAAAGACGTATAACTTGTCGTGTTCGGAGCGCGGACCCGCGACGTAAAATTCGCCGTCTTTTTTATTAAAATAAATTCTATTTTCCTATTTTAACCCCCATTTTAAACCCTAAAACCCTCTCTCTCACCGGGGGCCTTGCCTTTTCTCTTTTCCTTTCGAGCCCGAGCCTTCTTCTGCGGTTCCTGCGCGAGCTTCGACGATGGTCCTCGTACTCTCGCCACTTCCACGCCCTCTCGCCCGTGCGGCTTCTTTCGGCCTTCCTCGCCGCCAGCTGCCGCCCCTTTTCGGCGACTCGTCGCCACCTTCTCCCGCCTCTTCTATTCTCGCCGAGACTCCCAGGTGAGTGGGTTTCCTCTTCTTATTCTTGAGGCCGGCTATTTAAACCTCATCTTGAGAGAGGCCTAGGGTTGGCTTTTCTGTTGGCTATCTTTTTGGCTGGCTGTTGAAATTTTTGTTGGCCGGTTGTGAGAGTGCCGCCACTGTCTTCTTCTCTCCCCCTCTTCACTCTTCTTCTTCCCTGCTACTCACGGTTCTCCCTGAGCTTAGTTTGAGTGAGATAGGGTGCTATTGGCTTTGCTCCCTGAATTTCTTGGGACTTGGCTGCTCGGTTTTGGCCCGGTTTGCGCCGTTCGGTCCCTGCTATCGGATTTTGGTGTGTTTTGCTTGGACAAACACTGAGGTATGAACTTCTTTAGTTCAGATTTCTATACTTGAGGCTATATATGTGTTTCTCTCCTTAAGATGGACATGGTTGCATAGTTAAAATGGCATGTGGTTGCTCCCTTCTCTTCTTTACTCATTCTAACCTAATGTGGGGCATGAAATGGTTTATTTAATCTATATACATGTGGAGCTTACTCTTTTTGCTCCTTTCATTTCTTCTTTATTCAAAAAAAAAAAAGGAAAAGCATGTTAGGAAAGCTTGAATTGATTTAGGGAGGAGCCTCATGCTTACTTGCATTGGAAATGCATTGAAGCTCTATTTTGGGATATGTTGGATATATGAAAATGCTTATTTAGGCTTCATGTTTAGCTGAAATTTCAAGCCTTATCTTGGCTCGTTATGATCTTGGTTGAAAGTAAATTTTATTTCGTTTTAAAAGAGCTTTGGAGCTTTTTTTGTTGGCTTTGTTTTCGGTCTTGACTCACATTTGTTCTCTCGATTCAAGTCTATTTTGAGCCTTGTTTTTTTTTTCTCTCGGCTTTTGAGGTCGTTTGAGCCTCTTCGTCTTCTGGTTCTTGTGTTTTCTTTGCCTGTGCATTCTACCATGCACGCTAGAGGCTCGGTTTGTGTTTTCGTTGCATAGCCAGTTCACCATCGCACTTGAAAGGGGTGGGGGCTCGTTTCTTTTGATATTCCTGTTGCTCTCCGTATTGCCCTCTTTCATGAGCATTTGGATTTGGATTTGGGGAGAGATCTTTCCCCTCTTTTGCTCGTTCTGTTTGCGGATTCCTGTCCTTTTGACACTTGACTTGGGGCCTTTGTGTTGCTTTGTTTTGTTGTCGCTCGACGCTGCTCCTACGACTTGTAGTGGGCCTCGGTTTTGGTTCTTGTCGTTCTATGCAGCCTCTGCAGTGCGGCCTTGGTTTAGGCTCGGTTAAGGTCTATACGGGGCTCGGTTTTGTGCTTTGTGTAAGCTATGGGAGGGGCTGAATGGCTTGGTCACCTAGTGGAGTTTATTCTTATGTGTTTGTGGTAAATTGGAATTGATATGGTGATGGTATTTTTGCTTCTTGCTACACTTGCATATGAAATTGGTTTGGAAGAATTTAAGAGCATCTCTTATTTGCTTCAATTAATGCTTGAAAGTTAAATGTTGAGGCTTGATTAAAAAAAAAATGCGAGCATGAGGTTAGCGATTGCTTCGATAAATTGATATTGATATATGTGGGCCTGTTTCGAACGACTTGTCATGGCCGATCTCGTGGCATGAAATGGAAGTTGGATTTTGAATTTAAAAATGACAAAGTCTTGGAATTTGTGATAAGCACTCTCGGTTTAGTGGCGCCGAGTCCAGGACCCGAGCAGTTGCTTTCTCTGTATGTTTTTCTCGATTTTACGATCTTTGTTTGGGAAAAGGAGTGTGTTCGAGGGGTCTAGTCCTCATCTCTCCGAGAGCGTCGTGGTGCCTTTGGTGTCCTTTTTCTAGGATATGTGAGGACTGGTCGGGAGTTCGGGGTGATTTACTTGTTTTCGATTCTTGGAAATCGGTTCACTTTCTTTTACGAATTTGTGTTAGGTGAACCGTTTTCCCTCTTTCTTTCCTTGACCTCTCGTCCCTGAGTCTTCACCTCGTTCTTGGCTCAAAGCACACACCTACGGGGACGTGTAGGTGTGCACATATAACCCCTTAGGTTATATGTGGGGCCATCAACTAAGCTTGTAAGTGCGGTGGGGACATTGATGAGATTGCGAAAAAAAGAAAAATTACGAGAATCGTAGAATGGGCCGCCTGACTCAGAGACTGCAGAGAAGTAGAGCGAGAACCACGGAACCGTTCGCCCGTCTTTGGGGTTTCTACTGCACGACAATCCGAGGATGTTCGTAGTCTACAGTCTATTAGGATAAATGATATCGTGACTAAAATACTTTAAAACAAAAAAATACATATGTTTGAAAAATACAAAACTACTTCCACTACTACTGCAACCTTACTTACCTACGGCTTTTTACTTGCATGCGAAACAAAAATGAAATGTGTGAAAATTTATAAAGCGTCGCAGTTGCGGCTATTCGAGTCTGGATTAGATCGCGCTCTACAGAAAGTCGGCTCAGTAGTCCACGACTCAAGTCCGGATATTAGCGACGTTCCGAGTCCGAAACACTACTGTGTCTTACGGGTCTTTCTTTCAGATGCTCTCATGGCTTCTCTTACGGTTCGTCGTGAGTTTCTTCCGGTGTTCTTTCTTTGTTTTTACGACTTCGTTTTGTTTTTTCGTTCGTGACTTTTCTCGGAGCTTTTACGGACGTTCTTTTCTTTCTTTCTCGATTCTCCTGGCTTTCTTTCACGGTTTTATTCGCTCTTGTTGTCTTTCTTTTGTTTTACTCGTTAGGTTTTCGTACTTTCTATTTTCATATGTATCGTAAGTATTTCGTAGTCGGTGTGTTTGCCCATTACTTGTACTCCGCTTTCCTCGCGCTAATGACTTCTTCCACGAAATAAAAAAAATATGAAAATAATAATAAACGAGAGTAACAAGGCCATGTATGAAGAAATGACATACGTACTCTCCGCAACACTCGTCATTCTTCATTTATTTGTTATACGCAGCTTGCTTTTCAATGACATACTCTTGTTGACATACCCCGCTTACTTTCGGTATACATACTTGCTCGCATGTTTTATCTTTCCCGTACTTTCTCCGCTTAAGCATGTTATTTTAACGATGTCTCCGTTTCGCATAAGCATGTTTATCGTTTAGTTTACTATAACGATGCTCCTCGTTTACCGCTTTCTTTTACTACTACTATCATTCAGTACACACTCACTGAGTCTGAATAAAATGATAATAAAAACGAAATAAACAACTCGTACGCTCACTTTAACTTAAAACTTTAAATCTAAACCGCGATTCCTCGTCTACAACGCGGAGCTTGGAGCACGCGTGGCAAGCACTGACCATCTTCTTTAAGCAAACACCGTGTCGACATCGCAAAAACCATTCTTTAGCTTAAATAACAGTTCTTGTGATTTCGAGTGAAATTCTCCTACAAGCGACATAAACCTCTCACCTTTTCTTTGGCGCTTCGCACGCCCCTCCCGTGCGATATAAGCTCCTAACTCGCTTGTGGTTTCAGGCGTTGTCGTCCGATACGACGTAGTCCTCCTATCTTTCGAGTAGTTTCAGATAATCGTGACATTACGCAAACGTAATTCCTATAATTAATTTACAGGATCGAAATTAAAATAAATCCCTTTCCAAAATTTAAAGCCCAAACCATGTGATAGCTTCGGGACGTCCTCGAGGTCCTCCTCGAGATTCGTGACATCCCTCACCCTTCTTCTTCGACTTCATAAATAACCGTTCCTTCAAGCGCTTTCACCTATCGGATTTCCTACTACCAAATTTCGTCAAAACCCTACTCTCGACTTCGTGCAAGATAGAAACCGAGATCTAAATCGAGAGTTCTCTCGAGTGAACTGGTCATTTGAGGTAATTAACTATAAGGCTGCTCTATAGGTGAGTTTTAAAGACTCGGATAATATAAACCCTATTTAATTCTTTTCGTATTAAATGGGGAATTTATCTGGCCCACATAAAGGTTCGTCGATAGAACTGGATGTCATGAATTTTGTGGTTTATTTGACCGAGCGATATTGTCAAGTAGGGTGTCTATTCTTCGGGATAGGTGCATTACTTGCGATATCGCGCTCGTTCATTCAAACTACTTAACGAATGAGATCCGTCCTTTCTCATTCTCATATTTTAAAACTTAAAATTTTATTTTCAAAAACCAATACATACATATACATAAATTAAATTAAAACCTCAAGCCCTCTCCTCTTAAGCGGCCGACAATCCCTTGGGCATATAATGAGAAAATATTTTGAGAAAGGACAACATATAATCTTTGTCATCATTTTTATGCTCACTGCTAGGAAACATATGTAGAATTTTATGTTTTTTTATTGAAATTCAGAACTAATACCACTTGGGACATTCCTATGAGAAGAAAAATATATATTTCAATCACACACAATCTATGAAGTGAGACAGTTATATAGATTGCTTCAGAAAAGTACTTTGAAAGTATATTATGCATAGCTACTGATACCTCTTGGGGCGTATAATGAGAAAGTATTGTCAGAAATGACAACATATCATCTTTGCCATCTTTTTATGCTCACTAATAGGAAACATATGTAGAATTTCATGCTTTGTTACCGAAATTCAATACTAATACCACTTGAGACATTCTTATGACAAGAAAATATACTTTTTAATCACACACACAATTTATGAAGTGAGGCAGTGAAATAGATAGTTTTAGAAAGTTACTGTGAAAACATATCATGCATAGCTACTGATACTTCTTGGGGTATGTAATGAAAAGATGTTATGAGAAACGCCAATATATCAGCTTTGTCATCTTTTTTATGCTCACTGATAGAAAACATATGTAGAATTTCATGCTTTGTTTCTGAAATTCAATACAAATACCATTAGGGGCATTCTTATTATTAAAAAAACATATTTTTCAATCACACACTCTGCAGCGACGCAGTGAAATATATAACCTCAGAAAATTATTATGACATCATATCATGCATAACTACTGATACCTCTTGGATATATAATGAGAAAATATTGTGAGATAGATTAACATATCATCTTTGCCATCATTTTTATGCTCACTGCTAGGAAATATTTTTAAACTATCATTCTTTGTTTATAAAATCAGTACTAATACCCTCTGTGGTATTCTTATTATTAGAAAAATATATTTTTCAATCGCACACACAATCTATGAAGTGAAGCAGTGAAATAGATAACTTCAGAAAATTACTGTAAAAACATATCATATATAGCTATTGATACCTCTTCTGGCACATAATAAAAAAATATTGTGAGAAATGTTAACATATCACCTCTGTCATTATTTTTATGCTCACTGATAAGAAACATATGTAGAATATCATGCTTTGTTTTTTAATTCAATAATAATATTCCAGGGGTATTCTTATGATTAGAAAAACATATTTTTCAATCACACATACTCTACAGTGACGCAGTGAAATAGATGGCCTTAGAAAATTACTGTGTCGGCATATCATGCATAGCTACTGATACCCCTGAGATGTATAAAATATTGTGAAAAATGACAACACATCATCTGTCATCTTTTTTATGCTCGCTGCTAAGAAACAATTTTAAACTATATCATACATTGTTTCTAAAATTCAGTACTAATATCCCTTGGGGCATTCTTATGATTAGAGAATCATATTTTTCAATCACACACGATCTATGAAGTGATACAATGAAATAGATAATCTCAGAAAATTACTATGACAGCATACCATGCATAACTACTGATATCTCTTGGGGCATATAATGAAAAAATATTATGAGAAAGGGTAACACATCCTCTTTGCCATTTTTTCTATGCTCGCTACTAGGAAACATATGTAGAATATCTTGCTTTTGTTACTTAAATTCAATATTAATTCTCCCTAGAGCATTCATATGATTAGAAAAACACATTTTTAAATCACACATACACTCTGAAGTGAGACAGTGAAATAAGTAGCACGGAAAGTTACTGACAGCATGTTGTGCATAGCTACTGATATCCTTTGGAGCATATATATTATTAGAAATGGCAACAAAACATCTTTGCCATCATTTTATTGCTCACTGCTATGAGATATGTAGATTATCATGCATGATTATTGTAATTCAGTACAAATACCCTTTGAGGGCATTATGTAAATTAATATTGTAAGAAGGAACACCGATCATCTTTGTCATCATCTCTATATTCACAACTTTTGTTTTTGCTATCATAGCAGTAAAATGGCTAAGACCAAAGAGGCTGGTCTGCTTGCACTGTGGGACAAAGAAACCAAAATAGTCTTTTATGACATTTGCCTCATTGAAATTGATCTGGGCAATATGCCCACTACATATTTCAATAAGGAAGAGTGACATAATATTATCAAAAAGTTTAAGGAGAGTACAGACCAAGGGTATGATAGGATGCAACTGAAGAATAAATGGGATCAGCTCAAGAAGGATTGGAAAATTTGGAAGGAATTGAAATGATAATTCAACATGCTTGGGTTGAGATCCGGTGAAGCGAACCATTAATGCTCCGAAGGAGTTGTGGATAGAAAGACTTTACGGTAAGAGTTTTTTCATATCATCTAATTTGGTTGATTTCATTTTTATTTACTAAATGAAATATTTAGGTGGTGCCTGCTGCGAAGAAATTTAAACTTTGTGGACTTAAGTCTGAGTTGGAGAAGAAGTTTGACCGGATGTTTGGGGGTGTCGTTGCTACAGGCAAATTGCATGCCCGCCCAGTGAGACAGGGTTTCGTAGCACCCCAGAGAACTTGGTAGCATATCAATCAAGTGATTCAACCCAAGTACCCAGCGCGAACCTCCATAAAGTCGAGTCCATCTGTCGTTCCAAGCGTCTGCGGGTAGACCGTAAAAAGAAAGGTAGAGCTGCTTTCGTTAGAAATCAGATATCACACTGGTAGCTACTTCCTACGTTGAACCGCATACAGTACAAGAACATTCCATTGAGCAGGTTGTGCAAATTCTAAATGCAGATAGGGAAATTTCTTTGGATTTGTCTCTATATTTTTTGTGGTAGAGTTGCTTGAAAATCCCACCCGCAGAGATTTTTTCGTGAAGATTCCCCAAGAAAAATGGGTGGTGTATCTGCGACATTTTTATGATTGGAGAAAAATTTGACACTTTTTTTATTTTCTACTCCTTGGGACAAATTTATTTATGTATTTTATTATGTTATGATTTGGTTCTTTGAAATTCTTGGTACTTTGTTGAATAATATTCATAAATCCTCATTATTCAGATATCACAACTGATTGAGACACGATTTTAATTATTTTGTATCAGTTAGTATGATATACACCTAAATAGATTAAACCAGAGAAAGATAGAGAATGAGAGCTATAACAATTTACTTGATCCACGAATATTATAACACGTACATTGATCTTTCTCTATGCTTAACATTGTCATATATTGGGGTATAATGAGTTGTGGAATTGCTTGCTGGATACCCAACAAGATTCAACATGTTTAGCATGAGACAGGAGATATGTAATAATCTTTTGGCAGAACTCAACAAATTTCATGGACTTTATGGGTCTTCGAGGACTCTACGAGAGGTTTTGATGATAACCCTGTACATATTATCATACCATGAGTCAATGCAAGGAACATTGAAATAATTTCAACACTCTTTTGAGACGATTAATAGATACTTTTCGGTGGGTTTGAATGCACTTGTGCACCTTTCTACGTAAGTCATCAAACCAACGGATCCAACTTTTGGGTAGACTCCTATTTTGATTTCACTTGATGCACGTTACATGCCGTTCTTTAAAGTAACATTTTTAATTCATCACAGTCAATTTTAAATATAGAAGCCGTACATTAATAACTCATTCTTATTTGAGTTGGATTGCATAGGAGCAATTGATGAAACCCACATTGATGCATGGGTGCCAGATAAGGAGAAAATTACATTCATTGGACATAGTGCACCTACGCAGATTGTCATGGCTATTTGCGACTTCAACATGTGTTTTACTTTCGTCATGCTCGGTTGGGAGGGTGGTGCGCACGACAGTAGAATTTTCAATGTTGCAACGTGGAATACCCACTACAACTTCCCACATCCTCCTCAAGGCATGCTCGAGCCCTAAATACTCTGTTGATTCACTTTAACCTTCATACTAATTATGCAATAAATTTCAAGCAAATATTATTTGGTGGATGCTGGATATCCATTGCAGCGAGGGTATCTCAAGCCCTTTCCTGATACGAGAGCAAGCCGACAATGTTACGTGGCAGAAAGAAGCTGTTTAATAAAAGACATTCCTCTTTACCCGGTGTCATCGAGAAGACTTTTCGGCGTTTGGAATAAGAAATTAGTTATACTCCGCGATATATACCATATTACCTGTTTCCCAAATAGGTCCGGATTTTGATTGCCACAATGACTCTGCACAATTGTATTCGGCGGCATCCTTCCCGCAACGACATTGACTTTCATAGGGCTGACCAGGATCAGTAGCATGTACCTTTAGAAGCATTTGAGTACCACCTCGGCATTCACTGTCACTAGTTCAGAATGATCCTTCCATTATCTGTATTAAAGAGGGGAAGGTTGCAAGCGAAATGGTGGAGCTAAGGGAGAAAACTACTGATGCATTACTAGGAGGCTGATTAGATTATTTGTAATTTATTCAGTACTACGTCTAATTCATTTTCTTTGTCAAAACATTGTCAACATTCATATTGGATAGTGAGCATTCAATAATTTATTTCTTTTATCTAAAGGCTTTTGTACTTTATATTTTATATTCATTGGTTTGAAATTTTTACGCAATTTGTAATTGTATTGTTTTAATTATTTTTTTAGCAAATTCAATTCCTATTTTCACTAATGCATTGTCTTTTACAACATTCTGGAAAGACGAGCTCAAGGATTTCAGGGACATCCCGACGATTGCTTTGCCACTGCGGACTACAGACTTCCCTATTGATGTCACGTCGGGCCCATAGCTACGGGAAACGGTTCTACAGCTGCTCGCGGATCATCGCAGAGAAGTGTGGCGGATCATCGCAAAGAAGTGTGACTTCTTCCGGTGGGTTCCACTGCCGTCGGTGATCGAGAATTGATACTATGACTTGAGGACAATGTAGCACGGTACACATACCGTCTTAATGTTAAGAACAATATAATCATTATAGTAATTATAATTTTAATAGTTTTAGACATTTTTTGGCACTCTTGGTACTTGCTATTAAGTGGGGTGTGTATTTAAATTTTTGTATAGTTTTGATGTGAATTTATGCTTCTAAAGTATCAAATATATGACTATGATAGTTCTGTTATAAATAGTATTGCTAAACAGGGCAGAATGATCATTTAGTCAGAAACAACTGTCATATAACTGTTTTTAAACAGCTGAAACAAACAAACAACAAACTTTCCAATAGCAGCTTCCTGGGGCAGCTAAGATGCAGTTGATAAGCTGTAGCTTCTCCAAACAGACCCTAAATACCTCGGGTGACAATAAAGTCGCCAGTGGGATCTAGTGCGCCTGACGATGAAATGGAAGCTTAGACTTATGAAGTTGAAGCTCCCCAACCCCAGGAGACCGATGCGAGTGCTGAAACCAGCGCCCAAATACGGGTGCTAAATACGTCCCGATACAGGGTGCTTCGATCCCGCGGGCTAGAAGTTCCGCGAATTCTCGCGGAAACTGTTGGCGGGAGGATCACGATTCTCACTCTATGTATTGTGATCCTTCGCGAACTGGGGGGCGACGCCTGTAAGAATTTCGGGAAGAGTTTTTTGGATCCTTCTCGCCCACCCTTTTCTTTTATGTAGAAGTTTCTTGGGAGTCTATAATTTTTTGGCCTTATATGTGTGGGAGTCACTAATGTTTGTGTTTTTTTTCAGATTTCTATGTAGAGTTCTTTTTCCCTTTGTGCAGTGTATCCGAGGAGGTGGGGCGCTTCGGCTATATCATCTCCGAGGTGGTGATTATATCATCCCTTTTTACCTTTCCGAAGCCTTCTCTTCTCTGTTCCTCAGCCGCCGAACTCTCCCTCCATCACCCCGACACCCAACCATTCCCCCTTCCTGAAGGTTATTACTATTGTTCCGCCTCCCTAACTTCTTTCAACTTATCCCAACCACCACACTACCACTGTCGATCACTTACCCATTCAGTTCCACAACTTCCCTTCTCTACCACCCGCCTCCCATGGCTGCCGTCATCCATTCCAATCAGCCCTATCCCTCTAGCTGACCTCCACCACCCATTGGGATATAGTTAGGAGTGTTTGCTTGTGTTGTTTTATGTTTTGTGTTGTTATTTCCGTTCAAGTCATGTTGTAACTCTATTTTAATCTTAATGAAAGTTTGCTTTTGTGCTTCCACTATTTTTCCTACTAGTTCCGATATCACCTAGAATTCCTGGAAAGCATATTTTTCTTGTCAAGCTTGATCAAGTCAACCATGCGTGAATTGGTCGAATTCAGTTAAAGATAGAAAAGGGTCATACAGGGTTTATGTTGAGACTATCTTTTTAAACAGGATGGGATAGATAGGAGGGGAAAAGGGGTAGAGGGAACTCAAATTCACAGATTGAAAGTGCTTCAGTTTGATTTGGCTGATGGTACAATCTAATATATTTGGGAAAGAAATTTGATGGTCTCTCCATTAATTTAGATATTCCCATATAAGAGCAATGGTATTTTAAAAGTTGCTTACTCTGCTAGGGTTTCGCCTCACGGCAAAGCCTGACATATGCTTCGTCGATCTTCGTCTTGTTGTGTCTACTCCTTCGCCGTGTTTTGTTTTGTTGCGTCGAGCGGCGTCGGATGTGTAGTCGCCTCCACTGTTTCCTCCTACTTCGTCGCGCGGTTTGCTTCGTCGCACGTTTTCTGTTTCTTCGCGCGTTGCCGTCGGCTGACCTTCGTGCGGTGTCGCTGGATCGTCGTGCTTTGCTCTCTGCCCGACAATTCCTTCTCGCTTCCTCAGCTTCGTTTGCGTCTGTTGCTGGCTTTCTCTCGAAGCTCAACAATGACTCTGAGTCAAATCCTCCTCCGCTCGAACCATCATCTGTTCACCGATCCTCGCTGCTCTTTGTTGGCTTCCTCGGTCACTTTCCGCATTCTTCACTGTATAGCTTCGGACAGAACGTGCGCTGCTGCCCTTGCGGGTGTACACGCCTCAAGTACTCATAAATCGTGTTTCTTCCCGCATTCCTTTGCGCTGGCAGAGGGTGGTGAATTCTGTTACATCAATAAACATAGTAGGAAGAATGAGAAGCCAACTATCTTTTTTACGGAAACAGAATGTAATCAGCTTGTTTACGCCCTTCGTCTGAATTTGGTCGGGAAATTCCTTTATGACCATCCCAAAATGGAGCTTCATAAGGAATTTGAGCATATGCACCTTGTTGGGGAGTGAAAGTTGGTCTTTTAGATGGAAGACACATCTTTATTCAACTTAATAATGAAGAGGATTACCCACGATTATTTGCTAGAAGATTAATCTGGATTGATAACAGAGCCATGAATATTTTGAAATGGTCGGTGGATTTTGACCCCCAGACGGAACCACCAACCATTGCAGTCTGGATTCGCCTCCCTGACTTGAAAATTCAACATTTTACTCAAGAGGTTTTGTACTCTATTGCTTTAGCTTACGGTAATCCACTCAAAACGGACACTCCTACTCTTAATCTTTCCCGTCCCTCTGAAGCCATGGTACTTGTTGAAAGGGTCATCACTTCAATCGCTCCTGAGGAAGTTTGGTTTGGCTCACAACATCAAGGATATTGACAAAAGGTTGTTATTGAGTCTTTCCCTTCGGATTGCTTGCATTGTCGTATGTTCTGCCATTCCAATTCTCTGTGCCAGCATCTACACCCCCATCTAAGACCAAAGAAGCAATGTGCTCAGCCAAAGGCAGTGATTCCCCCTTCTCCTGATCCGCTCCAAGTTGTTGACACTTTTGATCATCGGAAGGATACTCCTGAAGATGCCACTATTCTTGCTGGTAATATGCTACACAAAGCTCATGATGTAGGTCCTATTTTGGAATCTCTTCTCGTGGGGGCAGGGGAGACAGTTCACACTTCACCTGCCCTAGAATCTAACTTTGATGTAACGAGTGGCAATACTTCTATTTAGTGTCTACCGCCCAATCAGATAGAGCAAGTTGTTACTGTGACTCAGACACATAGAGTTCATGATGTGCAACAGCCTACACCTGTTCGTCAATCTTTGGATCAATCCACGGAGCAGATGAGTCAATCCTTGAGTGATGAATGACAGGTTTATACATCCAGGAAGAAGAAGAAGAATGGAGTCATTCTACCAAACTTGAGGGATGATACATTGGTTGATTCGGGTACTGACATCAAACTTAATAATTTGTTAGCTTGCTCCCGTCTTAGAACCAGATGCAGAGGCAGGGCTAAATTGAATTTCGTAAGCTAACTGAATCTGCGAGTGTTGGCAGACTTTTGATGTACAATTTCTATGTTGTAATCTTGGTTTTTTGGGTATACATGTATTTCCTACGTATGTGTTGTATGTCGGATGGTTAGGGTCCATTTTGGGCCCTTTCTTTCAACCTATCTGTACCTTTCCTCTTATTAATATATTCGCCTTCAGACTTTTCGGAAAAAAAAAACTTTATTTAAAATAAAATTGCCCTAAAAATTTTTAGTTGTTTCAATTTATCAAGTAAATCAGAGCATAATCCAAATAAATGTTGGCTCTATGTTTAGAAGTGAACCTGAACACAACGTCAATGTTATTCACATTGATTTCCAATTGGCTTATTGTACTCAAGCATAAGTTGAAAGCTCTCAAATTTCAGAATTTTGAAGGTCAATTTTTAAAATTGCAGTTCTTTATAGATTCCAGTTTTATTAAGTAAGCAGAATTAATTTCCAGCGTTAGTTCAGAACATAAGATATTGCAAATTATTGATTGAAGTAGTTTTTAAGATGGAATGTAGTGCACTAGTAAGAAATCCACATAAAGAGTTAATTTGAGAGGATTATAAAGGGAAATGAACCGTAGTAGGTAAAAGCTAACTCGACTAAAATTGAGCAAAATATTTATAAAAACTAGTGTTAACACATAATGTAACTCTAACATGATGAATATGGAATCGGGCTTCATAAATTCATCTCAAATAAATAAAATTTGGCTACTGATGATGATGTTTTATGGGTATTTTTCTCCCATAGTCTCTTCTCTGCGTCGATCCAATATTTTTCAATGTTGAATATAATGATTTGAAATCAAAATTTGAACTTACTGCCATTTGAACAGCCTATTTCTCAAAACAAGCGCTATGTTGTAAGGAACGGGATGCCAAAATTGGTAAATTTCTTTCAGAAGACACAACTCTTCATTTTTGCCTTGCTCATTTTAAGGGATATCAATAACAGCTGATACCTATCCTTTTTTTGCCATGTCAGATTCCTTCAAGTCCAATTGCACTAATCAAATCCGATATCCTTTCAACACAATCAAAGGTTCGTTTTGCTAACACTTAGAATTCTTACTATAATTGTCAGTTGTCTTGTTATATTCAGCATAGCAATGCTGGTGAAAGTGATATTACGTTATTTTGCTCTTTTGTTGTGGTATGTCACATGACTTATGAGAAAACATTGTCTGTTTAGGCGACTTAGCTCTAAACTGTTTCAGTTTTTGGATAAATATAAAAAATCACTTGCTGCTGTTGAGCTAAGCTTGGAAAGACATGTAAACTCTACTTTGATTACATTTTTAATGATTATTTAGTATTTTTTTATGCCAGCTGGCTGTTAACTTGTTGTCAATACGTCTTACTTTTTTAAGACTCTTGAAAAAGCTAGATTTTAGAGAAGGTACAGTGCTGAAGCCAGAAATGCCTTCAATATTTGCCTTGTGATTTCTTAGATCCATTTTCTAATTTATCTGCGACTTGGCATACTCTTTCGAGTATACATCATTTTTGTGAACAATATGTTTCCATATCATATATGCCACATGGCATACCAATTATTTAATTACTTGTTCAATTTGATACAATTTGGATGATTACATTTGTTTATGGTTAGTTTGAATTTATAGCATACAATATTCTTGGAACAGCATGGGAACTTAAAAGTTTACGCTGCAATGGATGGCTCTGACAGAAGCAATGAATGAACAACTGAGGCATGCCTCGTCAACCATCACCAAAACTTAATTTACACAACAGCAAAATGATTGCACCTAGACAATTCATGGCTTCTTACATACTTCAAATGCAAAAATAATATAGTAATGCTTACTAGTTTATAGCCTTACATTTAAAGATTCAAGGTATAAAGAGGCACTATATTGGACCTTTTTCATTCAAAATAACTGCAATATACAAAATTTCACATGTATAGATAACATCCAAATTCAGTTTCATTGTCATATAGTCCTTATTACAATACACATCCAGACGACATCACAATTCTATGAATTCATCATACCGCAACATAATGCATCCAAAGCAATCAAGTTTATTTAAAACTATACTTTTCATTACCATATTTACACAAATATCTAACCGAAAGTGATCCACATTAGCTGTAGATTAAATTTTTTTTATGACATCTATTCCATGGATGTCCTTTTTGCACAGGCTGGGGAAGCCTGCTGGGTAGCTTACCAGGCAATGCTTAGAAGATTCGGGTGAAGCCAAATGAAGCTAAGAGGAGCTGATTTGGGTTAGGTTTGGTTTGATTCGGCTAAGGAAGTCATTTTAGCCTGTCAATGAGGCTTGAACCCCTTGGGCTATCTCAAGTGGGTTGGGTCAACTTAAGTTTCTAACTAAGGGTCTTGGTTAGCTTAGGCAAAGATTCAAACCATTTGGACTGTGTAAGGTTTAAGTTCAAGGGTATCAAAAGTAGAGTTCTTGGACTCCATTGTCTATCCAAGTTTGAACATGGCCCAAGTGGCTTGACTTTTGTCAACCCCAACCTATCCAAGTTCTATGACATCCCCTATGGTCAAACCAAGGCTTCGTAATGCCCTAGGCTCCATCCAAAGGGGGATTTCGTAGAAGTTCTATAGTCTTGGGATCTCTATCGGTTGACATATGGTTGGAGAAGGGTTGACTAAATGGAATTCACGTAATTTGGTTAGATAAGGATGTCCTTAATTCGTGAGCTTGGTCTTAGGAAATGGTCTGGTTTGTTGGTTTAATAGCCGAATCAATTAAATCCCAAGGCCCACCTTTGGCCTGGATTGAGTTTCTATGATTTGGATTTAGTTTTATCCCATTACAAAAGGGCTTGCAGTGGTTGGATAGGTTTCAATTGTGTTTTAAAAGTTCTAGGATAGACTTCTGGTTTTGGTTACCCCCTATTTTAGTCTAGGGCCAATATGGCCTAGATGGGGGTCTGGGCTACCCTATGCTTTGGTTATTATTTGATTAAATGTTCAAATGAGTTGATTGGATTTAGCTTAGCTCAGAAAAGGTTCCTAAGAGCGGCTAAGGCAAAATAGGACATATAATGGGCTATGATATCTTAGAGAAAGTGAATTTTAGTCATTACATCCCTATCGATCCCAAAGGAGTTCAGGGCTGGTTTGAATTAGGTTTAAAGCAGTCCTAGTGTTTTTTTTTTTTGGGATTGGGTGAACCCCACAATAAACTTTTTAAATCTTAGGAGTATGTTAGATTTCAATTGAGTCACTCAAGACCAAAGAGGTTCTATAGGCAAGCTCCAACACTAGGGTAGGTCAAGGTTCTTATGGGGCACTACATAGGCCAAGGGGTTTTTAGAATTTGCTTACATTACTTTTAGCAAGAGTAGGATCCTATAGCTAACTTTTAAAGAAGTTTATGGCTTCTTAGGGCTATAGAGGTGAAATCTAAGGTTTGAGTTTTGTTTGTTGGCCAAAGAGAACCAATGAGAATAGTTCTAAGCTAGAGTAAGGGCTACCTATGGATCGAGGCTAAACATAACATAGATCTAATTAACATTATTCATATAAGATGTCAACATAAAGAGGGAGACTAATGTGGATAATGGAGTTTCCGGAGAGATTGAAAGCGCGGGGCTACGCGCTTGTGTTGAACTTAGGTATATTTGTATTTTTTTTAGTGAACAAGCATCACCTTATAAGTCATATTCATAGCATGTGTCCTAGTCATAGCGTTTGAATGATGAAACGTAAGAATCATAACATAACGTGCCATGATTTGTACATTTCAAGATAAGTACCTAATGTATTTTATATTGGAGTTCTATTCTTCACACCTGAGATTTTTTTGTCAAGGTTTAACTAGATGTAAAACTATTTTTTACTACCATCAATTTATATTCACATCCTTTTTTTACTTTACAATTATGCCATTATATTTATAAATTATACTTTATGTGCACATGGATACAGTAACACCCCCTGCTAGCGATTTCCCAATCAAGTATAAAGTAAGAAAATGGTACTCTTAAATAGATATGCAGTTGCTCAATTTGGTAGCTTGAACCTTGGCCAATACCTTGGCATTACTTTAGAATTTCCATCTTCACCAAACTCATGCCATTAACGAATATAACTACTTAATACTCCAATTTGACTCCTCTTTCAATTACTTATGAAACCTATGACATATAATTTGTATTAATCACAATTCTAAGTCACATCACTAAATCATCTTGGCCCTTTGCTAATATAATATGATTAATACCCATCATTTTCAGTTAATAACCCTTTTTAACTAAAATAGGAGGCTATACGGTTTCTTAACCAACATACACTCTAGACATGTTTGGATATATTTTTGCACAACAATTCTAACTAATTACACATAATTATGAAACATAGTTATAGAATTTTATATCTAGTGACAGTTATTAAAAACATTATATATCATTATTTAAACTTGAATATGTAGTCAAACTCAATGGTCAATTGTGCACAATCAATTTAAAATTGTATATATCATTCATTTTATGTAATTTAATTATGCCTTTATCTCAGCATGACACCTTGTTAAATCTCTTCTGTTGATCCAACTCGAACTTATGATTCTTAGTATCTTTATGACACATGATCCATATAGTTTATTGTTATATGCGCATATTCCAATCTATGTGCCAGCCTACATGCTTTCAGTTTATGAGCCTCCTGCCTTAGATCTGTAGACTCCATGTCGACAACTCTTGTATTTATCAAGCAGCTGCAACTCTATTGATTCATGTGCTATTGATTCACCTGGTAATTATGTGGTCCAATCAGCTGACCATCCTGATGGGTCCCCCTCGACCTAGCTTACCACTTTTAGCTTGGGCTAGCTATACCCATCCACTTTTACGTGTAACTCTTTTTATGGTTCCAACCTCGTGGATCTAGATTATATTGCTTTTACTCGTGTAATAGGCATTTAAAAATTGATTGTAAATTGTAATGTTATTCATAATATTTATATTTAATGATTAACATAATAATCCAATGCATTAAATAAAATTAGTATATTTTTATGTTTTATGCATGCGCTTTTGATAGAGCAGGAGAGAAGACGGGGAGGGTAATAATTCAAATTTTTAATGTAGATTTCTTTTTATTTTTCATGTCCTTTATTTATTGTTTTTATAAACTACTTGGAGATTTATATCACTTCTATATATTGCTTGCTTTTGTGTTCTCAATTTTTATTTTTTTCTACAAAACAATCGCAGGCTCTTTATGAAAGATTTTAAAAGCCTAAATCAGCATAACTATCTTGTTAATATCTCAACCCTTACAAATCTTACTATTAAAAATTATAAAATGAGCATTTATCATTGTGGCTTGAGAATAGAGGTATTGTAGCTCTTGTCTACAATCCTTCGAGTCAAATATTTTGAATGTACTTGATAGAGCCAAATTGACGCATAAATATATTGTGTAACCCTGAGTCATGTTAGCATATAGATCTAGAATCATTGCATCTTTGTATTGCATTATAGACCTTCATTGTGCATTCAACCCTTTATACCGAGAAGGTGAAATTATATGACTGATTTTCCTTTCTTATTGTTTAGCCTTTCTTACATTGTATGGAGGTATTGTAGCACTTTTGGTTCCTTTGGGAAATGTTTGCACATTATCCTTGTGCAATCTCCTTCTTGAGTTAATCTATCCGGTCTCTTCCTCGAGATGATGTTGAGAAGCCCCATCTATCTATGTCACCGTACTGACATCACTAACTGTCTTCCATCTTGCTGCTTTACCTCATTGTGGACGCCACTATATGCTTAACTGCTTGTTTGAGTTTCTCCATTTGTTAGTAATTGCCTACTTCCCATTTCATTGAGTCTAGGAACATGAATAAACATCCTAAATCAAGAGTTCTCTTCAATGCCTCACTCAAGATGTTATTAGTTATGAAAGCTTACACCCAAGAGAAATTAGTACCCCACAAGCTTTAATACCCACTTTGGCATGTCATGCCTCTTCGGGAAAATCTCTTGGATTTTCCTTTTTACCTGCTCCTATCTGTTCTCAAATTGTGGCGAAATTCTACAATAACTTTTTCATCCTTTGGAGTGGTGCAATAACATCTTTTTTACTCACCCTTGAGGTTCTTTGAAGGTCATATGGCAGTGAAAACTTGCATGAAAGATGATTGAAAGTTCCTAGGCTTTCCATTAAGGAATTAGTTACTAAATACTTATATTCAATAGCTTTAGGGGTCTCAAGATTCTTTTGGCATGATAATCTGATTAGAGCCTAGCACAAGAAATTTAGATTTGGGTTAATTCGGTTAGGGCTCATCTCAAGTTCATGTCACTGCTCAAGTGGCCCAAAAAAATTTGGGTCAATTTGGTCGGGCCTACCTAACTGCCTGCTCGTAACCTTTCGAATAAGATTTTTCTTTGCCCTTCTAGTAGAACTCATATGATAGTAATATTTTATTAGTTTTTCAGGTTAACTTGTAAAGAATAGGCCATTGTGGTCATTAATATCATTTTCACATTAATCCAACATGTTTTTCAAGCTTCTCATGTTGAATCAGGTCATTTTTGAGCTTCATCATATCTTTTTCATATTAGAGTTTATAACCTTTTGGCAAATGGATCATTTTGACAAATACATTACAAGTTTTCAACTCCAATCAGATTGGTTTATTTTCAGGTCACGCTTAAACCTAACTCATTAGAATAAATTGACACCCTAGTTAGCTTCAGTGTCCACATCAGCATCTATCCAGAATAGAAGAAAAAAAGTGAGATTGATTTTGAAATTCATGTTGAAACGTTCTACTTTTTTTTTTTTCCTTGAGGATATCTCTCTAGACGCATGCTTCTATGATAAACAAAAAATTGGAAACATAATTATTCTCTCTTTACTTCTTACTTCTTCAGCATGTTTTGATAGCTCCTTTACAGTTATGACAAACATTCACATTGAATTCTGACTTCTTTTTTGTTTTCAAATTGTTGAATACCAGTTAAAATACAAATAGGAGAAACATATGTTGTTAATTTTTTAAGTTCTTGGAAAATCCTCTGGTCCGAGAAAGGAAGGCTCTACTCTTTTTGACCATGCTTCATTCAGATTACCTTATTCAACATTATTTTGAGTTAGATTCCATTGAAATTTTGCTTCCCTTTTTTCCTCTTTGATTTTCACCAACTGTGAATTGCATTACAATTATAAATTGTTGCAGTTGAAGATCCTACTGGAGCCATTTTCAAGGAAGCATTCTGATAAAAGAAGTTCCACGAAGGTTTGTGATACAGGCATACAAGAAAGGTGAACGTCCCTCATGATGGTTTGGCTGCAACTGCTTCTAGAAATATATATCATTTTGCTATTTTTTTTTTCATTTCTCCGCAATCATTGTGGACTTGGGGACGATCAACCCCTCCCCTTTAATTGTATAAAAATTTTCCTTAAGTTTCATTTAAAACCCCATTTCTCCATTGTCCCTATGCTTCTTTCTTCTCTGTACAAAGCACCTGGTCTTTCCTCCTCTTTATTTCACTCATTTTCTTGCAAACATCTCATGATGTTGGCCCATTCATGCCATTTTGACACTAGAAATCTTTTTTTAATAGATTTTAGTTGAACTTGTGCACAAAACACATTGAGAAAATGCGCTCAAGTACCTTTATTAATTTGGTGGGAGGTTTGTTTTACCATTGTGCCTCATGCACTAAAGTCAAATTGACTTTAGTGATGTGTATTATGTCCTACTTTTGCTACCTCTTTGCACGGAGGAGGATGGGGATGCAGAAGCGTTGTTGAAATTCACCCAAAAAAATTAATCCATGAAACAGAGATTGCCAAGATAAAAAAATGAAACATTGTGGGTTACAAAATTTGTGTTTGGCGCTTTAGACAATGTCTTGTGCTTCAGATTTAATTTTTAGATGGCATATTGAATTTAAGATAGACACTTCATAGAATTGTATTTTTATTTTACAATTATGATATGATTCAAGGTTTATCATATGGGCATGACTTTGTGGAAAGTAATCCCTCTCGATGACAATAGTAGGCTTGTCGATAGTGCTTAGTTTACAGTAGTAATAAATTGATTGAGGTTTAAATACATCTATTGCCATTCGAATGATGCGGGAATGATGAAGAATCTGATCAAGATCATATGAGTCCATCATCTTGGCTTATTAGGGAATATGTTCTTAAGCATATGAGATAGTTGACTCAACGTGATCAAAGGATTTCTGTCCCTGTATATGATTTGCATCATTCAATGGGATCTTGTAGAGTTATGATAGGATAATTTTAAGTTGAACTTAGGTAATAGAGAATTTTGTGCCCTATGATGTGAATTCTATTGTTTATCAATCAGTGAATTTGAGCCGTTAGGAATTGGCGGCTTCAGTGATGATCGTACTTTAATATTACTATTTTGTGCCAAATCACCCCGTCAGTGAGCCCTGGTGACTATAGTCATATCTTTATAGTACCATTTAGATTGACTTGGTTCTCATTTCACACGGTAATTGGATTTCTTAAAGAAACATTAAAGATTATGCAGGGGAAAATATAAAGATAGCAACACTGGAATGAGCATTTAGGCAGTGGGCTGGCCAGAAAGGCGGACCATGATTTGCCATTTTAATGTCATATAGAAATGAAACTTGATGCTTCCCAATACATTATAGCAATGAACATCAAAGCCATGTTTTGAAATTTATAACCTGATAATTTACAGTTGAAATTATGTAAAAGATTTCTTTTAATTGTTCTGTTATTTCTAAATAATGACTTAAATATCTCTATTTTTTTCTTCCTTCAGTGTGGGTCAGTTCTTTAAACGCCACTTTGGAACAGAGGTGAGTAGACATTTTTCGTAAGTTAAATAATGATCGGTTTATTTCTTTTTTTTTTTTCTGAATGAAATTAAAGTAACGTGTTTACCAAGTTATTCTGTTTTCCCAGTATAGGTGGTTGATTATCTTATTGACCCTTTTGTGGCTGGTACCAGTGCAAGTGATCCTGAATCTCTCTCTGTGAGCACCATGCTCTTTCCTTATTAAAAATGAGTAATACTACTAAATTTTGGCTTAAGATGTTCATTGCTTCTAGATTTCTACATGGGGCCTGACACAATTTTTTTTTTGTTAATATAAGATTTTTTATGTTTTTTTTTTATTTAGATAATTGACTGAAGTTTTAGAAGATTGACATTTAAATGAACAAGCTTTGATATTGACTCACTAGTTCATTTATTTTTATGATCATGCTTTTTTATTGTTCGACAGGTTGCTCCCTAAGAACTTGATAGAATGCTCCTTTAATTGTATGGATTGCTTATTCTATGTTCTTGTATCTACATTTTTTATGCCTGATGAACTTTAGAAATTATGCATATTACCAAGTCACATATATGATGAAAATATTAAGTAAATTGCTACATTTATTAAAATCTACTTTATTTTTCATCAATATTTTCAATTTTTTAGCAATAATAGCTAGTGAATTTTGTTAATTTTAATTAAAATGTTAAGAAAAGTTATTAAGCCTATATGTTTAAATCATAGTATCCTAAATAAGAGTTTGTTAGACTTGATTATGATTCAAACTCCATAAAAAAAAAAAAAATCATATATATTTTAAACATAGGCATATTCAAGCTAGGCTTTAACTCTATATGAAAATTAATGAATAAACTTGAATAAGATTGTATTGCTTAGTTGGGAGTTCTTATGCCATCATAGGCCATTATAATTTTCTGGAAGTTTTAACATGTAATGGTTTTGTAAGAAACTGCCAATAACCTTCTATGACTATTAAATTATTCCTGTTTGCAGATGCGTCATGCATTTCCACAGTTATGGAATTTAGAAAATAAGTAAGTTCTATCCCTTCAGAATTATTTTACATGTTTCGTAACGAATGCCACTGATCATATCAAAAGAAATAAACTTGGTTCTAATTTTATTATCTGTAATTCCAAAAATTGTTTTGGAAAATACTTGACGCATGAGAAATATCTAGCCATTTTAGTTTGTCACTATGGCTTCTTTCTTTGGCTTTAATTCCTGCTAAGAGAGGCCTGCAAAAATAGTTGTCTCATTCTATTTTATTGCGAATTCTGATGTTCATCGAGGAGATATTTCTCACAAAGTGAAAACTGATAATAATTTAATTTTGAGCTAGCAATTATTGACCTTCACTGAATTGAGAAAAGTTGGCAAATTTGTAAGATCTATCTAAATTAATGCTGATGGTTATGATGATGTTCTAGACCTTCAGTAATGTCAATTGTACCAGTTACTGTATGGCTATGATGAAGATGAGGATTATAATATGATGGAATATTACGACAAATTAAAATTTTCTACCCTGGTTTCCCTGCTACCTTCATTATCTGTCATAATTTCCACTTATATGTAGTCCACTTTGTTTTTTCTATTTTTCCTTTTTCGATACTCCTGATGATGTTGAGGAACCAAGACTCATGTTTAGAAATGCACTAAAAAGTGTGAAAGCACCTCACATATAACACTAAATATATGAAAATCTATTAAAATTAATCATAATAGTTTTTCATATATCTGAAAGAATCACAAAATTAGTAGAAATTTAGATTTCATAACTCCTAAAAGTTGATGCAAGCATAAGATTTTTTTAATATTAAGTTTTAAACATATGTCTGTATAATTTAGACATGTTTTAAATATCTCATATATTTGCAATAAGAGCACAGTATTGTGTTGATTTACTTAAGTTCGAATGCATTTTAGGAACGCCTTATAAGCCCTACTTTTTATAAAAGATTATCATTTTGTGTTATAGCGCTTGATTGGGAATGACTGAATGAAACAATGAATGTTGAAGCTCCTCCTCCATCTCTCATTCTTTCTCGCCCGAATGATAATAGTGTCACATCAGTTTAATGTTTACAATAATCCACTAATAAGAATCAACCAATCAGTAAGGAGCCACTAAACAACAGAAGTTCATATACATCATTCAAATATATAGTGATATCCAATTTGCAATAATTATGCATGTACTTTAACATTGAAGCAGTTCAAAATTTATAAGACCTTGAAAATATCATTTTTATCAAAGACTTTAAAGATTTCATTTCTTTTGATTAGAAATTTTATAGCATTTTTAAATAACTTTCATTTAAGAAGCCATCTCAAGAGCAACAGTTTAAAATAATCTCCTGACAACAAATGTTCAATTTAATGTTGGAGTTTTATAGTGCTCTGCTTTAGTACTCGACTACTGAAAATTAATCCAAATTAATCCCTAGGTTGAATTTGGTGGTTAACAACAACCATTACCTTTGAGAATATTTAGTAAGAAAAATTTTAAATAATTTTTTTTTAATTATTACTCTATTTTCATATGTAACAAATTATTTAAATTTATGAATGAGGGTAAGTCTTTTAGTTGAAGAGTAGAGACAAAATAGTGACTATTTAGGGTCGCAAAGTGACAAAGCAACGAGTTTGGATGATTTGTATATACAAATTTTTAATTTGATGAATTTTCTCTCAATTGGTCCTGCAACACCATTAAACTAAATGAAAAAATTGATTTAGGACTAATTTGAATAAATTTTTAATATTTGGAACTAATAAGGAGCAATTTCAAATTTCAGGAGTAGATTTGGTGTTGAAATTCTGGGAATTTTGAGCTTTTGCTCACTTATGATACAATAATTTTTATTTTCATTTTATTCTCTTTGTCCAAGCATTTTTTATTTTCACTTTTGTGCTATTATACAATAGCGTCCCCAATCAGTACTATAAGACGTGACTTCTGTGATTGACTTAAACATTTGTTTCATTTGATTTTGACATGAGAGTTTTGGTTGAACCAGTTGGTTCAGTAGGGCGCTGATCCAGTAGGGAGGCTGGACCGGCTAGCTGAGGCTAATGGGTAGGAGCTACCACCTTCCCCCCTCCCCCTTTTTGCCTATTATAAATATATGTTACTACTGTTTAGCATTTAGTTTTGTTGAGTTTTTTTCCAAGTAAGTCATCGATGACTGTTTTCCCTTTTATGGCTGTATCCGAAGGCGATGAGGTGCTCCGACTGTAACTCGTCCGAGGTGGTGGTCTTCTCCAAAGTTTCGGGGGATGCTCTGACTATAACTCCTTCCCGTGGGATAGTTACCCTTCCCCACTCCCCTCTACAATTTCCCTAGACTTGCTTTGTGTCGCAAAGCCTTCTCCTTGTCGCCGTTTCCTTACCCGTACTCCCCCTTTTTCCCTGTCGTAAAACATCTGCCTGCTCCATATCAGCTGCCGCTACCCCTTCCCTATCTTTCACGCTGAGACACCCCCTCTCCCACTTGTCTCCAGCTCCACCCACAACCCTTCTGCCATCCTATAACCTGCTTCCCCATCTACTGCTCCAATCGGCAACCTTCCCACATGACAACCTTTTTGCTACTACCCTGTATGCAGCTCCTTCCCAGCCTTAATTCTACAGCCTAAGCAACCCCCTGCCCTATTCATAGCTAGAACCACCACCCCTTTCCTTCCTGTTGTTCAAAAACCCTGCCTTCACCACCACCTTTAACTGGCGTATCTACCTGCTAGCCTGCCCCCTTTGTCGTTGCCCTAGTATGTTTTTTTTGTTTGTTATCATTTATTTTCTATATTGAAGAGTCTTCATTATAATCCTTTTTAATTGTAGCAATAATATTTGCATTTCCAGTGTGGTTTCGGTTCATTTCGTATCAAAGTTGTTATAACTGACCCGGTGCTTAGAACTAACTAACACGGGTAATGTGGAACTTTCCACATTTTTAAAGCTTCCAATATATATAATTAGAGCCGCAATTAATCCACAGGTACAATAAGGAAATTTCAATCATCCAAGAGGAACAAAAAATCTTGAAGTAAACTCAATTCTTACAACAGAATATTTATTCCCAAAATAATAGTACAAAAAGAAATTACAAACATATCATACTAGAACCTATCAGTTGCAGTCCTCTTGAAAACCAAGTTTCTCCTACAGACATCGATTAAAAATTTTTTTTCTCCTGAAAAAATAATATTAATTGCAATCGTAAGTTTGAATTAGTGAGTAATTATAATCTAATATGCATTAAATTATGATGTTTATGTTTTGCATAAATGATAAAAAAATGCAGTTCATTTCCTTATAAAATCTTGAACTTCCTCTTTAATTTTATTCATTCCCATTTCACTTTAAGTATTTACCAATTAAACCTCTTTAATAATTATCACAAGATTACCGTCATACCCTAAGGTATTATCAATTGTCTCCGAAGACACTCAAAATTGTACCAGATTGTACCCTCAAATTTTCCCGAAGATACACCTTTATAATTTTTTTCAATGTGCATGGTTACATTGCATCCTCTGTCAGTACCATCTAGGGGTTATCCTGTATAACTTAAATCTTTACATCTCATTTCATTCATTTAAAATGCATCTTTCTATGTCCATTATTTTCTTGCTGTTTGTGATAGTATTTCAGACTATTAAAATGTAAGACACAAATAAAATATTTATTTTAAACTATTTAATAAAACAATTATTCTTTTAAAATGATATTAATTTAATGCTTAAAAGAAAATAATCATTCACATTTGCTATTAAAAGAATGTTGTAAATGCTTAATTTCTCATTTCACTTGGCTATTACCTATTGATTAAATATGTTTATAATTATAAGAATTTTATTATAAAAGAAAGACTTAAATATATCTAATGACATATATTATAAATAACTCATAAATAATTATACCAGTCATTACCTTAAAAAGATTTGGTTTGCTTCTTGCACTTGATTCCTCTTCCTCCCCTCAGTTTCATCACTATAATTCTCCAACCTCAAGTACTTCTTAATTCAAGTAAATTTTATCTTAACATTACACACACACACACATATATAATATTTGATTAACTAAATTTAAATATGAAGATTTACCTTATATGTTTCTAGTATTAATCTCCTCTTAGCTTGCACAATTCACCAACTGCTCTTCCCAAGCCGAATATCTTTATATTAGGACAATGATTCAATAAAACTTTCCTTTAATTAAATAGACATACCTTCACACACACAAACACACATATAATTATTCATAATATAATATATATATAAATTTATTAAAACATTAAATTTACCTTTATATATTTTAGTCTCTGCCTTAACCTCATGCACACGAGCTGCACGAGCTCTTTCTTTTCCTTTGGCCGATCGGTAAGAGCTCGAGCCAACAACGCGACTTTTTTCTCCTTTGTCCCTACATAAGCCGCTCGCAAGGATCACTGGCTTCGGCTTCTCTTCTTCGATCTCGGTTTGAATCTAAGGCAGCACATGCCTTTCTTCTTCCTCCTCTTCCTCCACATGCATGAGGACACGACACTTATTCTTCCTCTTCGGTGTAAGCACAACGTCGTACGTTCCTCCTCTGCTTTGCATGGTGGCAGCGCTCAAAGCCACGACCTCTTCCCTGTCTCCTCCACCAGTTGACTAGGGCTGGGTGTCGTATCACAAGTATGAGACTCTGAATTCTTCTTCTTCTCTCACTCTCTCGCTCTCCGTTTGCTCTCTGTTCGTGTGACGGTTAGGAGTGATGAATGAGCGAGAGATGTCCTCCCCCTCTCGACTTCACTTAACGAATCATCCCAACGGTTTGATTCAGTAATATTATTATTATTTGATATTATTATTCTTATATTTTATATGAAAAATTTAGTTATTACAAGCTCCCCTCCTTGAAAAAATTTCGTCCTCGAAATTCGAAAAATATTTAAAACGAAACAAACATACCTCAATTGAAAGTTTTGTTGATATATTTCTTGCATCTCAGAGACTTTCTCCCAGGTAGCATTCTTCTCTGACCCATGCATCCATAAAATCTTTAGAAAAGGGATTTCTCTGTTCTGCAGCTTCTTCACATCATAATCTATAATACTTAGCTCTTTAACATAAGTCTAATCAGGCTGAATATCAATTGAATATGCTATCACTCTACTAAATTCATCTGCAATATACTCTTTCAGTGAAGAAATGTTGGAAAACATTTTGCACTCCCTGAATATAAGCTGGTAAAATATGTAAATCACATTACCAATATGCTCCACAATCTCAAATGGACCGACAAATCTGGGGCTTAACTTTTCTGTCTTCCTAAAATGTTGCACACCCTTCAGTGGACTGACATTGGTAAAGATAAACTCTTCAACTTCAAATTCAATAGGTCTGTGCTTGGTAGCATAATATTTCCTTTGTCTATTCTGCGCTGCCCTCAATCTGTATCTAATTAGTCAAATCTTCTCAGTAGTATTGTCAACTAAATCAGCACCAATGATCTTTTTTTCACTTGTTTCAGCCCAACTTAGAGGCGTCCTGCACTTCCTTCCATACAAGACTTCATATGGAGCCATCTTGATGTTAACCTAGTAGCTGTTATTATAAGCAAACTCTACTAAAGTTATATGTGATTCTCAACCTTCACCAAATCTAAGGACACATATGTTAGTAGATTCTCTAAAGTTTGAATAGTCCTCTCTAACCGACCATCTATCTTAGGGCCAAATGTTATACTGAAAGTTAGTCGTATGCCAAAAGCTTCACGAACCTTCTTCCATAATCTGGAAGTAAACCTGTCATCTCTGTCGGAAACAATAGACTTTGACACCCCATGCAACCTCACAATTTGGTCCACATATAATTTGGCTAGCTTTTCAACTGGATTTGTCTGTATAATAGGCATGACATGGGCAGTTTTAGGCACCCTATCGATAATTACCCAAATAGCATCAAGACCCTGACATGATTTTGGCAATCAATAACAAAATCTATCGCAATCTCCTCTCATTTTCACTCTGGAACTGGTAAAGTTTGCAACTGACCTACAGGATGTTGATGCTCTGCCTCATCAGTTGACATGAAGGATACTTAGCCACAAATTCTGCCATATTTCTCTTCAATCATGGCCACTAAAATGCTTCTGTAAGATTCTGGTACATTTTATTACTTCTTGGTGAATAGTATAGACAATTAAATTTGCTTCCTCCAGAATCTTCTTCTTCAGATCATCAAACATAAACACAATCTTTATACCTCAATATACCATCCTGATCTTGCTCGTACTTCTCTAAACTGTCTGCCTTAACCTGCTCGAGAACTTTCTGAATACTGCTATATGTGGCTGGAGAATCTCCAATTCTGCCTTCAAAGTTGGCAGCACCGTCAACTGATATGATTGAGTTATAGTATCATCACCATAATCAATTATAGTCGGCTTCAACTTCTTTGGATCTTTAATTAATAGCTCTTGTTGCGTTAATAAATATTGCTTGAAGTTTTTTCTTCAACGTATCCGCCACCACATTTGCCTTCTCTGGATGATACTGAATATTTAAATCATAATCTCTAATAAATTTCAGCCATCTCCTTTGCCTTAGATTTATATCTTTCTTAGTAAAGTTATACTTCAAACTTTAGCGGTCAGTAAAAACTTCACATCTAATTCCATGCAGGTAATGCCTCAAAATCTTGAGTGCAAATGTAACTGCAACAAGCTCCAAGTCATGTGTGGGATAGTTCTTTTCTTATTTCTTCAATTTTCGTGCTGCATTTGCAATGACTTTCCCATGCTGCATAAGCACACAACCCAAACCTCTCAAAGATGCATCACTGAAAATTTGAAGTCCATCAGAATCCGAAGGATGACTAATTCTGGGGCAGACATTATGCAATTCTTCAACTTTTAAAAAGCCTCCTCACAACGGTCAAACCATTCAAACTTCACCGCTTCTGAGTCAATCTTGATATTGGCATAGCAATCTGTGAAAATCCGTTAACAAACCTCCTATAACAATCTGCCAAACCTAGCAAACTCTTGACCTCGGTGACACTACTAGGTCTCAGCCAATCTGGAATTGCTTTAAACTTTATCTGATCTACAGATATATTGTCCTCACTATTAGAAAAGATACACATTTAAGTCAAAATTCACATTTAGAAAATTTGGCATAAAGTGTATTCTCCTTCAAAACCTGCAACAGAGCATACAAATGACTTGTATGATTGACTTCATCCTTTGAATACACCAGGATATCATCTATGAAGACGATCACAAATATATCTAAAAATTGCCTGAAGACCCTGTTCATCAGATTCATAAAAACTGCTGAAATATTGGTCAGTCCAAACAACATCACCTCGAATTCATAGTGCCCATATTTGGACATAAAGCAGTCTTCGCTATGTCTTATTTTTTAATCCTCAACTGGTGCCCCTTCCAACTAATCAAACAAATCATCAATCCTCGGCGGTGGATATTTATTTTTAACTGGTTGGAACGACTGCCTACCATGAGTGCCCCAAGGAAACTTGGATTTCCTTGAATTTCTTCCCTTATAAATTTCCATCCTCCTCTTAGTAGCCCCTAGATCGAGCTCAATTTCTCTAGCTCTCTTCACCAGGTTAGAATATTCATTGATTCCAAGAGAAATCAATGACTGTCTAATCATATCTTTGGCCCAAATAAAAATCGGCGGCACTTCTCTTCTGCATTATAAATCAATGAGGCACATACCTTGAGAGCATGTTGGATTTAGCTTCATACTCTATAATCGAGCGATCACCCTGTACCAACCTGATAAACATGCCTTGCATTTGCCTTCTGGCAGACAGTGGTACAAACTAGTCTCTAAAGGTGCTCACGAACTAGCCTAACTATCATCTGACTGGCTGTACCCCAAATTTCTCTTGCAACTGTCCACGCCACCATCTCTCAACTTCTCCTAATGCATTGTTGCAAATGTAACGAACCTATCAAGAGGACAAGGTAACCCATCTAAGATGTCCATCCTCAACAACCAGGTTTTTCGGATCCACCGTACCTCATCAAGAAAAAATAGGTAGTCTCATATTCTAAAATAATTTTAAGTACTTATCCATCTGACATTTTCTCCCCTAGAACTGGCTTTACTTTGAGAGTTCTTAATTAACTGTGTTACTGTGGTCATCATCTTAGTAAATGCATTTGCTTTCACAGTAACCTGTGGGGGTGCATCAACTTCTGCAGTATCATGTCTAGCTTTTTCCCCATGATTTTACATATTTTTTAAATAACGTAAGAAAATTTATAATTTGACAAAAGATAAGCTTTCATTGGTATCGCTTAATAACTAATTTAATAATCCTAGTAGCTCTTTTAGATCATTATCCAACCTAATTGCTCTGATATCACTTTTGTCATGACCCGACTCGTTGCTTAGATTTAACTAAAGCAGATACTGCGGACATACTGTATTAATATCTAACTAACTATTCACATTTTTAAAGCTTCCAATATATATAAAAGAGCCATTAATAATCCACTAGTACAGTATAGAAATTTAAATCATCCAACAGAACAGAATAAATCTACAATAAAAATCTCAATCCTTACGACATAACATTTCTACCAAAAAATAGTAAAAAAAAGAAATTACAAGCATATCATACTAGTACCAATCAGCTGTAATCCTCATTCTAGAGGGATAGCCCTTTACTAAGCATTGGAGATGTGGTACTACCGATCCCTCATTCTCGTAAGGTTACTGTGTCAGGATCGTGCTAGGACCTCTCACACACACCTGCAGTGATTCTATCATCAACGCCCTAAACCCCGAACCATCCCACTTACAGCCTTACTTGATGGTTTACATATTGCAAAATGCTATACGTGCATACTTATTCTTCGTACATAAGTGCATAAATTCAACCAAGAAGCGAGAAAAGAAAAGAAAAGAAGATAAGAAAAAAATGGGGGAGAGGGAGAACCGACTCCACCCAAAAGTGCAGGAAGGGAAAGAGTGTGCAGGCTCTCAAAAACTACGTTCAAAAAACGACTTTTAACCTCCAATGACATGAATTTTGTGAGGCTCGCCTAAAACTTATCAAAATGATGCTCCAACAAATTTCCCAAATTTTCATAAACCTAAACCGTTGCAATTTCACACTTTTCCCCAAAAAAAAAAAGAGCGGACAACATTTCAACCTTCCTAAAAGTGATATTTTCATTCATTTTTTTAAACAATAAGCACAAAGCCTCAAAACATATCTCAAACTTTCCCAACATAGCCTATATTTGAACCCTAGATGAGGGAGCCAAAAGGTCTCCCAATGGTAGCCCCAAAATCATGCTCAAAACAGCTACTAAAACGTCCCAAAATCGCAGTCCGAATGTCAATGAAACACTCCCAAACCTCGCCAAAACGGGCTGGAGAACTGCAGCCTTAAATGGCTTACATCACCTAAAAAAAAGTCATTCGAAGGCTCTAAGCAACATTCAAAACTCAAGCCCAAAACGGTAAGCATTCAGCGCAACAAGTTCACCTGAAACATGCTCCAATGCAGCATATGAACTCAAATTAAAAGTTGCATTCAAAATATTTCTCCCAAGCTCTCAAAGCAATAAATGTTCATCGAACTTCAAACTTTTGCAAATATTGCAATTATGATTTTTCATGGAATGAAGTGGCATACATGCAAATATAACAAAAGTCTGAAATTATTTCTCAAGCTTTCAATGTCGCATGTGTAAGTACATCGTAATTTAAAGAGCCGAACACATATACCTTTCAGTTTTGACGTGTAGGCTGCCCTAACAGTTCCAAAGTGACTAACAAGTTTGATTGCGTGAAGAAAGCTAGACTCCAAGAAAAGAGATGGAACTAGCAAATGCATGACATTTCCAATATCACCTCATTTTATATATGTGGTATGCAATCAAAATCAAGAATCCATCCATCAAGCAATATTGTAGAATATATGACTTCAGCATAGGACAACAACGATGATACTTCAATTACTAATAAACCCATCAACTCCACCTTCTCATTCACGCCAACCAAATTTTAAGATTTTTGCAAAAGAACATCCCCACTTTTCAGATTTTGCAAGAAAAAGACCATCTCCATTTTTTAAATTTTGCGAAAAGAACACCCACACTTTTCAGATTTTGCAAGAAAAGTACCAATTCCACTTTTTAGATTTTGTAAAAAAAAAAAAAAAAAAACACCCAAACTTTTCAGATTTTTTTTTTAATTTTTTTAAGAAAGCGAAGCATCAAGTCACTAAATGTAGGTTATACAAATGATAAGCTCTCAAGTACCAAATATGTAAGACTAAAGCAATATTCAAACTCTAAAGCCTCAAGCAACAATGAAATGACAAAACTACAAGTTTGAGATGAAAGAGGGCTTACACGCCTCACATTTAAACATCTTGCCAACATAGTGCAATGCTAGAATTAAAACAATGCTTGGATGAGTAAGAGATAAATCAATAAAGCATGAAGTCTAGCCTAAACCCATTTAATTAGTGAACATGACATTCCATCCATTCTCAAGCTAATATCAAACATGTGAGTGACGTTAAGCTTAAAGTAAATGGCAAGTGTATAAACATAGCAAGAAGCCCGAGATGTTCATCTCAATTTGCAAAAAAAAAAAAAAAAAAAAAAAAAAAAAAAAAAAAAAAAAAAAAAATTGAGAAGGTTTAGTTAGAGACGATTGATATGCATGTAAGACTCCCATTCAAAATTATTGGAATAGTAGAAACACTCGTTCAATTAACTACCCTTTTGTCAATATCAAAATCTCCATAGAACAAGCTTGGAGATCACGCCATTAGCACACTTCACAAGCCTAAATGCATAACACTGCCATAAGCCATTTTAGCAAGCTCCACTTTCTCTCTTAATATGATATCTTAGAGCAGATAAATGTAAAAGGCAAAATTGAAGCTTAATCCAAACCTACTTAATCATAAAGCATTTCATTTTTCCCATCACAAACCGATATATTATTTTTTGGAACCAAAACTTCATCAAAGTAAGACAAGCAAGAAAAAAAAAAGCATTACCTTCATTGGAGCTTTACCCGAATTCAGCAAACCTTAAAGAAAAAAAACTCAAACAATGGAGACCTTTAAGTGCAGATCCAAGGCAACCTCAAGAACAAGCCCAAGAAAATCCGGCAGCACCTCCCCCTCTTACTGAATTTCTGCCTAAAAAAATGTTCTAGGTAGGGTTTTTTTATAAGCAAGGAAGAAAAGCCATTCCACCTACCTGCCCTCATGTGGTCGAATCAGATTATAGGAGAGAAAGAGGCGGCATGGGGAAGAGGGTTGGACAGGAGGCAAGCTTGCGAGGCGCTGGGGGCTCGCGATCGAACAGGGTTTGAGGGGAGGCGAGGCGCTGGGGGCTCGCGATCGAACCAGGAGACGCGGGCGAGCCATCTCACGCGGCTGGACCGAGCAAGGAGAAGAAGGACCGGGCTCGAAAGGAGAGGGACAAGCCGCGGGTCTCGCGAACGAGAGAAAGGATCGGGGCGACTGAAGGTGTGTTAATTAGATTTAATAGGGTTTTTTTATTTTCTTTTATTATATTATTAATATTTACTTAAAAATCCTAATTTGCGCAATATCGGTTCGTACTTATCATCATAATGCAATGAATATCTCCTCTAGCTAAAATCGACATCCTGGACGCACCGGCGCAGTCCGTTACGTCATGTGAGGTCGTCCGGATAATTTTTCCGATAATTGTGCCGAATCCAAGTAATAATTCGCGTATTTTTTCGTGCAATGAACCTAATCAATATGGGTGTCTTTCCCGACTAAAATCGACATTTCGGACGCATCGGCGCAGTCCGTTTCGTCATTCGATGTCGTTTGGACAAGTTTATCGATCTGCATGCGCAAATGTACGAAAGTCATAAAGGGTGCCCTAAGGCTTTTAGATTCTATGGGTACTCGACTTGAGTTTCGATATGTTTGTTTTAATCGACTCAACCAAGCGGCGAGGATTTAATATCAATGATATCAATCAGGAGTAAACAAAATCGGGCAGAATAAAAAGTTTCCTTCTTCGCAATGCTGCAAAGAAGGAAATATTATATTTGCATAGATTCTTTTCTTTAAAGCTGAATATTTAAATTAGGAATATGTATTAATTAAATGACCTAAAATAGATTATTCAGAATATTATGTACTTCAAAATAGATTGTACAGACTATTAGTTATTGAAATGAAAGCCAAGGAAAAGACATGCAGCCTATTTTCTTAAAATATTGACATGGTATCAGAGCTTGAATCAGTCCAAATCCTTGGTATTTGGTATTCTTTTGCCGTTTTTATAGTTGGCCGACACCTTCGACTGCTTCCAAGGTCCTCATGGGGAGCACTTGTTCTTGTCCTTGTTTGAGTTCTGCGGCATCTTCGTCCGCCTTCGTCGGAGTCCAAGGAAACCCGCCGCTCCTTTGCCTAGTCGGATCCGCTTTGTCGCGATCCTCTCTGGTTCGATCGCGACAGCCACGATCTTCTCATCTGCCCGTGACCGCCGCTGCGATCATCCCGCCAGTCGCGATTTTCTCCCCAGTCGCGATTTTCCCGCCAGTCGCGATTTTCCTGCGATCGTCCCTCCTTGTTTGATCACGATAGTCGCGACAGCTGCAACAGCCGCGACAACCACGATCTTCCCGCCATCAATCGCGACAGCGGCTGCTCCTCTACGCCTTGTTTGATTTTCTTTAATTATTTTTGGATCTCTTGGTTTTTCCTTAGCTTCGAACTCGTCTCCTAATTTAAGACAGTGGACGATTTTTTTTGTTGATAGATCAACGATTTGGGTTTTTGGATATCTTGGCTTTTCCTTGATTTCTGGTTTATATGTTCTTAAAAGGGAAGAAGCTTTGGGGCCATATTGATGGGTCTTCTCCAGCTCCTACTGAGGCAAAAGGTCTTGGTCAATGGGAAGCAAAGAATGCTCGGATTGTTTCCTAAATTTTGGGATCTATTGAGGCTCATATGGTGAATAATTTACGATCCTTTGACACAGCTAAAGAAATGTGGGAACACTTGAAACGCGTTTACAATCAAGATAATTCCGCGAAACGCTTTCAATTGGAACTTGACATGAGTAATTATAGTCAGGTAATCATTCAATTGAACAATGTTATTCTGGCTTTCTAAATTTATGGAGCGAATATACTGGCATTATCTATGCTAAGGTGGTAAAAGAGAACTTAGCTAACCTTCAGGCTATTGATGAAGAAAGTCATCGTGATTAGTTTTTAATGAAATTCAGACCTGAATCTGAAGCTGCTACGGCTGGGTTGCTGAACAGAGATCCGGTTCCTTGTTTGGATATCTGTTTTGGTGAATTACTGCGCGAAGAAAAAAGATTGTCGACCCAAGCTGCTATTAGTACAACAGGTGGATCATAAAAAATAATTAGTATGGAATATGCTGCTCAGACCAAAAAGAAGAAACCAGTGCAGTGCTACAACTACAAGAAATTTGGCCATATAACACGAAATTATAAAAAATAAGTCCTGTAATTATTGCAAGCAAAAGGGACATATTATTACGGAGTGCCCTACACGACCCGGGAACTGCAAACCACAAGCACTCCATGCCACGGTATCCGACACTCCCAATCCTGACTCGACATCCACAGTTGCCGGCAATAATCAATCAGTTGTCACACCAGAGATGATTCAACAGATAATTCTCTCTGCCTTTTCTGCTCTCGGCCCTCAAGGGAAAGATAAAAATATTACTTCTGTTTCTTCTCCTTAGTTTGTTGATTCAGGCGCCACAAATCATATGACTGACACACTAGTAATTTATTGCATAACCAACGAACGTACACTGGTACTCAACATATTCAGGTTACTGATGGAAATAATATTTCAATTACGACTGTTGGTGATATTAACTCATCCTTCAGACATGTCTTGGTTTCTCCTAAATTATCTACTAACTTACTTTCTGTTAGACAAATTGTGGATAATAACTGTGACGTACATTTTTCTCGTGATGGTTGTATTGTGCAGGATCAGGTGTCGGGGAAGGTGATAGCGAAGGGGCTGCAAGTAGGCAAGTCTGTTTCAATTACAATTTATTATTCTTCAGAATACGTCATTAGCTTCTTCAGTTGTTGAGAATAAGGCGGGCATGTGGCATGAAAGACTAGGTCATCCAAATGATATGGTGTTGAAACATTTATTTAAAAGTGGTCTTTTTCATTCTACAGATTAGAATGTAGTGTCTGACCTTTCTGTTTGTAAAATTGGAAAAACAAGACATTACCTTTTCCTATTTTAGACATTCGTGCCAATAAATGTTTTGACATTATTCATAGTTATGTTTGGGGAATTACATAAGTTATTTCACATGCTCAATATAAATACTTTGTGACATTTATTGATGATTACAGTCGATTTACTTTGATCTATTTTTTGCGTTCCAAAGCAGAAACATTTACTGTATTTGAAACCTTTTTAACATATGTTGACACTCAGTTCTCCGCTTGCATAAAAATCTTACGGTCTGACAATGGCCGTGAATACATGGCTCATGAGTTTCAAACATTCCTCCATAACAAAGGTATTGTTTCACAACGTTCATGTCCCTATACACCACAACAAAATGGGGTTACCGAACGAAAAAATCGACATCTATTAGATACCATGCGAACATTACTGATAAAATCTTCTGTTCCAGCTTGGACTGAAGCTTTATCTATTGTAGTTTATCTCATTAATCGTTTACTATCTCAACAATTGAAGTATGATCTCCCTACTAAGGATTCTTTGGTAAACATCTTAATTATCATATGCTACATACCTTCGAATGTGTTTGTTTCGTTCATCTACCTGCCCATGAACGTCATAAGTTGGCAGCTCAGTCAGTACGATGTGTATTTATGGGGTACAATCTTAATCATAAAGGTTTTGTGTGTTATGACTCGATCAATAGTCGCTAGCATACTTCTCAGAATGTGATTTTCTTTGAACATGAATAGTACTTTCAGCATCATGTGTCGACACCAGATACAGTTATACTTCCATAATTTGATAATTCTTCTGCTGATAAATGGTTTAAGCCGGACATTGTCTACACACGATGCCTACCCGCTTCACCTTCAATCCTACCCTACCCTGATCCAGAAATTGCTCGAATAAGTCTTCGACGATCAACTCGGCGTATTGGTCCTCCAGATAGATATGGTATTATGCAATTTTGACTAATACTACTGTTCCTACCTCTTAATTTCAGGATGCTAAACAGACTTCTTTGGGTCAAAGCCATGCAAAAGGAGCTTCAGGCACTTCAAGATAATCAAACTTGGGATATTGTTTCATATCCTACAGATGTTAAACTCATTGGTTGTAAATGAGTTTACTCTCTTAAACTCGGATCTGATGGCTCTCTTGACAGATATAAGGTAAGGTTGGTAGCTTTTGGCAATCGACAGGAATACGAAATTGATTACGAAGAAACATTTGCACCTATGGCTAAGATAACAACTGCCGACTGGTGTTATCTATTGCTGCATCTAAAGGCTAGTTATTAAAACAAATGGATGTTAAAAATGCATTCTTACATGGGGATCTCAAAGAAGATGTCTATATGACTCCTCCTCTAGGCTTGTTTTACACATTCACATGATGTTTGTAAGCTCAAACGATCCTTATACGGTTTGAAACAGGCTCCACGGGTCTGGTTTGAAAAGTTTCGCAATAACCTTTTTAGCTTCTCTTTTAGTCAAAGTCAGCATGATTCATCATTATTTCTTTACAAGACTGACAACGGAATTGTTTTGTTATTAGTCTATATTGATGATATTATCAGCACAGGATCTGACAATTAATTGATGTCTCAGCTACAGAAGCGTCTTCAGGGTTCTTTTCATATGAAAGATTTGGGATCATTAACTTATTTCTTAAGACTTGAAATTCACTCTTCTCCCGCAGGTATTTTTCTTCATTAACACAACTATACGAAGGGACTCATTTCTTTAGCTAGTCTTCAAGATGGTTGCTCCGTTGATACTCCTTTGGAAGTAAATGTCAAATATCAACAGAATGATGGTGACTTTCTATCTGAACCATCTCTATATCGACAACTTGTTGGGAGTCTCAATTATCTGACTATTACACGTTATGATATTTCATTCTTTGTGCTGAGAGTTAGTCAATCATCTGTACAAGACTCACATCTTCGTTTAAGCTGCGAGTTCGACGTATTGTTCGGTATTTGAAGGTACTTCTCATCGTGGTTTGTTAACTTTGCGGAGTCTCCTATCACCTTAACAGCTTATAGTGATGCCGATTGGGTTTGTTGTTCTAATACACGACGATCTATTACTGGATGGTGCATGTTTCTCGACAACTCTTTAATCTCTTGGAAGAGCAAGAAACAAGTTCCAATATTTAAGTTATCTACTGAATCAAAATATCACGCTATACAGTACTGCTCCGATATGAAGGCGTCGGGAGCTCTAGGGTTTCACCATGGCGAAACCCTGTGATTTCTTCGAATTCATCGACGATTTCTTGTACGGCGAGCTCGACGCTCTGATCTTCCGGCTGCGATTCTGGTGGACTGGAGGCAGTTCACGACGCCGAGCTTCGTCGTCCCGCCTACTACGCGCCTGCCATGCTGGTTTCGCACGATCCGTGCGACTACAGTGGGCCCGGAGCGGTTCACGACGCTAAGCTTCGTCGTCCGCACGACCGGCCATGCATCGCTGCCGGTTTCGCACGATCCGTGCGACTGCGAGTGGGTCGGAGGCGGTCCGCGACGGCTGAGCTTCGTCGTCCGCACGACGAGCGCGCCATGGCTGTTTCGCACGAGTCGGCTTCACGGGTACTCTCGTCGTCTCCTCGCAGCCCTCCGTTCGCAGATTTGAACCTGCGATCTTCTTCGGCGACCTAGGCGTAGCCGAGTGTGCCTGCTGCGACAGAAGTGTTTCAGCGTTGCGTGAAGAGGGCTTCAGCGGCAACTGTCGCTCCTGCTCTATTCTTGCGAGGGCGCTGCGTGTTGATTCTTTGCGGGGTTGCTCGAGCTGCGACCTGTGTTCATGGCGGCTAAGTCGTCCCATCTTGGAGCTGATAGGCGACAATTCCACGAGAACTTGGATCATCTCTTCTTTCCACAAGAATTTCATGACATTGCGGTTGGAAAAAGACAAGATGCTTTTATCGAATCTATTGGTGTTAAAGATGGAAGCTTCATTGTTATCTTCACCATGCGAGAAATGAAGATTATCCGATGATGTTAAGTTCGATTTAGTTGAGAAATTTGATTCGATCGCTTCGAAAATGGATTTAGTCGGGAAATTTTTTGAGAATGCGAAGCTCATTGGAGGTTGGAAGTTGAGAGTTTTGAATGGCGAGACTGCACTTATTCGAATTCGAAGGAAGAAGATTATGCGGAATCTTTGCTCAACAATCTGTTTTGTTTCTTGACACCCATGAAGATTATTAAATGGACTCCGATTTTGACCCATCTAAGGAACCTCCTATCGTTCACTATGTGGTTCGAGCTTCCGGGACTCCGATTTCATTTGTACAATCCGCGCGTTTGTACTAACATTAGCGAAGCTCTCGGTACACCTCTCGGAGTTGATTCACACTGCTTTGATAGGGTCTCGCCGGAGTGGTGTCGTGGTTTAGGTGGAGAGAGATTTCACTCTTCCGAGATGTGGATCGTTTTGGATTGCGATGGTCGGGATGGGTTTTGGCGGGGAGGCTGTAGTGGAGAACGAGCCTCTCTTTTGCCGGACGTTGTAAAATGTTTGGGCACGTCGGGGACAACTTGCATATAGTCGCATCCTCCTCTCAGGAAAAGGACTTCGGGCCTTCGCTGCTGTTGGGATTTCCCGACGAAGAGTTGATGCTACTGCTAGCTCAAGAGATTAGGGTAGCGATCTGTCTGTGATATCTGATTTAAAGCTCGGTGACAGTACGTAGAGGCGACTCCTCGGCCGGTTATCAGCTACGGCGGCCTCTCCATCGTGGTGCAAGCCGCCGGGTGGTTATGGAACCTCAGCGGGATGTACCGATTGCCACCCGGTGGCTACGCGTGATTCTTCGAACGAGTGGAATGGGTGGCCCTTCCTTCGTAGTACAATCCGCCTGGGTGGTTCCCATCTGTAGCTCGGACGGCTCACGCTTCGGAGGATCGGTGGCGAGTGTATACCTCCGAGCGAAAGAAGGCGGGAGTACATGCTACTTTGGAAATCTTATGGATGACACGCTTGGTCTCTCACGCGATGGGGAATCTCTCCGGAGCTCGATTATTGAATGCGCTTGACAGAACCATGGAAGAGGAAGGCGCCAGTGACCTCGTCCATCGAAAAAGTTTTAGTTGCGAAGCTTATTTTAGTCATCTCTTTTGTACTTTTTATTTTAGTTGCTTTTTGTTTCCTTTGAGTTGGGCTCCATCATGGGGCCTCTCTTCTACTTGTTTTGTATCACTCTATTTTATCTTAATGAAATGGCTACAGAGCTTTTTTTAAAAAAAAAAAAAAAATGTCACGCTATGTCTACTGTCATTACGAAATCATTTGGCATCGGGGTGTGCTTGCGCGAGCTTGGTTTCCTCAGGCTTAGTCTCTTACTCTTCGTGCGAGATAATACTTGTGCTTATCTGGATTCTTGCTAATCCCATCTTTCATGAGCGCACGAAACACGTAGAAGTGGACTGTCATTCCGTTCGAGAAGCTTATGAGGATGATATTATCTCTTCCTCATGTCACGTCTGATCTTCAAACGGCTGATATATTTACTAAGGCTCTTTCTCGACAGCGTTATCAGTTTCTTGTCAGCAAATTGATGCTTCTTGATCAGCCAACATCAATTTGAGGGGAGATATTAATGATATCAATCAGGAGTAAACGAAATCGGGCAGAATACAGAGTTTCCTTCTTCGCAATGCTGCAAAGAAGGAAATATTATATTTGCATAGACTCTTTCCTTTAAAGCTGAATATTTAGATTAGGAATATGTATTAATTAAATTACCTAAAATAGATTATTCAGAAATTATGTACCTAAAATAGATTGTACAAACTATTATTTATTGGAATGAAAGCAAAGGACAAGTCATTCAGCCTATTTGCTCAAAATATTATCATTTGAAACCACCCATATGAAACTACAAAGAGTCAAGAAATAGTTGAAATTCTAGCTAAAGTGGGTCTCACTACTAGTCCTCTAAGATAGTCAAACGAGAAATCCTAAGGCTAGATTCTAGGCTCTAAGAAAAGGAAAATACCTCACCAAAAATGAGGTTGACACTTCCTTAGTTTAAAATACGCCAATTAAGCACAATGTCAAAGAAAAATGTGTAAATCTCATGCAACTAGTGTACCAAGTTGACCTGTCTTAGAGCTGAAATTAACCTCAGTTTCCCAGCTATCCAAGGTTCTTTTCAGGCCAGTTATGAACCTTTGTAATGTTTTATTAATCACAATTCTTTTGATTTCTAAGACTGAATGTTCACTACATAGGATGTCAATAATTAAAATTGCTGATATAAAATGTCTAAGTGAAATCTTTTCCCTATATGTTGAGACAATTCTCATCTTTTCTTCATCAAAGAATGTGTACATTTGGATGTTTGTGCAAATTGCTTCTTATATTGCAAAACATTGATGTTTTAAACTGAACTTCAGCTTTCTCTGAGATGGACACGAAGCATGTTTGATGACCCATGTCTGGAACATGGACAAACATTTTCTGCTTTTTTAGGTTTGGTTCAGTCATAGTTGGGGCAATTCGTTCGAAGGCATTTGGAAAACCAAAGGATAATGATCCAAGTAAAAGTTCTTTGGATAAGAAAAAACACCAGAGAGGCTCATTTTCATTTCAGGGTGGAATGCAGGTTCTGTCTTCTGTCTTTTGCTTTCTCAATCTCTGCATCTTTTCTGAATAACTAATATGTCAGCTAACATTGCGGATTATGATAGCTTGATTTTTTTCTAATTATTTGATAGGCGCTCGAGTTTTGTACGGAGTTTTGTTAGCCTTCAGGCACAAAAATCATTCATATATTTTCTTCAGACTTATCTTGAACATTAGAAACGGATGTCATTCCTTCCACTACTGATCCGATCTTGATTCGTTGTGGAAACTTTGTCTGGAACTTAGAAGCTTCTGTTGCTACTTTGAAAGATTACCACTATGCATCATTATCATATTGACAATTATACTGTGCTGAGCATAAAATTTAATACGGCCTACTTTTATACTTAAATTATTAATGTAAAACCTAATGTTCTTTCCCCTATAATGACTATCTTAATAATGCATGTAAGAGCTCTGATCCTTTAATGGAGGTATTTACGTACATACCAGCCAATTCTTATATATTTACATATCAAAAACTTAAACTTGCATGTTTGCATATATATTGCAGTGAAATCTTTAACATTACATCAAAAATACCACTCCTTTTAAAAGTAAAATACACCTTTTCAACATAGGTTTATAACATCAGTGTAGTACAAAATGTAGAAAGTAAAATTTAGGTGCCAGATATGTAAATACATAAGAATTGTGTGGTATTTAAATTTCCTTAAATGCAATCTAATAATACAAGAATCTCCATACAAATTAATATATCATCCCAATCATTGTATCAAAAGTTTCATATCTAGAATGTTATTTTATTTTTAACCTCTACTGTAGGGTTGGTTGATGCAGAAATCATATAGTCCGTTAATTTATCCTGAGTATCGTACACCAAGTAGTTTCTCTCTGTGGCATCTAATGTTTGTTAGAAGTTCTTACATGTTTTTGCTTTGTAGACGCTTACGAATATGCTATGCTCCAAGATTGGTGGGGAAAGTTTGAAACTGAACTCCAAAGTGTTATCATTATCTTATGACTCTGGTGGAGGTTCTCTATCCAATGATTGGTCGATTTCCTATGCTGCAAACCATGTTAATGGCTCGGATATTATTCAAAACCAATCATTTGATGCTGTTATAATGACGGTAATTAATCTGCTATATATTCGAGACGGTTCTTTTTTATTTTAATATGTTCAATATCTTACAAACCTTAACAGTTTGTTTCATTGGGTATACAATTTTATTATCATATTTAAATTTTTATAATTTGTTCCTTTATTTAAATTTATTAATTAACAAACTTATAATCAAATAACATAGAGTAATGCATTCTGACCTATTATTCATGGATGGTGAGACATGGATTTTTTCTTCTTTTTTTAGGCTCCATTATGTGATGTTCAAGAGATGAAATTCAATGAACGAGGAAATCCTTTCAACCTTGATTTCATCCCCAAGGTGTTTTTCTTTGTCTTAATTCTTACACTGTTGATGAAAAGGTATCAAGTGAAAAAAAGAGATGAATATTAACACAATTAACCCTGAGAACGCAGTTGGCGCTTATATATAAAATCATTGTCACTGGCATCCTTATGTAAAGGCTGATTTTCGGGTTCAACAAAAGGTTTTTGCTCAGGTTATCACTGCCATTTCTATGCAGGTGGACTGTGTACCGTTATCAGTCGTGATCACGTCCTTTAAAAGGGAATGTGTGAAAAGGCCCTTGGAAGGATTTGGAGTTCTTGTGCCTTCCAAAGAACAAGAAAATGGCTTGAAGACCCTTGGTAATAAATGAACCCCAGATAAAATATTAACTCTGCTTTTTTTTTCTCTCTATCGAGTGATTGTGGGCTAACTTGCCTATTGCCGATTCTTCTATGATATTAACTAAGAAGGTTCATTTTTATTGGAGAATTCACATGCACCACTCAGTTATTATATATTTGCATATCTAACAACTAATTTTAATTTTTAGCCATTTTACCTATGCTTGAAAAGATATATTTCACTTTCTAAGAATTAAAATGATGGTTTTTTTTTTGTGATATGAAAGATTTAGGTGGTATAAATGTAAAAAAACATAATGTGGATGTTAGATATGTAAATACATAGGAATTGGGTGGTATTTATGTAAATGCCCCCTTTTTATTCTCTTGTAGGTACTTTATTTTCATCCATGATGTTTCCGGATCGGGCTCCAGTCAATCAGTATTTATACACTACATTTGTCGGGGGAAGCAGAAACAAGAACTTAGCTGGAGCGTCGTTGTATGAGCCTTGATTTTTTTTGTCCTCTGTTTCTGCAAATATTTTCAAATATATCACGCCTCTTATTTTCCCTGACTTATCTTAATTCCCTGATTTGGTTGAAGTGATTGTTATTTTGTGCATATTTATGTAGAAGTGAGATACAAGAGGTTGTGACTGCTGACCTTAGGAAGCTTTTGGGCGTAGAAGGTCAACCAACATTCATGAGGTATGGAGAATTTTCATTGTGGTCTTCATTTTTATTTTTCTTAAATGATATGAATATCTTTCTTAAGTTGACCCTTTGCTTCATGATCTTTTGTGTCTGTATTAAATTTGATGATGAGAAAATTATTAAAATGTTCCGCTTGCTCTTTCTAGACATTCAATTTAGTCTCAGAGTTTATAAAACTATCAATTTAATCCCCAAACTCTATCAACGATGGCTAAAATACTCTTCCCCAAATATTATTATAAGATGAAATTTTTAAAACCGATTTATTAACAAAAAATTCTAACAAATTGGCGTTAAAAATAGAAAATTAAATCGACAAAATTAGCAACTAAACTATCGATTTTGACTGGTCTTTCGTTAAAATTGACAGTATACCTGCCAATTTTAATCATTATTGCCTCAATTATGAGGCTGTTGGCTGGTATTAAATTTATAATAATAATCATGAGAGTAGTTAGTAATATTAATAATAATAACGGTAACAATTTAAATGTATAACTACTACTACTAATAATATTATTAATATTATTATTTTTTAAGAATTAAAAAATCAAAATTAATAACAACATTAACATTAATAATAATGACAATATAGAAAAACTAAAAAAACAAAATTAAAAATAATTATAAAGAATAAAACTGCATCAATAATAGTAATAATTTAAAATAGTAATAATAATAAAAATAGTAATATTAATAATAATAATATTATTATTAATAAGCAAAAAAACCAAAATAAAAAATAATATTATAAATTTTTTTTAGTTATAATTTTTGTAATAATAGAAATAATAATTATAATAATCCTATTTATAGTAATAATGATGATGATAATAATAATAATAATAATCTTAATGCTATCTATATTATTAAAAAATTAAGAGAAATCCAATACTTAAAATAATATTAAAAAACTAGTTACAATCGTTAATGGTAATAATATCATAACATTAATTATGTTAATAATATTACCTGAGTCTTTGTTATTGAGCTTACCATTGTACTTTTCTATAGGACTACTTAATAGTTTGTGATTTATGTATACAATTTCTTAAATTTTTTTTTTAAATGAACTCTAGTTCTATATAGTTGTCAGTATAGATACTAAATACAGTTTAACATTTATTTAATCATGTTTTAAACTTTGTTCGGTGAAAGTGACATTTGTGAGAAACAATAATTAATTATCAAAACTTGTTCAAGTCATGCTCAAATTTTTTTGAGAATGCTTGCAGGATTGAAAAAAATAAATAAATGGCACGTAATTTAATGAAAATAAAGATATTAATATGAAGAAGAATAAAAATATACTGAAATTAGTATATTGTCTGGAAACTCTAGAAAGCATGGCTACTAGTTAATAATAATAATAACTTGATAAATCACAACTTAGAACTCAACAACAAACAAAAAAATCATGCATAACTATATTTTTCACGGCTATTGTGACTCAAATCACATAATTATTATATAAATTGATTAGTCAACATGAGTAAACATTTTTTAACATTTATGTTATTCTACGACGGTGATTTAGTTATTGCTAATAACTTCAACTCGAGCTACTTAAGAGGTCGTCATCGAACTCTGTGTAGTCAACATTTGAACACTTATGCTATAGATGGTGATCCTTGGATGCACATCATATCGGTCATATGCGGATGTCATATCGGGCAAGGTATTGTTGCAACGCTAATAGAAGATGACGATTTCACATAGTGTGTACTACAAGTGGCCCAACAATAAACCTTGACACTAACTTAATTGAGAGATACGCTATTGTTCCTCATAGGAATATTCAAATGCTCCTTGAAAGTACAACAAATCCTTCATATATGTGGCTCGTCATTACATTGATTTTAGGCAGAAAATTTGATGAATTGTCAAGCTTACATATTACTATATTTTACTTCACCAAAAAATGTGCATTTCTTCTAATCCTCAAGTTAAATTTTAAATCTCTCAGTCTTGCTACACATTTTTGTTTTGAGTAAGTCATCATCCGAGCAACACATTGATGATCTCAAAGTACTTAGGAGAGGAAGGATATGAGATCTTTTGATCTCATTTCTATGTTATAACAACACATACTATTCAATCCCAATTAACTAGTTAATAAGAATAATATCTCGATAAACAACGGCTTAGAATTCACCGAAAAAAAAATCAAGCATAGTTATCTTTTTCACTGCTATCATGACTCAATCACATAATTATTATTTAGATTGATTAGTCAACATAAGTCAAAATTTTTTTAACATTTATGTTATTCTACGACGGTGGATTAGTTTTGCTAATAGGTTGAACTTGAACTACTTAGGAGTTCGTTGTTGAACTCTACGTGTTTCGACATATTCAACATTTGAACAGTTATGTCATAGAATGCTTCATGCTCTAAATGGCAATCCTAGGGTGCACATCGTATCGATAATATGTGGATGTCTTATCGGCCAAGGGTTTGTTGCAACTCCAATAGAAGATGACGAATTCACATATGCACTACAAGTGGCCCAACAATAACCTAGACGCTATGCAAAAATTGAGAGATAAGGTGTTGTTCCTTAGAGCAGTATTCAAATGCTCCTTAAAAGTACAAGTCCTTCATAATATGCGGCTCATGATTACATTAATTTTTGGTAGCAAATTTAATGAATTATCAAGCTTACGTATTACTATATTTCATTTCATCGTAAAAAAATGCATTACCTTGATTGTTGCAACCAATCTCAAAGTTAAATTTATAAATCTCTCAGTCTTGATAGACATTTCTGTTTTGTGCTGAGTCACCATTCGAGCATACACATTGATGATAAAGCGCAAGATGATACTCAAATTATTCAGGAGAGGAAGGATATAAGAAGTTTTGATCTCATTTCACTATATAATAACCACACATACTGTTCAATCCAAATTAACTAGTCAATAATAATAATAACTCGATAAAAATCTTAGAACTCAACAAAAAGTAAAAAAATCATGCATAGTTATATTTTTCACAGCTATTGACTCATTCACATAGTTATTATATAGATTGATCTGTCAATATGAGTCAGCAATTTTTAGCATTTATGCTATTCTACTACGGTGAATTAGTAATCATCGACCTCTACGTGTTCCGCCATAATCAACATTTGAATAACTGTGTTAGAGTGCTTCATGCTCTGAATGGTGATCCTAAGACACACATAGTATCGATCATATGCGGATGTCATATCGGTCAATTGTTTTTTGCAACTCCAATAGAAGATGATGAACTCAGTGTGTACACATTGACACTCTACGCAAAATTGAGAGATACGATGATTTTCCTCATAACAATATTTAAATGCTCCTTGAAAGTGCAGCAAGTCCCTCAAAATGTGGCTTGTGATTACAAGACTTTACAACAACAAATTTGATGAATTATCAAGCTTATAGGTTACTATATTTCACTTTACCATAAAAAAGAAAGTGCATTGTGTTGAATTTATTAACTAATTTTGAACTTAAATTTATAAATCTCTCAATCTTGTTAGACATCCTTAATTTGAGCGAAGTCATCATCTGGGCATACAAATTGACAATAAAGCGCAAGATGATACTCAAATTATTCAGGAGTGGAAGGATATGAGACGATCAATAATAATATAAGTAATGAATCTGATAGTAATTATGATATTAGAGTAGATTCACCAGTGGAGACATATATGCCTGAGATTATGGGTTATAACTTGGTTAGGAAGCATTTCGTGGACAAATGAGCACATACTTCATGTTATGCTATATAATAATTGCTGTATTCGAGTTTACTGTACAACTGAGGAGCGGGATGAGGATATCAATTTCGATGCTCCAATATGTCCAATTAACATCAGACAAATTTCATATATCCTTTCCAATTGACACGATGTTTGATTTTCTCCACAAAAGTGGACTTACATTGTCTAGTCAAGGTTGGTGCATAGCTAATAACATAGAATATCAAATTCTAAATTCTAATAAATCTTGATTAAGTACGATTTTTGTGCATCATGACCGTCCATCTAGACCATGCAATGACATTTACATTCAGCTAGGAGCAAGAAGCTTTTCAGAGTGTGGAAAATATCATCTATCACTGGTCATCTCACATGTGCACGCAAAATTCTGACTGGTTGACACCATCAGTGCACATCTAAATTCACGTGTTATCACATTCTCTTAATTATCAGACGTTTGTTTGATTTGAAGCTTAGACAAATTATTGCTCAGTTAGTGGTTAAGTTTAATGTATGAATATCCTGTATGAAGGAATGAGATGCAAAAAATGAAAGATATTCAAGTCTATTTTTGGCAGTTTGAATGAGTCATATTATTCATTGCGTAAGTTAGTGATATTCATTTTCAGTGCAATGTCAGTATCCATCTATATGATTCAATCTAATGGAACATCTCAGTTTTAGTATCTTTTCATCTATAGAGGGTGGGGCAGCTGTCATCCTGTATTTAGCTTTGATAGCTCATTCTTGTTAGTAAAATATTGTGAAATTTTACTCGGTGTTGTTAGTGTTGATGTGAATAACAGGCTCTACTCATTGGCATTTTCCAATGTTAAGTTTGAGTGCAACGACTTATGTATATGATTTTACGAAATTTGTTTGAGCCTCTACTTGTAGTTGGATCGTGCGCAGAATTTTGTATAATCTCATATCATCATTCAGGCATTGTTCTTTAATGTAGAAAAATTTTCTCGTGGACGACACATAGATTCTACTTGAGATGTCTCAGAAAAAAATTTAAAAAAGCAACTAGACAAACGGGCATTTTTGATACAGAGACAATGTGTCAAAAGATGTATTGGTCAATAAATACAGATGATATTTGATTATTCAATATAGATATGATTGACATCCGCAAATAAAACAAGAAATTATTGGTTGATTTTCAGAATTGTTACTACGAATGTGTCACATGATGGTGGACAAAGATATGGAATAATAACAACACACATCAGAATGCTTCAGCGGTATTCTTTGTTGAGCTAGAGGACTTCATATTCAAGTATTAGTTTGCTCTATATACTACAATCTTGTATCACTATTTCGTAGACAATATATCATAGTCCAATATCTTGATGCAGCCAATGAGTAGTTAATAGCGACTATAATCAATGTCTTTTCAACATTATAAAACTGAAGATAGAAGATTTCCTAAACTTGCTCGCATTAAATGTAATGAGTACGAAGTGTACAATTTCAATTGCTGATCATTTCGAGTTGACTTACATGCGCATGAAGGTTGCAGTTACAGTTGTGAAAGACCAAACAATTGAGCAGTTGTTGCTCCACTGCGTGGGACATAGAGCAACACATCCCTATGAGACAATGTTAGATCAACACTAAATGATTCCATTAATGAATATCATTACTTATGTTTAATGTAATTATATTTTATAAATTTATTTCTATATGGTACTATACTTAAGTGCGCGGTTGTTTATGGCGAGGGAGTGATATATCTCATATCCAAGTTTTGTTGTTGTTTTGAGAGTTGTTGGACTAGACTACATCAGACATCTACAATATATCAGCCTGAATCATCATATGCTTACGACGCGTATAGAGCATTGATGTTTGGAGACAAACACATTTCATTTATCTATTAAGGAGATGTCTATCACTATTATAGGATGTTTCTTTGATTTTATGCATCATAGTTAATGGCCCAAAATTGATAAGATCAACGGTTGTTTGTCAGGGCAGGAGGTGGGTATTATGGCCAGATTGATGTGATTTACTCGACACTTAACCTGATTCAAATATAGTCTACCACTAGCCATGTGCTTCAGACGTTATGACGAGATTCCAGATGGAACAAGCTAGATCGCAGGCTTTTGTACCCCTGCAGTGGTTGAGATGGACATTCAATAGACAGTCTTACGAGGATATAGATTATACGAAGGCATGTATGGGCTTATATACTCTTCATACTCGGTACTTTTATTATTCCTGATATGTTTAGGCCAGAGAATCATTTACAATATTTACCGTATACAAAGGATTTGAGAGTTTTTTCCCAACACTTTAGTGAATCAACCAACAACAACAACAACAACAACAACAACAACAAGAAAGCCTTAATCCCACTAAGTGGGGTCGGCTACATGAATCCTTTTTCTCCATTGCGTCCTATTTAGTGTCAAATTTTCGTTTAATTCTAATAAATTAAGATCATTTTTTATGCAATAAGCCCAAGTTTTCCTAGGTCTAACATAAGTTGTATTTAAAACATCTACTCTCCTAAACGGATCATCAGGTGGTCGACGTTTAATGTGACCAAACCATCTAAGGCGACTCTCTCTAATTTTATCCGTCACTGGTGCAACACTAACCCTATTACGGATATATTCATTTCGCATTTTGTCTCTAAGTGTAAAGCCACTCATCCACCTAATCATTCTCATCTCGGCAACACTTAACTTAACATTATGCTTCTCTTTTAAAGGCCAACATTCAACACCATAGAGCATTGAAGGTCTCACCACCATCTTATAAACTTTAGTGAATCAACCGTATTGATAAAATTTGTACATTAAGGTGAGACATGGTCTGAAGTTTAGCTGGGTGAATATGACAAGCCGTCTGCATCTGTTGCAGGTGTTGAGTTAGGAGAAATTTTGTATTTGCATACACACTCAAGTAATCCATTATAGAATTGTAATTACATAGGCGCTTTTTTCTTGAATTAAAGAAGATGAAATTACAATGTTGAGTTACAATGATAGTTCAACAATAACAGCTGTAAACGGTTGTGAATTCGATAGTTGATTGCTATGGAGACATTAGTCTGCTGTGAATGTTGTAGATGGTGGTTGTACCATCAACTTGTTGTAGAGGTCATAGTTGAAAGTCGTGGTAATAGTTGGTCATGTCGGTCGTAGGCGGTAGCTTTAGGAGCATCAATTGACCATAATGGTCGTAGTAGAGGGCTCGATAACATTGTAGGCTGCAGAGATTGGGGTTGGGAGTTGCATGACCAGTGAGCAATATAGGTCGTAGTTGGTCACATAGGCTATAATGGAGAGCTGTAACAACCTTTGTAGATCTTAGAGGTTAGAGTTGAGGGTTGCATGAACTGTGAGTCATGTAGGTCGTAGTTAATCACGTAGGCTGTAGTGGTGAGATGTAATAAAGCATGTAGGCTGCAAAAGACTGGAGTTGGGAGCTGCGTGAGCTATGAGCCATGTGGTTGCAATTGGTCACATACGTTGTAGCTAGGGATGTAAATTAGCCGAGCTTGAGCGAGCTCTGGCTTGGCTTGTGTTCAACTCGTTCAAAATTGCTCGTGTTTGAAATTAGCTCGTGAACAATGTGTTCGTGTTCGGCTCGATTTAAACATTCTTGTTTGTGTTCGGCTCGAAATTGACTGATTAAAATTAATTGAAAAAAATAGATGTGGGGTGTTGGATTCGAATCTGCACCAATTCTACGCAATTGAAGACACATAATCACATGACCACATGATCTGTTATGATTTAAACTTAAATATAAATATATATAATATATTATTATATAAATAATATATATAATTTTTTTTATTTCAAGCTAATACGAGCCGAACACGAGCGAACAAAGGGTTGTTCGTGTTTGGCTTGTTTACTTAATGAACGGTCGAACACGAGTTACTTAACGAGTCGAAAACGAACTGTTCGTGAAGAACGAGCTTTTTGATAGCCTCAGTTTTATTAGTGAGTTGTGATAACATTTATAGGCCACAAAGGCTTGAGTTGGGAGTTTTCTTAGATGTGGATCACGTAAGTCATAGTTGATCAATAGATCCTGGTGATAAGTTGCAATAACGTTCGTAACCATAAAGACCGAAATTAAGAGCCGCATGAGTTGTGAACTACATAGATCGTATTTGGTCACGTAGGTCATAGTTGTGAGTTACGATAACGTCCGTAGGCAACATAGGTCGAAAATGATAGTTACATGAGTTCTAAACGACGTAGATCATAGTTGGTCACGTCGGCCATAGTGGTGAGCTATGATAACTTCCATAGGCCATATAAGTCGGGGTTGGGAGTTGCATGAGTTGTGGGTCAAATAAGTTGTAGTTGTTCGCATTGGTTGTAGTGATGAGTTGCAATAACATTCGTAGGCCATAGAGGTCGTAGCTCGAAGTTGCATGAGTTATGGATCACGTAGTTCGTAGTTAGTCATGTAGCATATAGTGGTCAACTGCAATAATGTCCATAGGTCACAGAGACCAAAATTGGGAGATGCATGAGTAGTTGACCACGTAGTCTCTACTCAGTCACATAAGCCATAGTGGTGAGCTACGATGATGTCTGTAGGCTGGAGGTTGGAATTAGGAGTTTCATGAGTTGAGGACTACATTTGTCGTGGTTGGTCACAAAGGCTGTAATGGGGAGTTGTAGTAATGTCATTTGGCGGCTAAGACCATATTAAAAGGTTGCAGTTGCAGTGAACATCATAAGTCGTAGGCCGCAGTGAGATCTGTGAGGAGAGAACTTTAGGAGTTTGGAGGTCACCATGCTCTGGCTACGACAGTTGTAAGCAGTTGTTGCGGGGAGTTATACCGTACTCATGATGCTTTGTTACACCATCTTCAAGTGTGTCGTTACACCATCTTCGGGGTGTATCGTTACATCGTAGGATTCATCAACGTCGTCAAGCTGGGGGTGACCGATAGTGATTGACAATGGTCAGTGGTTGTGGGAGCGTGAAGCATTTGTCGGGGCTTCGGTCCAGAATGACATTGGAAGTCAACTTCTTCTGAATTAGCTCCAAGTCTCTCTTCCTCGATCCTCAACCTCCATCCACCTTAATGTAGGGGTAGGGCACTATAGAGTCCGAGTGTGCCTCTTTTGCAAATAAGGAAAGTTCATTCTATTGAACGGCTCATAGAGATTTTGATGATCAAATGCTATTTTTTTAATATTTAAGTGACTTAACGATGTCAGAATTGAGTGATCTTTAGCTCGTTGGATTCGTCTGATCGAGATGCTCAATTTAAATATAAGCTTTTCAATTTTGAAATCCATATGACCTTCCAATTAGCCACTCAAAACTTTCAAAAATTGTTTAATTGCTTGATCCATACTGGATTTGACTTGGATTAGACCAATTTTAGTGTCATTGTGTTCGACTCATCAAATCAATCAGTTTAATTACAAATTGCTGAAATCGGAGTATGAATGATTTTTAATTTGATTTAAAATATTTCTTGCTAAAAATGATTCGAGATTTGTGCCAATGACAAAATTTGTTGATGACGTATCAATTGCTTCCCAATAATCAGGTTTTACTTTTTCGTCCGAAAATTATCAAAATAATAAAAATTTAGGAAAAAAATAAAAAAAATTGAATTTTTTCAATGGCTCGAGCGTGCGTGGTTTGGGTCAAAGTGGGCAGGCGGAAAATCGGGGAGGCTGAGCGGGTCCAGGCTGGAATGTCCCATTGTTGTGTTGGACCCAGGGAGCTAGCTCCTGCGGAATAGGCCTGCTGTGCGCGCCAAGTGGGTCGGAGCAAGTCATGCTGACCTGCAGATTGGAGTGCGCCGCACTGAACCGCTCAGGCCTACCAATATACCCACAGATCGCGGCCGGTGAGAGTTTGTAATCCATCGAATGTGGATCGAACGACTTAAGCTGCTTGTGTAGAACTGATTTGGAGGAGTGGGAGGAGGTCGTGTTAGCGATCCCCTCTGCGTAGATGATTTGGCGAGCTGTAGGTGTGAAAACATGCAAATCATCCGTCTGAACCATTTGCGCATCGAATGGTTCACATGGGGATCTATGGGCCAAACTGAAGTTGGACTCTTTTTGACGACTTTGGGGAATTTTGGAGCCATTTTAATCTTATAATAAGGCCAAAAAGAGGGAAGAAAAATTGGAGCTTCCCCGTTTGTTTTTGTAAGATCAATGGAGCTCCCTTAACAGCTTAAGTCGTCTTTTTTTGTGCGATCAATGGAACTCCTTCGGTCCGCTAACCGGAGTTTCTCCGCCTATTGTGTGATTAACGGAGATCCCTCTACTTGTTAACGGAGTTACCCCACCTATTTTTGTGAGATCAACAGAGCTCCCTTAGCCTGCTAATTCGAGTATTCTTGACTATTTTTGTTCTATTAATGGAGTTCCCATGACCTGCTAACTAGAGTCTTCTCGCCTGTTTTTGTGCGATCAATGGAGTTACCTCGATCCCCTAATGGAGCCCTCCACCTGTTTTTGTTCGATCAAAAGAGCTCTCTGCTAATTAGAGTCTCCCTGCTTTTTTTTGTGAGATCAATTGAGCTCCCTTAGCCTGCTAACTAGAGTATCGCTGCTAGTTGTTGTTGTCAACAGAGCTTTCTTACATAGGCGTGTTCATATATTGATTATGTCGAAACACAGAGGTCGGCGACGACCTCCTAAGTAGCTTAGATTGTATCTATCGGTAAGGACTAATTCACCGTTGTAGAATAACATCAAAGATTGAAAATTGGTCTCATGTTGACTAATCAACCTATGTAATAATTATATGATATAGTCACAATTTCTGTGAAAAATATAATTATGCTTGTTCTTTTTTGGTTTGTTATTGAACTTCTAACTTTTCATTTCTCGAATTATTATTATTATTATTACCTAGTTAATTTAGAATAGCATTACTTATCATTGATACACCATAGTTGTCGTCAAAATCTCATTCGAGCACTAGTGTTGCGTTTTCGGGTTTCTAAACAATTTACTTATTTTAATATATTTTTATTTTTCTTTATATTAATATCTTTACTTTCATAATGCTATGTCATTTATTAATTTTAATCCTATAGGCATTTTAAAAAAAGTTGTATGGCTTGAACAAGTTTTGATAAATATTATTGTTTCTCACAAATGTTACTTTCAACAATTAAGGTTTAAAATAGGTTTAAATAATGTTAAAATATGGTTCATACCTATAGTGACAACTATATGATACTAGTTTCTTAATATTATTTTAAGTTTCAAATTTTTCTTCATTAATAATATAGATAGTATTTATATTATCATTATTATCATCATTATTATTACTATAAATCTAATTACTAAAATTACTCATTCTATTATTTCTAAAATTAAATATTAACTATTAGAAATTTTTTAATATTATCTTTAATTTTGTTTTTTTAGCCATTAATGATAATAATAATAATAATATTGTTATTACTAATATTGCTATTATTATTATTATTAGTATTATTATTTTTATTATTACTACTATAATTTTTAATTTAATTATTCTTTAAAATCTTTTGAATATTTTTATTTTAATTTCTCAATATTATTATTTTTATTAGTATTTTAATTATATTTATTATTATTATCATTATTAAAAATTACACTGCATGAAAAGACCGAATAGTGTTGGACATTTTTGACGCTAATCTGCTTATTTTACGACGCTAAATTAGATTAGCGTCTGTATAGCGTTTTTTTTTTTCTGATGCTAGTTTATTTTACATTGACATTAGCATCAGATTTTATTTTGCGTCCACATTAGCGTCGAAATCATCCATTGCAAAAACACACCATCAAACATGCAAGCGACACTGACGTCGGCTATGGCCAACGCTGATTAGCGTCGAACAAAGCCGATGTTAATTAGCATCAGCTAGTTGATTGTAGGAATCGCTAACCTGTAAGAAGCAAAAAATACAACAAAACGATTAGATTTTCACATACCTGCACATTACAAATAAAATAAATATAATATGATATTTATCTATCATCATAACTCAAAGAAATCTCCAACATATACATAATGATACCAACTCAGATTTAATATAAATAGATTAAAGTGGTCAGAATTCACAACATAAGAAATTGAAAGTTCGTACAATACAGAAATGAAAAAAATATAAAGTCAGCCATTGTTGGGAGAGCAGTATGACACAAGAAAAATAATTTTCATCCTGCTTCTCCTTGATCGGACACATTTGCCGCTTGCTCTAGCGATTAAAACTCTCTGTCAAGCGTGCTAGGCTATCTGCAACGAGCTGCTGGCCTTCACGCACCTGTCAGAGCTCTTCATTCACACCGTCACACGCCTGGCAAGCTCCTCATGCTGAGTCTGTAATGAGCTAGGGCCACCCACAACTACTTGGGAACGCTCGGCATCAAAAGCCATCTCCTTTACTTCGAGATCGTACAATTTCCCATTCTTTCCCGCCGCCTGCTTCCACAACTCATAATCGAACTGCGCAATGGTAGACTAGCTACCACTGTAGTCGGACAGTGAGGTCTGGCTGGTCATCTCTCTCTATCTCTTCCGGAGCTGCTCGTACTCCTGCATAACCAAATTTAAATATTATTTGACCTTTTAAACATTAATTGATATATTAATAGAATTATTTTTTTAATGCATACATTGACACGACAAGAGTGGTCGGATACCCACTATTGTGTGCCCGCGCACCGATGTGTAATGATGTGCAACTGCAGTGGATGTCTTACTGTCAAACTCCTTGGCCTGTGTATATGATAAGCTAAATATATGAGTCATATAATTACATAATCTGTAAGCTTTTGAATTTTGACATAATCTTACCAGCCTTTGATAGTGCTCTGTGTGGGGGATCGAACATCCAATTTGGAGTGCGACCCTTCTAGCTCCCTTCATTAACTAGTTCTGCTGTTTTCTCTGTCTTTTCCTCTGATATTCCAAAGAGGCCCATACTCAGTTTAATTCAGCCCAGACTTCCTCCCCAACCCACGAGGCCTCTGCTCATTCTTACATGTCGTCGTGAACATATCCCCGAGCCTTTGCCTGGCACGAACCTCAAAAATATGTCAGATCTGCTGGTGATGTTCTGACTAGTAAAACGACCTTTGCAAGTTGGAAAATATGTAAGCTTGATTAGCATATAAAAAGGTAGAATCAACTTTCTATTTTAAATTTAAATATCATACCTCGAACTCCTGTGTGACAATCGGGATCTGCTTCCATGAGAGATATGACTGATCATATCTGTTCCGGATGATTTCCGTGATCCACATCACTGGCGACCTGGAGGGGTAGAATCTGCAAATGATTCGTTAGATATATTATAAAATTGAATGAAAAATTGAAATTAATATTCTGTAGAAAAGAAAGTTGACTTATAAGTCACCATCTGGCTCAATATAGACTCTATAGGCGGTGTCAACCATCTCAGGTGCTGGAGTCGAGAAGCCTTTCTCATCGGATGAGGATGATGGGCGGAAATAAGGTGGAGTGGGAGGTGTTGCCTGCGAAGGGCCTAGTGCGGGAGGTGGGGCAACAAAAAGGGTCACCGGAGTGGCCCATGAGTGTCGTACTTGTCAGTGGAAATGACGACATTCTTCAGGCTCCGATATGTGTTCCCCAAAGTCTAAGAATCTTTCATCTGCAACTGGAAAAAAAACTAGAATTAATAAGCAGCATTATTATGTAATATACGACAAAAGAATTAAAGTAGAAAAGTGAAACACGTGTCTATGCAAAAAATCAAGAAAATTAAACAGGACAATTATAGTGTAAGAAATGAAAGTAAAGGCAAAAGGTACATAAACTAATCATCTAGGTATACATATCATTTTTTAATTTGTTTCATTCGACGATCCAAATGTTCAAGAATTTAAATTTGTTCATCAATCTCATCATCATTTTCATCCATATCTAGAGGGACTTCTTCATGAATCCCCGTGATATCCTCAAGGGGCAACTCATTATTGATTAAGCTAAGTTGAATACGAAAATTAGACCTAACTGACTCTTGGTGAATAAGTTCGATAACATTCTGCTTCTCAACAATTTTTCGTGGTCTATTCTTAAATACAACGGCTCAATCAAGTTTATCCATTGCTCGTGCAGGATATTAAACATAATAAATCTGACTAACCTGACTCGCCAGAATAAATGGGTCGTACTTTGCATATTTTTTGTTCATCTTAACTTCGGTAATATTATATGAGTTGAGTGTCCGAGTTTCTTGATTAGGTACGAGATCAAACACTTACAGCTGAACATGTAAACATTGCGTTCAACATAGCCTGGATATTGCAACTGAAATAATTCATTTAATATGGCGTAATAGCTGATCTCGTTATCTATGTATGTTTCCCAGACACAAATATCACAATTATAAGTTTGTTTTCCTTCATACCAGGAGATCATGCGAAATTTGTAACCGTTAACTTCAAATGTCATGTCTTCACGCTACAATTAGGCCCCCAAGCAAGATCTAATAAGCATTGATCTGTGATTTTGTTGCTTGTATTATGGACCTAGTAGAAGTTTCATAGCATAATTAGTTTTACTTTATATAGTACAATTACACAACATACCAATGAATTTAAAAGTTACTTCAACACACGTGTAATTTAAACTATTTTGGAATTTATCTTCAATTTTCTTGCTTACAAGAGAGTCATCCTCTACGTTTAAGCTCGCCGTAAATGACTACAGACATCATTGGGACTTGTATGTCTGAATTAATTGGTAATGCATTCAGTAAAAATATTTGATTATATTTAATCTTACTATAGGAATGGTTGTACTTCGTCGTTGTTCTGTAGAACATACAAATTAGTTATTTGAAGCTCTCCATCGTTTAGATAGTGTGTATCATGCCTACCTAATGGTTCACTAGATATCTGAAATATCGATAATTCTATTTGCAAAGACATCTGACCAACAGTTTCATGTGTATGTTGCACTTAATTGAAGTAAAAAAAATAGAAAGTAATCGTCTCCTGTAATATGTATGTCTCGCATACCAAACCCTTAAAACGTGCTTTATTCTTAACAGTTCATTCTATTTTATTTAGAAATCTGCACAGTTTATTCAATTTAGAAAAAAATAAGATAATATTTCAGTCTAAAATAAAGACATCTCTTAAAGGGATGCATCCACTTGCACTACACCGGCTCCCCAGTATAGCCTCATGTCATAGATGAATGGGCAGATGCTCCATATAGTCAAAAATGCTGGTAGGAAATATCCGTTCGAGCTTGCACATTAATATTGGAATACTCTCCTCAAAACTTCGTAGAAAATGAACATTTAAAGTGCCTACGAACAACTTCCTAAAGAATGTATTAATTTCGTTCAATGGATCGAGTACTGGTTTTGGAAAAGCATCGAGGGTTCGTTTGGAGCGGCGGTGGGGTGGCGGTGAGGCACTGCACTGTAGTTTTGACTGTTTGGGCAAATTGCGTTTGACGTATTTTTCAAAAGTTGCCATTGAAACTCGTATTTTCTCACCTGGCTTCCAGTAGGTATGGTGATAGTTTCTACTGTCATTGTCCTGTTATTAAAAAAATACTTGTAATAACCACCGCAGCTTTTTAATATCAAATTATTTTTCAACAACTTCACAACAACTTTTTATTAAGCTATAGTAGCCTCAAATAGACCCGGAATGTAATAGATAATAAGCACTGTATGAAAATATGACAATCAGGATGCTTCACGCTAAATATTTTCCCCGTGCCCGTGCCCAAATCAATACATCGGCCTGTATTAGAGGCTTAACCACTTGGAAACTTCAAGGAATGCAACCACTCAATGATTGTTTTTCGTTGATCTGATGTTAGACAATATGTAGCTTTGGGCTTTATTATTTTATATGCATTTGTCTCTTGAAGTTCTAATCACCTCCTCTTACAATACTTTTTCAAATTCATTATGCTTTGACGTTTTTCTTTGTTTTTCCCTTGATATCAAGAACAATGTTAAATATATTATCAAAATTTTTTTTTTCAAAATGCATAACATACAGATTATGTTTAATCAGCTTGGTATTACAGTATGAAAGATCCCAAAAAATATTCCGCTTCATCCAATTATGTTTAACGCCATAATCTAGAAAATGACTTGAGCCTATATCTAGTCTCTCAGTGATCTTCGAAACTCCACTGATCATTTGCAATCTATCACTTCCACTAATCCTTGGGGCCGACTTGATCTTTCAACTATTTTTTATGAAAAATGCATCTATTTGCCTCTGTAATGGGTGATGATGTGCTAAGGACCTTCGGTGACAATTAGACCATGAATTTTTTCTTTCATGCTTCGAAGTGAATGCTTTAGACATGTCCATGCAGTAGGGACATGCCAATTTCTAGGCTGTACTCCAACCTAATATCCCCTAAGCAGTGAAATCATTAATCGTCCACATAAGAGCAGCAGAGATAAAAATTTTATTTTCATTGCAATATCATAAGTTAAACACTCTAGTTTCCCACAATAAATGTATTTCATCTATAGGAGGTTGTAAGTATACATCAAATGTATTTACTCTTTGAGCTATATGGACCTGGTATGATCAACGTTAGAAATAAGTACGACACAGTCATACACGTATCATGCAAATTATATGGCGTGATAATAACTGACCAACAACATTATAGGCTGTTGCACCATGACTGTAAGGTGTGAACCCATCTGCATATAAGTCAAACCTGACGTTGCTTCGTTATGCTGCAAAATCTGGATAATTGTGGTCGAAGTGTTTCCAACCTTTATCTGCTGAGGAATGAGTCATTGTACTAGCATTAACAGATCCAGTATTATGCCATGTCATGTGGGAAGCTGTGCACATAGAAGCAAACAGTCGTCGGAGCCGTGGAATGAGAGGAAAATAAAAGAGACGTTTGTAAAGAATATTCTTCTGGGTTTTACTCTTTCTTCTCTTTGTTTGAACATATCACAACAACAACAACAACAACAACAAAGCCTTAATCCCACTAAGTGGGGTCGGCTACATGAATCCTTTTTCTCCATTGCGTCCTATTTAGTTTCAAATTTTCTTTTAATTCTAACAAATTAAGATAATTTTTTATGCAATAAGCCCAAGTTTTCCTAGGTCTACCTTTGCCTTTCTTAACAAAAGTGTTTGAACATATCATCACTGCAAAATCTGCATTTTGTCTTTTGTGCATTTTTTATGTAATATAGCATACAATTGTTAATGCAACAATCTTTCTTTTAGATAGTAGCCCCAACTTCGCCACTAACCTTTTAGTTCTGTAAAAATCTTCTGTAAATAATTTATCAGCAGGATTTGTCTCCTTTAATAATATTGCTACCCGACTGAAAGCATTCCCTAGGCACGTTAAAATTGGACTTGATACTCAGCATTCTTAGGGCGGCTGTTAACTCTGTGTGCGAAGTGCTTTCTTCCCACAATGGTTGTTAGACAACATATAATTGTTCATAGAATTGTTGCGCTTCACTGTTCGGTTTCTGATTTTCATAAGGCATATTCCCAACAAAATGAGCGATAGTCGCATCATCAATCATTTGCTCATACATACCAGAATTGTGAACAATTGTTGGGGCATAACTTGATGAGGCTCCCGTTTGACCTTACTGAACATTTGGTTCATATTCACTATGTGAAGTCCAATACCAATAATCGAGTTTAAATCCCCTACGGTATAGGTCCAATTTCACTTTGTCAGGTGTCAGATACATTTGATTCTTTTGCTTCGCACAGTGGCATCGAAACCTACCTTTTGAGAGGTAAAGGGGTAGCTGCGATGCCACATGCACGAACTTTTTAACACCAATAATAAACTCATTAGTTGATCATTTTCTTCCTGGATATAATCTATTATGCATTCACGATCTAACGCTTTGAATATCCATCCGTACCATAAATGTAGCTCTATAAATTAGTGCACCTACACATTATAGATCCTACTCGAAACCTTAAGCCACTTACGCATCCTACTCGAACCCATTGCTCACAAATCCAGAGAAAATCAACACTAGCCTAACTACACCCTAAACTTACATATCACAAATTTCTTATGGATTTACATATCTCACACCTAAATTTTCATATTTACATAACACAAATTTCTTATGTATTTCTATATATATCTCACACCTAAATTTTCATATTTACATACATAACAAAAATTTCTTATGTAGTTACATATCTCACCTAAATTTTCATATTTACATACATAGCACAAATTTCTAATGTATTTACATATCTCAATCCTAAATTTTAATATTTACATATTTGTTTACATATCTCACACCTAAAATTTTTATTTACACACATAGCACAAATTTCTTATGCATTTACATATCTCATACCTAAATTTCATATCTATACACATGGCACAAATTTTTTATGGATTTACACATCTCACACCTAAATTTTCTATTTACATACATACCACAAATTTTTTATGCATTCACATATCTCACACCTAAATTTCAATTTACATACATACCACAATTTTCTTATGCATTTACATATCTCACACCAAAATTTTATTATATAGCATAAATTTCTTATGCATTTACATATCTCACACCTAAACTTAAGGGAAAACCATAAGATTCATATGCATTGCATACATAACAATGGCATACGAAAAAAACTTAGTAAAACCATGTCTTTTCGAATCTAACACCTATGTAAGGAAAAAAAGGATGAAAACTTATGCTAAATCAAAGCTTGGAGGCGTGAAAGATGATCACCTTGGACGGGGTTGGAGCAGTGAAACAAAGTTGGATTCACCGGAGAGCTTAAGAGACGACGAAGGCGACAAACAAAGCCGAGGGAGAAAGAGCGTGTGAAGTGGAGCGGTGGTTTGCAGGAGCCATATTTTATGGCTATAGCATTGGATTTAGCGTCAGCTATGACTGACTCTATTAAGTGAGTTTAGCATCTATGACCGACACTAATCTGATGCTATAGTATTGGGTTAGCGGCCTCTGCGCGACCCAATTTGTTAGCGTCGTTTCTTTTGATTTTGGGACTGCGTAGCGATGCTAACGGACGCTAATTTTGCGTCGGAAAAGTTTTCGATGCTAATTAACTGTTTTCCTATAATGTTGTTATTATTACTTCGAATTCTTTGTTTTTTTTATTTCCCTATATTACAATTATTTTATTTTTACTATTATTATTACTTCAATTATTATTACTTCAATTATTATTAACATTATTATTAAAATTATTACCACTAAATAATTCATTAAAAAAAATGTATTTTCCAATAAAATAAAAACAGTAAATAAAATTATAACAACAGAAAAAAAAAAGAAATGTAGTAAAAGCAGAAAAAAATCTTGGCACGGAAAACAAAGATACCAATCAAATTCGTTGTGGCCTTCCCCTCTCACCATTTCGGCTCATCTTTAAGGCAAAAGCCAAGACTAAAACCACGTGAAACTTAGGGCCCGTTTAGGGCGGCTTATAAGTGCGGGCGGTCTTTTGAAAACGCTGCCGTACCGTTTGGTTTGCTAGTTTTACTTGCTTATTCAGTAAGCCCGTTTTTCCCTCCTTAAAGAAGCCAGTCGCGGCAATAACCTTGCGGTTCGGTTTATTGGTCGCGTAAATTCCAGCCGTGCCCTCCTGATCTACTTGTTCGCCCCTTTCACTTCTGTAACCTAGGTAGCCTCTTCTCCGCTCCAATCGATCAGGTTAAGGAACTGCGTTTTGTTTTCCCACAACCGCCGCCCACATAATTGAGGCAATAATGAGCCAAAATCGACAGGTAAATTGTAGATTTTGTCTGAAGACCAGTCAAAATTGGCAGGTAAAAATTGACAGTTTACCTGCCTATTTTGTCGATTTTAAGGTTTTTTTTTTAAAATATACTGATTGGTTAGAATGTTATTTTAATAAGTCATTTTTAAAAATTTCTTTCTATTTCAATTCATATTAAAATTCTTTGGGAATTAATTTGATATATTTATAGACTCTGGTATTATAATGGTATTAAAATGACTCATATAAATAGTCGGAACTATTTTGGCACTCTGCTACTTACTTTTTTGATGAGATTACTATCATACCAAATTGCAGGCATATTTATTGGAAGAAAGCCTTTCCCTTGTACGGTCTACATTATGACTTAGTTATAGAAGCCATTGAAAAGATGGAGAAAAATCTACCAGGATTCTTTTATGCAGGCAAGTTGTAGTCCTTCCCGTTTCTGAAACTGTGATGCTTGCATTCACGTAATAATCTGTTGTGTTTTTTTTTAACAAAATATTCATCATCGAGCATTACATAGTCCACTGCTGGGATGCATATTGTGCTGCTTACAAGGGTTCTTGAATTTTTACATGTTATTTAATATATGATGAAAATTAATTGGTTTCTCTAACTGGTTTCGAAAGAGGCTAGTATCTTAGTTTATTCACACTAATTATCTATTGAAACACCTTTTAGGTTCTCGCTCATGTTGATGCAGATCATAATCTTTAGCTTCATCCCAAATCCCAAATATTTAACTTGAGTTTATATTACCACTTTTATTTTTTGGCCTTTTTGTTTTTGTTTTTGTTTTTATTTTTATATTTATTTTTATTTGAAAAACATATTTTAAGTGCATTTTTTTCATGTTTTATTTTTTTGTTTTAAAAAATGACTTAGCTTGTTTTACAAAACACTCAAAATATTTAAAAGTTATTTTGAGCATTTTTAACATACCAAACAAATTTTATTTCAAATAAAAATAAAAACAAGACAAAACAAAACAAAACAACTATATAAAATATAAATGAAAATAATCTCAAACTGCGCCTTCGTTTATGTTATTCATTGTGCACAGTTTTTATCTAAATTACTTTCAATATATCTCCTTTTTCTCTAATCTTTCATGACGAATTTTATCTACTAACCTTATCTGGTTCCTCAATCTTTCTTTCATACATGTCTATCTTCTGCTCCCAATATCTTTGCTAAATGATAATCTCACTATCTATCAAATATACCCATTCCTAATCTATTCTTTCTAGGTATTTCCACATGCTTATGAGTAGCCGTTTTCATATTTTTTAATCTTCTATATTCCTCATTTTCCCATTTTTCTGAACTTCCCTTTTACATATAATCATTTTTTTTCTGATTTGGTGGAGTATATAATAAATTTTGCATGAGAAAAAATATAATTATTTGTATGCATATTTTGCCATCAACGTTGGTATCATTTTTGTAGGTAACAATAAAGATGGGTTGTCTGTTGATAAATGCATGACTTCGGGTGTGCAAGCAGCTGAGCGTGTGATCTCCTATCTTAGCGATTCGAAAAAATAGGATTATTAAGGAAATCTTATTGTTGAACCAAAGACCAGCCATTTCCATCATCACTATTTATTCTTTCTATATTCTTCCTGATAATACTGTATTCTCTTGAATCGGGCCTTCTTTTCCTTTATATGCTCTGTTTGTTAAATGAATGTTCATATGGAGAATTTATTCTCTTGATTTCAGGCCTTTTTTTTATATGCACTGTTTGTTAAATGAATGTTCATATGGAGAATGATACCATATTTCCGAACCAAAACTTATGGATTTGATTTAGATTGTGCTATAAGTATAATTAAAAAACTAAGAGTATTTTGTGAACGATGGCATTTGGTAGGATTTGAATATTTTTTTTGAGATGTATGTGTATATATTTGTGTGTATGTGCGCGCGCGTGTGCCTGCCAAATTTCATTGTCAAAAGATGGTGGCCTTGTATTTTGTGGATTTAACAAAATAGCTCCAATTAAATTCCATATGTTTAATTGAGGATGCTATGATTTGTGCTCAAGAGTTGTTCATGTAATCATGTTATAAGATTATAATAAAATAATTGTCTTTATAGCTTATATAGCTCACGGTTGTATCAAGATTCATAGACACGAGTCCATTTTGATGTAACACGACCCTTTTGCACTTTTATAATCATTGATCTTAGGCATGAGAGCCAATATCCACTTAATATTAATGCATAATGATTTACATAAATTTTAATGGAGTGGTTGCTTTGGTCTTCCCTTAATTGAAGGGCATGCTTAACAATGGTATCAATAAATATTGTTCATCTAATTACCTATAAATAATATCAATTGATAAAAGGCTCTTTCAATCTTTCATTCTCGAGAGTTCAATAGTTTATTATTTGCTTTCAAGCTTAATGGTTGAATCTTAATCAAGAATTTGGTAGGGAAAATTTATTGTTTCGATTGTAGACCTTGTATTTTTTTTTGTATTTTTAAAAGAATATTGTATCAGGCTTAATAAGATGATTCTACTATTCAAATCTAATCATCTTTGAATTTTATTTTATATTCTAAAAGGTTGAGCGCCTTGTGAAGTTATCTTACTATCTTTGATTATTAATATCCATGGTGCACGTCAATGCGTAAAGTTCTATCACCTTTGGTAAAGGCGAATTATTCCATCCAGAGCACGTACGCAGCGTTGGGTGCGGATTTTTTTGGGTACTGATGGGTACTAGATGGGTATAGATGGGTATGGATGGGTATGAATGCGTATGGATGTATATTGGATGTTGGGTATTGGCTATTAGGTGAGTATTGATGGGTATTGGAGGGTACTGGATGGATATTAAGAGGAGATGCCTGCGGATGCGTGCGTTCTCCGTATGGAATAATTGCTCCTTGGTAAAGGCCAACTTTCTTTTAAAAACCAGCAAAATTAGTTTATCGTATTCGCATGGTACAAATAATTATTATTTATATTTAACATTTTTTTTCTTGAAAATGCAACCAAAAAAAAAAAAAAAGAATGTGTTAGATCTACGGTAGTAGGGTAATAAATTAGTTTCTAAGTGTAGTATGTGATTAAACAAAAATATGAAAAAATAAAATAGTGGGAGAAGACCATAAATTTGAAGTGTAAAACTTTCGAAAGGGAAAAAAAGTCGTAGGATTAGGCTCAGTCAAATAATCTACTATGAATTGTAAGTATATAGATCTTCTTAAATTGGAGAAGATAAAATTATAATGTTGGGGTATAATTGTACTTCAATAATAATAGCCGTAATGGGTGGCTGCAAAGATTGTAGTCGATTTCTATGGAGCTATTAATTTGTTGTGAATATTGTAGATGGTGGTTGTAATCAAGTTGTTGTAGATATTGTAGTTGAAAGTCGTAGTAGTTGACCATGTAGGTCATAAGCGGTAACTTCATGAGCGATAGTAAGAAGCTCGATAGACTTCGGAAGCCACGTATATCAGGTTGGGAGTTGCATGAGTAGTGAGCCATGTTGGTTGTAGTTGGTCAAGTATGCCATAGCTGGGAGCTTTAACAACATTTGTAGGCCACAAAGGCCGAAGTGGAAAGCGGCATGAGCTGTGAGATACGTAGATAGTAGTTGGTCAAATATGCTGTAATGATAAGATGTAATAACGTTCGTAGGATGCAGGGGTCAGATTTGGGAGCTGCGTGAGCTATGAGCCATATAGGTTGTAGTTTGTCACATAAGTCGTAGCAGTGGGCTACAATAACACATGTAAACCATTGAGGCTAGAGTTGGGTGTTGTATTAACTATGGATCACATAGTTCGTAGTGGTGAGTCGCAATAACATCTTTCGGCCACATAGGCCAGAATAAGGAGTTGCATGAGCTGTGGATCACATAGATTATAATTGGTCACGTAGGTCATAGTTGTGAGTTGTGATAACTTCTGTAGGCCACATAGGTCGAAATTGGGAGTTGCATAAGCGTGGACCACGTAGGTCGTAGTTGGTCACATAGGTCGTAGTGGTGAGCCGTGATAATTTTCGTAGGCCACAAAAGTTGGAGTTGAGAGTTGCATTGGTTGTGGATCACATAAGCTATAGTTGGTCACGTAGGCTATAATGATGAGCTGCAATAACGTCGGTAAGCCATAGAGGCTGGAGTTGAGAGCTGCACGAGCTGTGGATCATGTAGGTTATAGTTGGTCACGTAGTCCATAGTGGTGAGCTGCAATAATGTCGATAGGACCTAGAGGTCAAAATTGGGAGCTGCATGAGCTATTAACCACGTAGTCCATAGTTGGTCATGTAGTGATGAGATACGATAACTTCTGTAAGCAATAGAGCATGGAATCTAGAGTTGCATGAGCTGTAGACTACATAGGTGGTGTTTGGTCACATAGGTCATAGTATGGAGTTGTAGTAACATCAATTGGTCGCTAAGACCATAGTAAAGGGTTGCAATTGCAGTGAACCATGTATACTGTAGGCAGCAGAGGAAGCTTTGAGGATATCACTTCAAGAGTTTGGAAGTCACCATATCCTGACTACTGTGGTTGTATTTAGTTATTGTGTGGTTATACCAGGATGCGTTGTTACACAGTCTTTGGGTGTATCGTTACACCATCCTCAGAGTGTGTCGTTACACTGTTGTATTCATCAACATCATCGAGCAGGGGACGGTCGACCGTGGTCTACAGTGGCCAGTGATTGGTGGTCGACAATGGTCAGCGATTGCGTTTGGCGGGTCTTTCGATCCAAAATGATGTCAGAATTCAACTTCATCTGTAAGTCATAGGGCTGGATTTGGGAGTTGTGTTAACTGTGGATCACAAAGGTCGTAGTTGGTTACAAAGGTCTTACTGATGAGCCGCAATAACATCTTCCAGCCACATAGGCTGGAATAAGGAGTTGCATGAGTTGTGGATCACATAGATCATAATTGGTCGTGTAGGTCATTGTTGTGAGTTGTAATAACTTATGTAGGCCATATAAGTCATAATTGGGAGCTGCATAAGCGTGGACCACGTAGGTCGTAATTTGTCACATAGGTCGTAATGATGAGCTATGATAATGTTCGTAGGCCACAAAAGCTGGTGTTGGAAATTACATTGGTTGTAAATCACGTAAGCCATAGTTGGTCACGTAGGCTGTATTGATGAGCTGCAATAACGTCTGTAAGCCATAGAGACTGGAGTTGAGAGCTTCACGAGCTATGGATCATGTAGGTTATAGTTTGTCTTGTAGTCCATAATAGTGAGCTGTAATAATGTCGATAGGATCTAGAGGCCAAAATTGGGAGCTGCATGAGCTATTGGCCACGTAGTCCATAGTTAGTCTTATAAGTCGTACTGATGAGATATGATAACTTCCGTATGCCATAGAGAATGGAATTAAGAGTTGCATGAGCTGTGAACTACATAGGTGGTATTTGGTCACACACGTAGTGGGGAGCTATAGTAACATCAATTGGTTGGTAAGGCCATAATAAAGGGTTGCAATTGCAGTGAACCATGCACACCGCGGGCTGTAGTGGGAAGTTGTGAGGAGATAACTTCAAGAGTTTGGAAGTCACTGTATCCTGACTAAGTAATTGTGTTATATTCAGTTATTGCGTGGTTATACCGGACTCAGGATGCATTGTTACACGGTCTTTGGGTGCGTCGTTATACCATCTTCGAGGTGTGTCATTACACTGTCAAACTCATCAACATCATTGAGTAGAGGACGATCAATCGTGGTTGACAGTGTTCAGTGAGTGGTGGTCAACAGTGGTCAACAACTGCGTTTGGCGAGTCTTTCGGTCCAGAATGATGTGGGAATTCAACTCCATATGTCGGTCCAACTCTAGCTCCAAGTCTCTCCTCGATCCTCGGCCTCTGGTTCGACTTCATGAAGGCGTAGGGCACTATTTATAGAGTCTGGAAAATGCCCCCCATGCAAATAAGGACCATTCCATCAGATGACTTGGAGAGATTCTCATGATCAGACGACATTTTATGAATATTTAAGTGCCTTAACGATATCAAAATTAAGTGATCTTGAGATCGTTGGATTCGTCTCATCGATACAATCGTTTTGATTTTAAGCTCGATAGATTTGGAATTCATATGACATTCAATTAGCCACCCAATGCTTCCAGAAGTGGTTTAATGGCTTGAATCGGACTTGATTTGACTCTAATTGAACAAATTTTGGTTTCATAGTGTTATGCTTATCGAGTCATAAAATTTGATTGCAATTTTGCCGAAATCGATGTTTTGGATGATTTTTAATTTAATTTTAAATATTTATTGCTAAAATAATTCGAGATTTGTGCCATATGAAAATTTGTTGATGACATATCAATTGCCCCCCCCCCCCCCACGCCCAAATTGTGGGCAATTTTGCTTGCTCGTACAAAAATTATCAAAATAATGAAAATTTAGAAAAAAATTCAGAAATTTTGAAATTTTGTGGCGGCAGCAACGACTGGTAGCCTATGGCTCGTGCGTGGGGCGCAATTTGGATCAAAGTGGGTCGGAGGCAGTTTAGGAAGGTGGAGTTAGTCCAAGCTAGATTAGCTCAACAAGCCGAAGAAGCAGAGGGAGTCCGAACTGGAATGACTCATGGTCATGTAGGGCTCGGGCGCTGGCCAAGCAGAGCAGACCTGGTGTGCTACCCAAGTGGGTCCCAACGAGCAGAGCTAACCTGGGGGCTAGACCGGGCCACATTGACTCACTAAGATATGTCGATAAAGTCATAGACAACATCCAATGAGAGCCTGTAATCTGCTAGATGTGGATCGAACAGAGGGTCCTACTTGTGTGAAATCGACTTAGAGTGAGAGAAGGTCGCATTAGCAACCCGCTATAAGTGGAATGATCTGGCAGGCTGCAGGTGTGAAAATATGCAGATCACCCATCTGAAATGTCTACGCGAAAACTAACAGTTTACATAGAGATCCATGAGTCAAACTAAAATTAGATAGTTTTTACGATTTTAGTGAGTTTTGAAGCTATTTTAAGCCTATAAATTGGCCAAAAAGGGGGAGAAAATTTGAAGTCTCCCCGCTTGTTGTGCGATCAACGAAACTCCCCTAGTAGCTTAATTAGAGTCTTCCTATCTGTTCTTATGCGAACAATGGAGCTTAATTGGTCTAATAATTGGAGTCTCATTGCTTGTTGTGTAAACTGGAGTTTCCCCGCCTATTTTTGTGAGATCAACAGAGCTCCCTCAGCCTGCTAATTGGAGTTTCTCCGCTTATTTTTGTGTGATCTATGAAACTCCCTTGACCTGCTAACTAGAATCTCCCTGCCTGTTTTGTGCAATCAACATAGCTCCCTTTGTCCACTAACAGGAGTCTCCCCATTTGTTTTTGTTCAATCAACGAAGCTCCTTCGGCCTACTAACTAGAGTCTTCCCACCTGTGTTTGTGTGATCAATGGTACCCCCTTGGCTTGCTTACTAGAGTATCCTTGCTTGTTGTTCCATTAACAAGGCTTCTTTAGCTTTCTTTCGTGCCATCTTTCTTTGCTACTGGTGCGCCTTCAGTGGAGATTTTATGTGATATAGTCACGCTTTCTAGAGGAGATTTTATGCGCTGTTGTCCACCATCTGAAGGATATTTTCTAATCAGTCGTATTCTTTCTAGTGGAAATTTTCCTGTTGCCATCGCATTTTTTTGGAGGAGATTTTTTGCGTCACTGTTGTGCTCTCGAGTGAAAATTTATTTCGCTATCGTCATGATTTTGGAGAAGATTTTTTAATTTGTCATCGTGCTTTCTGGAAGAAATTTATCACGTTGCTTCGAGATGTCGATATCTGGAAATATTGGCCCCTAAAAAACTAATGAAAGTACCTGAATCCCGAGGACGTGATACCAACACCCTTTGAATATTAACCGATTCTTTCTTTGAGGACATGAGAGTTGAGTTTGCAAAGATTGATCATATCCTTGGAAAGCACAAGAATATGAATAACTTGTGCAATAGATAGATTGTCGTTGGTGAAGCAGTTAACAAAGTGCATGGATAACTTATCTTCCATGGCAATTTTCCTCTTTTTGTAACACCGATAATTGATGGAAACTCGAGAAGAATTTAGGGAGACGTGAGCTAACCTCAATAAAATAATGAACACTTTGCAGGGTTTCAAGCGAAATCTTGAAGAGGAGAATATAAAGTTGTGATGCCCATGGAAGATAATTTTGTTGACACTTTCGACAAAATTTTTATCTGTCGTACTGTTATATTGTAGTTGAACTTGAGGACATGTCTTTGATTCAAGAGCCAAAAGATCTCTCTTTTAGCTCAAACAACGAAGAAGCTAAAAGCGGTTTGTAGGAGTGTACTTCTCACGATGAGAGGGATGCCGAAGTGGATTATTATTATTGTTTCTATTTTCATATTGTAGCTTTTGTACTGTGTGTGTTGGTCTTTATAGATTTTCAGTCATCTGGTGTAATATTTACACACGACGACAATGTCCTAGCCAGTATTTCCTTTTTTTGCTTAATATGGTGCTATTCCATTATTCGTGCATCCCTAGATATAACAAAAACATTTTGACGTTACTTTTAAGGCTACATTTGTTATTCCTTCTGAGTTGTGGTTGTCATTCTTTTAGGATGCTTTTGTCCTTCTGAGGTGTTGTCCAACTTTTGGGATGTTGCCTAAATTCTAGCTGTTGTTGATAACTTCTTCGAGATAAAAGCATAGTGGCATCAAAAATCTATGAATCTCATGCTTTCTAAGATTCTTTAGCTTTTTCAAACATATAAGAAACTGCAATGAAAATTAGCACGTGTTTTTAATGTACATATATCTTTTGAGACTTATAACATTATGAGATTTTTGAGTGGATATTATGCCAATCACTTGCTCTCATGGAGTCATTTAATGAGGAATGTATTCACTATTAACTTCTCATCGAGACTTGCCTCCTAAACTTGTCTTTTATCGATAGATGGGTTCCTTGATGAGGGCCTTTGGCGACGAGCCCCTTGAGGTTCCGTCTCCAGGCGAGGCGTTTGGTTGTTCTGCTGGGTGATTACTGCCCGGAGGGCCTCGAATTGTTCCATCATGAGGGTCAGGCTTGTAAGCCTTAAACTTGCAATTTAACATCTGGTTTCGTATGTCTCTGTTGGATTCCATGTGTGTGATATACCTATAATATATAATATTTTTATACACATTTATACCTATTTTTGATGATATTGCACTTTAATGGAAGGTATTTATGTGTTTTTCTTTCAATTACAATTAAATGAACTAAATATGTCAAAGTGAGTGAAAAAAGATCAAATTTGGAGCAAAAATGAAGTTGTTAAATTGAACTGGGTGCCTAAGCGCCAGTAGACAGAGAAGGCTGCGCCTAAGCGTCAGAGGCCCCACACTTAAGCATAGGGTAGTTACTTTGCAATTTCAAGGAATTTTTGGTGAATTTTGAAGGGGCGTTTGAGGCAACCTTTAGTACAAACGTGGGTAACTGATTAAGGGCGTCACAAGACATTTAAATTTCACTTGAAATCATACATCCCTTGGGTAGATTCATTGAATATTGACACATTTTGAAGAGACACCAAGACACCTTTTGAGAAGATATAAAAGAATGGACTTGAAAAGAGTTTAGGGAGGCTGTTAGCAAGTTGAATTAGTGTGTTTATAAAGAGTAGTTATAGTAAGAAGTTGTAGGATTCTTAGTTAGGGTTTCTTCACACTTTTCTTATTCCAAGTGAAAGGGAAGGTGAGTAGAGATTCCTAAGTAAAAATCTATTGTTTTAAAGAGATTTAAATCCTCTTAGGGTTGGGCGATCAACTCTAGAGAGTGTTATAAGAGAAAGGAAGAGATTCAAAGAAACTTCAAGATTTTGATGGGGAGAAACTTGTGATAAGTTTTTATCTTTGTATTTCATTTGGTTTTAATTGAAATTTCTTGTGTTTTCAACATTTTTTCTACTTTTAAAATTACTTGTTGTGTTTTCTCCATGGATTTTGAGTAGTTTTCTTTATCTCTTTTCCTTAAGATGAAAAGTAATTAAGTGTTGGATGGAAGTTGTGGAAGTATTGATCTTTAATGTTGGAAGAAGTTGTGTTGATTTAATCCTTGCACTTCATTTACTTCTTGATTTGACCAATCAAGATGTTAACATTTGTTGTGAGAACATGTAAGATCTTTGTAGAAATTGTCTCAATCAACAATTAAAAGAAATCACATCGGATTGTATGGATGAGAAAATAATTCATATAATTTTGTGCAAATAAATAGGAAAATATACTTTGAATGGTGTAAAATTAGAGGATTTTAGGGTGACAGACTAAAGCCCCCAATTTGTTTATTATTTTAGGTTTTGATGCGAGATGTTAGCCCCTAGGTGGAGGGAAAAAAGGGAACTCTAGAGTGAGAGCTAGTATCTTCTCAACCTAACCCGCCTTCAAAACTATTCAAACTTTAAACTAGCTAATGTTTTTTATATCATCTCTAATAAGTGTAAAGAATATTATTGCTCATATTTGACATAACACAATTTTGAATACTTTCACAATAGAAATCATGTACTTATTGCTTATTCATGATATATTTTCAACTATACTTCTTTAATCTTACAAAATTCTCGTTATAGTTAGTTAATTGTTCACTTTATTTCATAATATAAGAAAATACCAAAAAGAATCACATTTTCAAGTTTTCTATTATCTTAAACTGTTTAACAAAGTGTCTTTTTCTAAATAGATATTTGTGATCTAAATCCTTTTTATTTTTAAACAAATCATCTAAAAAATTTTCCCTATGGGATCGATATTTCGGGGCTTAATAAAAAAGTCTTATCTTTCTTGATAACGATACATCTACTTGCGTAGAATCCCTAAATTTAAACATAAATGTTGAATTCTTATTTACATTGGAATCAAGTTTTTGGTGCCATTGTAAAGAATGATATTTTATTAAATTATATAAAATACTATATCATGAATATAATTATAAATCATATTACCACAGGTATAAATATCACTAGGGATCAAGTTTTTTGCGCCGTTGCCGGGGAAAATTTTCTTTTAATTAAATTTGAATTGAAAAGAAAAAATTAAATGAAATTTTTTTAAAAAAATTTCTATTTAAAAAAAGTCTTATTTAAACTTTATCTGTCTATGTGTGTTGTGTTTTACTTTTATTTTTGTGTTGTAATAGTTTATGCATAGTTCAGGTTCTGAAAGACTTGTGCCATACGATTCTGGATTAGAAAGATTTATTAGAAAAAATTAAAAAATAAAAAATACTGAAAAAAGTCAAAATTTTCAAGAAATGGAAAATCAAAAAAATCAAAATGTTGAAATTCATCATGAATTAAGACCTTTAAGAGATTATGCAAACCCTACAGTGGATGACTTTATGGTAGTATTCAAAATCTTGATGTGGCTGCTGATTCATTTGAACTTAAACCTGTTATTATCTAAATGGTATCAAATAATTACTTTGGGGGAGCACTAACTGAAGATCTAAAATTACATCTTGCTAATTTTTTGGAATTGCGTGCGACATTTAAATATAATGGTGTTTCTGATGATGCTATTAGACTTAGGCTTTTTTCATTCGTCAACAAAAGTTGGATAAACACAACTGTAACTTTGCAATTAACATATCATTCTATAACATATTTTAAGGGAGTTGTAGAAAATGTTTTGGTGAATGTGGATCGATTTATCTTTCCTATTGATTTCATTGTGTTATACATGGAGGAAGATAAAGAGAGACCTATCATTTTGGGGAGACCTTTCTTAGCTACAGGAAGAGCAATGATAGATGTGTTTCAAACGATTACTTTTAATATTTCAAAACCAATGAAATACTCTGTAAAAGGTAAAGATGAATGTTTCAGGATGGATTTAATGAGATATCTTAGTGAATATCATTTCAAAACAACTTATGAAGAGAACTCAGAAATGAAAGAATTGGAGAACGAGCAAGAAGAGGAATTAGAACATTTTAATGATATTATTGAAGAAGATTCAAATTTTGCCTCCTGAACTTGAATTGAAGTTACTTCCAAAACATTTAAAATATGTCTTTTTAGGTGATTCCTCAACTTTGTCGGTTATAATTTCCTTGAACTTAACTTTAGAAGAAGAAGAGTGTTTACTAAAAATTTTGAAGAAATATAAGAAAACCATTGATGGACAATTACTGATATTAAGGGAATCAGTCCTTCAATTTGTATGCATAGAGATCTAATGGAAAAAAACTACAAATCCAGGGCTTATCCTCAAAGGAGATTAAATCTCATTAAGAATGAAATTGTAAGAAAGCAATTTTAAAGTGGTTAGATGCTGAGATAATCTATCTTATTTCAGATAGTGCATAAGTTAGTCCAATACACTGTGTTCCTATGAAAGGAGGAGTGACTGTAACTATTAATGAACTAAATGAATTAATACCAACAAGACAAGTTACAGGAAGGCGAATATGCATTGATTTTAGAAAACTAAACCTTGACACGAGGAAATATCATTTTTCATTACTCTTTCTAGATCAAATGCTGGATAGACTAGATGGGAATAAATACTTTTGTTTTCTGGATGGATATACTGGTTATCACCAAATACAAATATCTCAAGAGGATCAAGAGAAAACAAAATTTACCAGTCCTTATGGTATATTTTTTTTAGAAAAATACCCTTTGGTTTATGGAATGGCCCTGCTATATTTCAAATATGTAAGATGGCTATGTTATGTGATTTAATTGAAAAAAGAATTGAAGTTTTTATGGACGATTTTTCGGTGTTTGAAACTTCATTTGAATCATGTTTAGAACATTTATCGTGAGTTCTTAAACACTCTGAAGAAACAAATTTAGTCCTTAATTGGAGAAATTGTCAGTTTATGGTAGCAAGAGGAATTGTTTTTAGACATCACATTTCAGAGAAAAGTATGGAGGTAGATCCTGCAAAATTCAAGTAATCGCTAATTTACCTCACCCACAAATGTGAGAAAAATTAGGAGTTGTTCAGGTCATGTTGGACTTTACAGACGATATAGTAAAGACTTCTCAAAATTTGCTAAGCCACTATATCATTTGCTAAAAAAAGATGTAATTTTTAATTTTGATAAGGATTGCTAAAAAGCGTTTGAGCTTTTAAAATAAAAATTAGTCACTACACCAGTTATTGTTTCACCAGATTGAAAAAAACCATTTGAATTAATGTGTGATGCAAGTGATTATACTGTTGGAGTTGTTTTGGGATAGAAATATGATAAAATTTTCAATGTAATTTACTGTGTTAATAAAACTCTTAATGAAGCTCAAATTAATTATACCACAACTGAAAAAGAATTATAAGCAATAGAATTTGCTTTTGATAAATTCATATCATATTTAATTGAACCCAAATGTGTGGTGCATATAGATCATTTAACAGTATAAGCTGATTAATATTGGATCTTTGATTTATCAGGTTATCACCAGTTCTGTCAGAGCTACCACTACTGCAGGTTGACATGCCTAAAAAATGTTTGATTTTTTATATATATTTTATGCTTAATTTTAATGATATTGCACCTTAAAGGAAAGTATTTGGCATGTTTTTGGTTTTAGGTATAACAAATAGACATTTGGAGAAAAAGAAGAAACAAACAGTGCAATTTGTAGCAAAAACAGGCAAGAAAGTAAATTTTGGCTTGACACATTTTGATAAGTCTTTCTATGTTTAATCTACTTTACACTTCTTGTATATTTTTGAATGAAGTTACACTTTAAAGAAATGTTATTTTCATGTTTATTTTGTAGGGCTATTTTATTAGGAATGCAACACAATTGAAATGGGGTGAAACGGAACTAAAACGGAGCCAAACAGAGCGAAACAGTGGAGCTGCATAGAATGGGCGCCGATGACGCCTGATTGAGCACTGACGGCACCAGAAACTCAAGAGCCACAATTTGGGGCGCCGATAGCGCCTAAAAACGGCGCCAAAGATGGTTATTGGCCATATACATTGAATCTGAATACTTTTTGGAAGGTTTCTTGAAGCACCTCTTGGGAAATTCGTCCCTACACTATATTAAAATGAGTTTATGTCAGAAAAAGTGGTGTGTGTGAGTAGGAAAATGTGAATAATCATTAGAGATCTTAGATAGGAGTAGAAATATAGATTTCTACTTTTTTGGAGAGATTAGTGAGGGGATTTTGAGAGAATCTTCTAGCATTGCATGGATCAACTGGAGACTTTGTGGGAGAGATTTTTAGCTTTCTTTTAAGGGGAAAAATCTAAGTATTGTGTTCTTCATTATCTTATGATTTTGTAAACACTTATGTAGTGGATTTTTTTGATGAAATGAAGTATTCCGTTGTGTTTTCATCGTGCTTTGTGATGTGTTTTCTTACTCTTTTTTCTTATTTAGAAATAGTGACATGAGAAGATTATGCCAATGTTTTCATTCTATTTTTCTTCTGCAATTAGTGTGATTCATGTTTAGGATATTAGGATGCATGCTAGAAGAAATTTTAATTATAAATGTGATGGTTTTTACTTGAACTTCATTTACATTACTATAAGGATCCGTTGTAGTGTTAAAATTTATTGTAATTGCAATAAGAACTGAGAGGGCGGTGTAATTCTCATCAAAGTGGAACTACATTCAAATTCAATGGATGGTAAAGTTCATGGGAGTTGGATGCAAATAAATAGAGAAATATGGTTTATTAGGCGTAGAATTGGAGATTTTTTGGTGACAGACTAAAATCTCCAATTCGGTCCTATTATTTGGAAACTAAAGCGAGAGTTAGCCTTCAGGCGAAGGGAAGTGGGAGCTCTGGAGTGAGAGCTAGTATCCTCCATCCTAACCATGGATTTAGGGACCAAACCTTGGATTAGTCAATTTTCTTTATAGCACTCGGAAGAGGGGAAGTAATATGATTTCTCCTACTTGGCACATATAATATTTAATGTATCCTAGTCCCAAACTTTATCCAATTCATTACAAAAGAATAGTAGTTTTTAACATCTCAAAATTCTCCAAACCAATTTATCTATAAAGGGTTATTTTTATAATTATTATTTTCATTTAGGAGTAGTTATTGGTTATTTTAAACTTAAGAATTACCTTTAGGCGTATTTGTTAAGAAAATCAATTTAATCGACATTCCAAACTAAAGTCTGATAGTAGTAGAATAGTATTTGACTAAGGACCTCTTACCTCGCTTCCCTATGGGATCGATAAGTAGGACTCCACTAGAGCCCTATATGACTTGAATGATATGTATACTTGTGTAGAAACTCTAGTGTGTGCTCGTACTTACGAACATAAAACAAGTAGAAAAACAACACACGCTGGAGACGCATCACAGGTTTAGGATTCACATCCTTAATCTTTTCTTTACACGAGCAAGCTGGTGTTAGATCTGATAGTTGAGAGGAGATTCTGTAATCTCTTAAGCCCATTACTAGTGTGAATGTAAAGACTTATTATGAGCATTTTATTTTAGTTGGAGAGGTGGATTTTCTAGAAGTTCTGGTGCTTCTACGTCGCGTGCTTCTTCATCTTGTGCATCTACATCCCTTGGTAGATCTAGTCCAGATTCATAGACTCAAAATGATGGATAACATCGATTAGGCTACAGATAAGGTATTGAAAACTATGTGGATCATATTGATTCTTACTTAAGGAGGCATAACAATTATGAAGAGAAATACAACACATCTATGGAGAAACTCATTAGAGGTGATCAGAGTGTAGTATTTCCTCCATATCCACGTTACCCTCATTATGAATCTACTAGTTTCTGGGATGATGATGATGATGAAGAGGATGATGATGGTGACAAGGATGAGTAGAGATTGGGTTATGTTGTGTTTTATTTAAACTTTTATTTGTATTGTTGTTTGGACTATTGTGGTGTTTTGTTGTTGTGGTGAACATTATTGTTATTGTTCAATGTTATGTGTATTTATGTGTTGTTGATGTGGTGGTAATTATGTGAACTTTGTTATTTTAAATGTATTTTGTTGGTTTCGTTGAACTTATTCTTATTGCTTTAGGAAGTTTAGAATATAGCTAACCTTCATTTAAAATTTTATGTTTAAGTTTCAATTTACTACCATGTATTTTCTTTATGTTGTGATTGTGATATTATGTTGTTTTGTGTGATTTGCTTTTATGTTAGCCTCAACTGTAAAGAAGTCTTTTGAATCTCATATATGTTAAATTCAAAATGAAATTTGATCATTTTTACTCCTATTTTTAATTTTTTGTACTTGTATACTTACTATATGAAAATTCCTGTAAGCATAATGTTTTAATTTTTCATTCCTGTCTTTATATATGATATGCTAGAATATTTAATCTTTGTAGAACTTTAAGCTTGGGGATGGGGGTGGGTGGTGGGGGGTGGGGATGAAAAATCAATTTTCAAAACTTGAAATTTATTTGTTCTCAAATATGCTACAAATAAATTTGATTTGTTCTCAAAATGATTATGTGTATGAATTTATATTAGAGTAATAAAATTTTGAATATAGGAATGTATAAGAAAATTTGGCTAAAACTTTACAGTGATGAAGAAAATTTTCAAGTTAAAAATTTCTTAGTGAAAAGATGTTAAATATGGTGTAACTATCTTTAGTAAGAGATTTTGTACTTATGAAAATTATAGAAGAATTAGACTTTTACTTTCAATAATTAAATTTCTTTTATTTAAAAGTAGTTTTTGAAACTGTTATTGTATTTTTAAGTAAAGGATTTATATCAGACCTTTGCTTTAGGAAAGGAAGAGTGGTATTCAAAATCATTAAAGGTCCATCCAACTATAGTAATCTTTGCCAAAAAAATGGAGGAGAATCTCGAGGATTAGTGCCTAATCAAAAATTGGTTCAACGTATGATCTTTTTAATGTATAAGATTTGAGAAACTCCTAAGCTTAAGGATATAATATAGTGAGTATATTTATTTTTAATGAAAATTTTTAAGTAAAGAAGATAGAATGCCTAAACTCTATGTTTGGAAAATCTACAAGTATTTCTGAATTAGATAAGAGCTCATATTTTCATACTTTTTCACATTAGAAATTTTCTAAACTTTAAATTGGTCTCATTCACCAAAGTTTTTTTCTAAATTGGAATACTATATTTCTAGAATAAAATTTTAGAATCTCCTAAAGAAACTCATTCACATAGTTTACTTATGTTGGTTTTAAAAGATTGTAGTGTCACTTGAGGACAAGTAACATTGTAAGTTTGGGGGAATTTGATATACGTATAATATATAATATTTTTATACACATTTTTATACCTATTTTTGATGATATTGCACTTTAATGGAAGGTATTTGTGTATTTTTCTTTCAGGTACAATTAAATAGACTAAATATGTCAAAATGAGTGAAAAACGATCAAATTTGGAGTAAAAATGAAGAAGATGTTAAGTTGAACTGTGGCACCTAAGCGCTAGTAGACAGAGAAGGTCGTGCCTAACCAATAGAGGCCCCACGCTTAAGCGCAGGGTAGTTACTTTGCAATTTCAAGGAATTTTTTGTGAATTTTGAAGGGGCGTTTGAGGTAACCTTTGGTACAAATGTGGGTAACAGATCAAAGGCACCAAAAGATATTCAAATTTCACTTGAAATGATGCATCTCTTGTGTAGATTCATTGAATATGGACACATTTTGAAGAGACACTAAGGCAACTTTTGAGAAAATATAAAAGAATGGACTTGAAAAGAGTTTAAGGAGGTTGTTAGAAAGTTGAATTAGTGTGTTTATAAAGAGTATTTATAATAAGAAGTTGTAGGATTCTTACTTAGGGTTTATTCACACTTTTCTCATTCTTAGTGAAAGAGAAGGTGAGAAGAGATTTCTAAGTAAAAATCTATTATTTTAGAGAGATTTAAACCCTCTAGAGTTGGGCAACCAGCCCTAACGAGTCTTGTAAGTGAAAGGAAGAGATTTAAAGGAACTTCAAGATTTTGGTGGAAAACTCGAGATAACTTTGTACTTCATTGGGATTTAATCGAGACTTCTTGTGTTTTCTACATAATTTCTACTTTTAAAATTATTTGTTGTTGTGTTTTGTCCATGGATTCTGAAAAGCTTTTTTATCTTTTTCCTTAAAATGAAAAGTAATTAATTGTTAGATGAAAGTTGTGGAAGTATTAATCTTTAACGTTGGAAGAAGTTGTGTTGATTTAATCCTTACACTTCATTTACTTTTTGATTTGGCCAATTAAGTATCGACAGTGAAAAGGGTTTTTGGGAATAAATATTTAATTTAATATATATAATTTCAGAAAATATATCATTTTTTATTTTTTTTGAAAATATTTAATCAAACCGATTTCATATATGCAATAGTATAAATAATCAAGCACTTCACCACAAGATGTGTATCTATCCCGAAGATTAGATATATTGCTTGGTGGTGAGGCTTGATCAAATAAACCAAAGAATTCATGACATCCGTTTGGTCTGCAGACCATTTATTTTGATCGACAATTTCCCCTATCTAATATGAAGGAATTAGATAGGGTTTATATTAATATGGGGTCTTTAAGTTTCCGATAAGGGCAAGCCCCTATAGTTAATTACATCTTAGATAACTAAAGCCACCTAAGAGAACTCTTGATAAAGATCATGAAATATTGTATTCATGACTTCCAAAAGGTAGGATCTTCAAGAAAATGTGATAGTAGGAAATTTAATAGGTGAGTGGCTCAAATTTTGGAAAGTTTATCATGAGAATCCAAAGGAAGAGAAAGCTAGGGGAAGGACATAGATCCAAGAGGAATCTTGGTGTTCTATCCCGAACTATCCTATGGTTTGGCTTTATTTGAGATGTTTTTTTGATGTTTCATCCTACGAATTTTATTATTTAGGGCTTACATTCACTTGATATCAGTCATATGAATAGCCTGGAAGATATGAGGATTAATATCATACCCGATGACAACCTTGGAACCTAAGACGAGTTAGGGCTTATATTACATAAGGTGCAAAGGCCTAAAGAGATAAGGTGAGAGTTTATGCTGCACTAGGCAAGCTATCTCGAAGTTCTATGACTTTTCTTTTTAGTTCTAAGAAGTTTTGCTGTTGAAGATGGTCGTGCTGCCCCACTATGCATGCTCCAAGCTCCTCGTCATAGCAGGTTTAATTTAACGTGTCAATTGAAAAGAAAAGAGAAGTATCGTGTTTTGGAAATATTTAAACTGAGGTGTCTTAATGTCTTATTTAGGGGAATATTAAAGTTGATTATAGCGACACTAGTTAGGATCCCACAGTTCCCTCATTCAGGCACCACTATTTTTCTGCAGATTCACTTAGTCCAGATGAATTTACTAAACTCAACTTAATGAGTTTCATAATTTCATTTAGATCGTGGGAAATCCTGTTAGCATCCGTAGGTCACATCCTTCGAGGTATTCCTGATCTTCTGATAGAGAAATTTTAATTTAATTACAATTATGATTTTTGTTTTGTTTGTGATTAAATTTTGAGTTGTCTTATATTTTGACTTTTGTGGCGATGATATTTATCTTGTTTCATTTTAGTTTTAGTTTTGGTTTTGGTTTTGTAGCTATCCTAAAAGTTTTGGTTTTCATGCAGGGTGAAATTGTTGTTTAACATGTAAGCTTGTAAGAAAGAACAGTAAAACAAAAGCAGTACAGAAAAGAAAGCATTATAAACTTGTAAAAGCGTACCTGTTGAGTTTTCTCTTTCCTCTACCTGAAACTTTTGTATCTTTCATTAAACAATTATAATTTGTAGGAAAGTAAAGCCCGTAGATAGGTTCGTCACAAGCCTACAAAACCCTATGTCATAACTTGGTGGGTCTTATTCATTCATTTTGAGAAATATTTTTCCTTCAATAACTATGATAAACTCAATCGTCCTACAGGATGTCCAGAAGACTTGTGAAAATGTCTGAGGGATACTTAGATATTTCATAACCCTTTTGATTTTTTCTTGAGTTTATTTTGAGCTTGTCATAGTTTTTAAATGATTCATCCATTTTATAATCTTATGCTCAATAAACCAATGTTTTAATGGTCTTAAAAGATGGGGTAAATATCACTTGAAATTTAAATTCAAAATTATGTAAGTGGGACCCTTAGGGGCCACTTAATTTATGAAAGAGTTTAACAAATTTTGGTGGACTTTTAGTGTTCCAAATGTGTTTAAAATTAATCATATTTTGCTTTTCTAAACCTTATTAGTAAAATTTGATTAAGCCTAAACTTACTACAAAACCCTTAAGACTTTAATGAGTACATTTGTAAATTTTAGAAGAGTTAAGTTATATAATTATGATTTTTATCAAATTAATGAATTTTCAATGAACCACTGATTAGGAGTTTTAAATCATTAAATATCACCTTCCAAAGATAAAACCCCTAGCTTCAAGGATCATTTAGTTTAATTTTCTTCCAAATTAAAATAATTAAGAAAATTGTCAATTGATCCTTTAATGTGAGAAAAGTGAGATTGGTTTCTATCACTTATCCCTTATATGTTTCAATCATTCAAACATATTTATTAAGATTATCCATTACCCATTTCTCACTTAAATTAAGTCTAAATATTGATTAAGGCTAAATTATTTAAAATTACACTTTTGGCCCTAAAGGCCTTATCACTTCATAATTCATTAAATTCAATTCAAATGACTTCAAAAATTTTATGCTACCTTACTCATGGGTCAATTAAAGCATTAGATGAGAAAATATGGTTTCTCTTGATTTAATTTAATTTATTTAATTATTTTTCATGCAAAATAAGAATTTTCAAAGGAAATTTAATAACTTAGTCAAAACAAAGTTTATGTTCTCAAGAAAATTATTGGAGGTTCAAATAAACTAGAGAATCATTTGAACCAAGTTTCATGATTTTTTTGAATTTTAATTTAATTATTATAATTATTTCAATATTTTGAGTATTAATTAAATATAAAATATTATGTAATTGGAAAATTAAGTTTTAAATTTTTCTTAAATCTATCTGAGTTTAGGGAACCTCGAGGACCAAATTTTATATTTTTTTGGGTTATATTTTAATTATTAGAATTATTTTAGTGAGAAATTAAGGAAATTCCAATTTTTGGACTTTAAAAATAGTTTTAACCCTTTAAAATTTAATATCTTTATTTATAGAGATATGAAAACTATTCCAATTACTCCTAAATGATTAGGAGAGAATTTAGGACATTTTCATAAACTTTATTAATTTTGTAAATTTTATTAATTTTGTGAATTTTTTAATTTTTATAATGTTTAAAACATAAAAATTTTATTTTAATTACAATTTTAATTTTAGAGACTCTTCTGATCACAGAGAACTCCCAAAATTAATTTTGTAATTTTTTGAAGTGAATTTTAATTATTATAATTATATAAGTGTCCAAAAATGTAATTTAGCTTGGAAAATTCTTTTAAGGATTTAAATTAACTCCAAATGAATTGAAATTTTTATGGGGAGTTCTTCTGACTTTAAATTACAATGTAGAGTAATTTTTAGGTTAGTTTTATTTATATTTAATTCAATTTATTTTTATTTAAGTTTTATGATTTGATTACAACTAGGGTTATACTTTATAAGTTAAACCAAGTTTATATTTTTCTTATGTTTCTCTGGTCACAGTGAACCTACCAAATTTTACTTTGGATATTTATGATAAATATTTTAATTATTATAATTTTTATACCAAAATAGACACATACAACTTGAAAAAATAGAGATCTTTTCATAGAGATCTCCCCTGACGTTGGAAAAATCAGGAAAGATCCCCTAGAAAGAGGGAACAAGGACCCTAAAGATCAAACCATGGTGAAGTGTTTATGCAAATGAAGAATTAAAATACTCAGAACAGTATTTAGTTAATTAAAAATAAAACATACATCAAATAAACTTCGAACTAATTCAACATTATTTTTTTCTATTTATTGAGCAAGAGGGTATTTTTATCTTATTTTTTTGATGTGTCTACAACAAGTTATGGATTTTCTAAGGTCCAATGATTTAAAGAAATAAAAATCCCATAATTTCCCATTTAAGTGACTCAACGTCGTGTCATCCTTAACTGCTCTGAAGCTGCATGCGTCTCCTTCTGGTCGGGCGCCGCCTTCTGACTCAGCGCCACGTGGCCTGCTCTTTATGAAATATAACTCTGTCTGGCACCATCTGATCCGTCCATTTGATACACGCTCATTAAACGACCACGCGTCTTCGTCCCCAACTTGTCTGTCCCGTAAGTCGTCCACCTTCTAACCCTAGGAGCTTGGCCTAGACTCAACCAAATAACATGGGGTTCATTTCCAGAGCTTCATTTAAGCAAGACGAACCTATCTATACGACTTATACAGTATGAAATACAATATACATTCATGGAGGATGAAGAATATCTCGGGAGAGGGAGAGAGTTCAATACCTTTGTCTGAGAGGGGAGGCCTTAATCAGAGGGTTGTAGCAGCTTGATTGATCCCAGCGAACCTTCAGATGGAGTCTTTTGCCCTGATGAAATGTCTAGACCTGAATTTGACCAAGGCCAATTTTATGTGTTGATCAAAGTCTAGTGTAGAGGCTCTCTGTGATGGGGCTTTGATGGGGGAACTTCTTTTCTCAATGCTGTGAAGGTGTGGGCACAGTTAATTGAACTTTGGTGCAGTGTGGAGCTATGGTGAAAGGTGTCCTGGTTTCAGCAGAAACTTCAGTGGGGAAATTAGCTCTGGACAGTGGGATTCAATGGTTGATGATGGTGGACTTACACTCTGGAGGTCTCAGGGAAGCTCTGGGATAAATTTTGTAGAGTTTCCTTGAGAAAATTTCAGCACCCTTTCTTGGCGGTGGAGAGCTCTATTTATGGCCATGGCCATTGGGCTGAGCTTGAGGCATGCTAGTGGGTAGAATCAACTACTTAGGTGGAAGGCAGAAGAGCTCCAGTGTCAATTTAGGGCTTGACACAATGGATGGGTCAATTGGGTGAAGAATCAAGTGTGGTGGCTCTCGTTTTTGGCTCCTCCAGTGACTAGGCCGGAAGACAAGGCCAGGGGAGGTGGCCAGTGGTCAGGTGAGCCAGAGGGCAGGTCATAAGTAGGGTGGGCTTAAGTGGTTAAATGCTCATTACAAATCTATTTAAGTTTTACCCATTTAAGGGAGGGCATCCCCTAAATCATGTGACCTTTGGTCCATGTGTCCACTATAGTGGGCTAAGTGGATCTAGCTCAGTCCAGTGGCTGGCTATAGTGAGCTTGGTTTGGTCACACTTGGCTTGATTTGGTTAATTTGGCTCATGGGTTCAATTTGGATCACTTGGGTTCAAATTGGGCTAGATTGGGTTCAAGCTTGGGTTAGATCCAATTGATTGTTTAATATGGTGTGTATGATTTTTATAAAGTGTTTAAAAGAATTGGAGTGGTTTTGAATAGGTTTGGGGATCAATTTGTTTTGATTTAGGTATTTAGTCAATTTTGAGCATGTTGTGTTAGCTTGGAGTTAGGTTAAGTTAGAGTGGGTCAAAGGCCAATTGATGGTTTCATATGGTCTATGAGGCTGTGAGGAAGAGTTATTGATATTAATTGTGTGGAAATTTTGGGATTGAGAAATTGATGGATTTTGAGGATGTGAGACATTTGGGGCAAAATTGGGGATTTTGGATTTGGTTAGACTTGGGTGAGGTTTGGGCTCAAATTAGGGGCAATTGATGGTTCAATCTAGTTTAGGGGAATGTCATGAAGAATTTAGAATTCAAAATTGGGGGAAATTGATTGACATTGGGTTCAATTTGGGGAAATGTGTTCATATGGTTAAAATTGGGGCTTTTTTGTTTGGTTTGAAATTGGATTCACATGTAAATCAAATTAGGCTTGAATTTAGTTTCAATTGGGATTGAGGATGTTGAATTAAAGTTTGGAACTGGAATTGCAGAGAATTGAAGTCAATTTGGTGGACATTTGGGGTGATTTGTGCATTTTGAGCCTTAAAGGGAAATTTGGGACTTTTGGTCAAATTGGGTAAATTTGGTCAAACTAGGTCAAATAAAGTGGTTTAAATTGAAATTGGGAGTATTTGGAGGGTTTTGGGAATTTTTGGTAATTTATGGAAATTTTTGAATTTTTTGGCTAGGAGGGGCATTTTGATAATTTTGGGTATTTTGGGGTTATTTTGGGAACTTTGGTAAATTTGAGATTTTTTGGGTATTTTGAGTGGTGAGGAATGTTTTGGGATGAGTTTTGAGAGATTTTGGTGATTTAGGTTGATTTTAGGAAATTTAGGCAAAATTAGGACTTTTAGGGGTAACTTGGTCATTTGGTAGAGTTTAAGGGCAAAGGGGTCAAAAGTTTGGATTTTTGGTAAAATTGGGGTTGAGAAGGATTGATAACCCATTTTAGCCATGAACCAAGGGAATCCTCATTTGGATCCTCCATGTGCTGGTACTAATGAAACCCTAGCCTGAGGCTAAGAGCTTGGGGAAACCACCCACATGAGTTTCCAAAGGAGTAAGAGATCAAGTGTAGAGAAGTTTGGTTTAGGCTTGTGAGGTAGTGTGTGAGAGTGTAATGTGTAAGTGTGTGTGTGAGCCTCTACCAGACCACTCAGGGTAAGCACTAAGGTTTGACCATCCTATAGGGGACTTCTCTTGAGCTTCCTAATGCTTTATCTCATCATCCTAAGCATTTAGAGGTTATACTTTAAGCATTTGAAAACTTCAAGTGAAGCAAAGAAGTGTTTTGAATTTCTATGGGGTGAGGGTTCCTTTGCTAGTCCTCTAAGATAGTCACCAAGAAAGTCCTATTGCTAGACCCTAGGCTATTCTAAAGAGAGACTAGACCTCAACCAAAAGTGAGGTCAACAAAGGGACCATCAACAGGTGTGGTGTGCTGGAAAGCACACTGGACATCTTAGTGTTGACCGACGAGACCAACAAAACCAACACAACTGTCTGATTTAAAACTTGAGACAAAATGTAGAATTCAACGAGGAAGTTTATGTTGGTGATTATTGATCCACTTAAAAGTACCCATTTTTATGCCTTATTTATGATTCAATTTTTAAGGATATTATGCTTTAATGAAAGGTAATTTTATGTTTTCGGATATAGGTGATGAAAAAAGAGTTCAAAAAGGAAAAAGGAGCAAAAATGAGCAAAAATAGAGCTAAAAATCAAAATTGCCAAAATTATAGGTCTAAAGCCTAAGCGCCAGAAACCGGCGCCTAGGCGCCAGTTCGATACCAAAGCAGTTAAGATTTTTGACAACTTTGGGCAGTTATTTTGATAGTGTTAAGCGGTTATCAGACCTTTTAGAAGACTGGAAGTTACTCCTGATACATAGGACATGTGATACAATGCATCTGGACACAGGAAAACGGTTTTAATCGCGAAGAGGTGCGATCCAAAGTGAAGAGGTACGAAGACCTGGTCACGGAGTCCGGCGCCTAGGAGCCAGATCCCGGCGCCTAGGCGCCATAGTTACTTTCTAGAAGATTCATTGAATTTGGACGAATTTTGAAGAGGTATCTTAAGCAAACCCTGGTCATTTTTGAAGCTATATAAATAAGAGACATTTCTACAGAGAAACCCCCTAGCTCTCCCGCGTCCGGAGATAGTTTTAGAGAGCCACCATATATTCTTCTTAAGTATTTAGTGAGTTTATTTTAGTTATTTTGAGTGTTTCTACTCAATTCCTTGAGTAGAAGGTGAGAGCTTGTAAGAGTTGGTGTTGTTGAAGTCTTGTGCTTTGCATTCGAGTCAATAGAAGTCAAAGGATCACTTGAAGGAACATTCCAGATAAGTATTTGTAACTTGGATCAAAGTTTTATAAATATGTTTTGTTGTGTAAATTCAATGTGTTCTGAGTAGTTACTTTTCTTTCTTCTTTCAACTATGAAAAGATAATAATATAATTTGATTTCGTTGGAGAACTTAACTTAATTTTAAAAATTATTGCGATGATATTAATACTTGATCTTAATTTACTTTTTAAACTGACCATTTGAATTGTTAAAACCTGTTGAAGAATTCTGAGACCTATCTGGAGATGAGTTCTTAACTAGTAGATATCACATGAATCCTTGGGTAATAGAAGGTCTTGTGCGGGTTATTCAAGGTGAAGTGCAAATAAATAGGAAAATATTATTTATTGGGAGTATAATTAATTAGTTTTTAGAGTGACATACTAAATTCTAATAATTTAGTTTATAGCAAGGGAACGGGTCACTAGTAGGGCCGACCATAGCCACCCTTGGACATCTAGAAGTGTGAGCTTAGATTAACTTATTCTACTAATAATACATCCTTAACCAATCTATAGATTAGCCAATGTTCTTTATACAATCGAGTGAAGGTAAAGAATAGGACTTCTTCTATTTATCCCAATATCATAATTTTAAGTTCTCCACGAATGATAGTTTTTCTGAAAAATTTTGGATTAGTTGAAAAGGAAAAAGTGGTTTTATTTATACTTGCATCAACCTTTACTTTATTGCTACTTTACTTGCATCTAGTATAAATTTCATAAAACTTAAAATCTGATTTTTGAAAAGAAATAAAATTTAATTACTTTTAATTTGAAAATCTATTAATTTCTTAAATTAATCTTCCGTGTGGGATTGATAACTAGGACTCCAATGGAGCCCTGTATTACTAGATACGATACGTATACTTGCGTAGTACCTCTGGTGTGCAAAATATTTTCTAAAATTATATATTTATTTTTGCACACTACCCTTTGAAATATAAATTAAAGGACAAATTGTAGGCATAGTTACGGGTCGAGATCAAGTTTTTGGCGCCGTTGCCGGGGAGGTGAAAGATAATTTTTAGATTTTTCAAATTAAAAATATTTTATATACACTTTTATTTCTTTAAAAATACAAAAATATTTACAAAAATAAAAATACCAAAAAGATTTTATTTTATTTTATTTTATTTTCAAGTCATTTTTTTTAATTTTTATGCTTAGTTCTGGTTCTGATGGATTATTACCTTTTGAATCTGAATTAGAAAGAACTGTTAAAAGAATTAGAAAAGAAAAAAGAATTAAAAAAAAATTAGGAAAGGGATAACTTACATAACAATAATGAAAAATACAATTAAAATTAATGAACAAAATGTTTATAAACCATTAAGGGATTATGCAAACCCTACAGCTGATGAAATTCATATTAGTATTCAAATGCCTGCTGTAGATGCTAATTCTTTTGAGCTTAAACCTTCTATTGTTCAAATGGTTCAAAATAATCAATTTGGAGGAACACCAAATGAGGATCCAAACTTACATCTTGCTAGTTTCTTAGAACATTGTGCTACCTTTAAATATAATAATGTTTTTGATGATGCTGTTAGGCTTAGACTCTTTCCTTTTTCCTTAAAAGATAAAGCAAAGATGTGGCTGAACTCATTAGCAACTGGTTCTATTAAAACTTGGGCAGATATGACACAAAAATTCCTTGCTAAGTATTTTCCTCCTTCTAAAACTGCTAAATTAAGAAATGATATTATTTCATATATTCAATTTGATGGAGAGACAATTTATGAAATATGGGAAAGATTTAAAGAACTATTAAGAAAATGTCCTCATCATGCTTTACCAGATTGGTTAATTATTCAAACATTTTATAACGGACTTATTGGATCACTTAGATCTATTATAGATGTTGTTACTGGAGGTTCTTTAATGGCTAAGACATTTGATAAAGCTTATACCTTAATTGAAGAAATGACTAACAATAATTTTCAATGGCCTTCTGAAAGGGTTAATCCTAAGAGATTGGCAAGTATTCAAGATAATGAAGCTTCACAAGTGGCTGCGATATCTAAGAAATTGGATAATTTTGCTATTAATGCATCACATGTAAGTAATGACAATTCTGCAAATATTGATGATTATCAAACAATGGAGACAGTGCAAGCTATTGCTAGTAAAACTAATAACTCTTATTTGAATTATTATAATCCAGGTTGGAAAAATCACCCTAATTTTAATTGGAATAATGGGCATCAACAATGGGGTAATAATCAAGTTAATCCAACTGAGAATTGGAACAATCAAGGAAGTTCAAACTTTAGACCTACTTATCTTCCTGGTTTTAATAATCAACAGAAAAAGTTATCTTTAGAAGAATTGATCTTGCAACTAGGTAATCAGTTACAAAGTCAAAACCCTGGTATTCAAAATATTGAGAATTAGATGGGACAAATTGCTTATTTAATTAATTGCAGTCCTCAAGGAACACTTCCTAGCAACGTCGAAATTAATCTAAAAGAAATTGGAAAAGACCATGAACAAGAAAAAGCCGTACAACTTAGAAGTGGAAAGGAATTAAAAGAGAAAATTCAGAATGAAATTGAAAAAGAGAGAGAGGTTGAAGAGATTAAAAAACCTACATAAATTATTTCTCCAAGTAAATATCAGACTGTAATTCCTATTGAAGTGGAAGTTGAAAGACCAACACCACCTTTTCCTCAAAGACTAAAATAACAGAAGCTTAACCATCAATTTTCTAAGTTCTTTGAGATTTTTAAGAAACTTATCATCAACATTTCTTTTGCTGAAACTTTGGAACAAATGCCGAGTTATGCAAAATTTATGAATGATATTTTAAGCAAGAAACAAAAATTTGAAGCTTATGAAACTGTTGCATTAAGTAAAGAATGTAGTGAAAAATTTAGAATTAAACATAGATTTGCAACTGCTTATCACCCACAAACAAGTTGAATGGCTGAAGTATCAAACAGAAAAATTAAAAGAATATTAGAAAAGACTGTTAATCTTTAAATAACTGACTGGGTTGATAGACTTGGTTCTGCATTATGGGCTTATAGAACAGCTTATAAGACACCTATCAGAATGTCACCTTATCGGTTAGTTTATGGTAAACCTTTTCACTTACCTGTTGAACTGGAACATAAAGTTTACTGGGGATAAAGGAGTTCAATTATGATTTGAATGCTGCAGGAGAAAAACTACTGTTACAACTGAATGAAATGGAGAGATAAGAAATGAGTCCTATGAAAATGCAAAGATTTATAAGGAAAGAATGAAGAAATTGCATGATAAAAAGATTTCAAGAAAAATATTTGAGCCTGAACAAGAAGTATTATTATTTAATACTCGTTTAAGACTTTTTCCTGGAAAATTAAGATCTAAATGAATGAGACTAATTATTATTGAGAAAGTATACCCTTATGGAGCTGTGGATATTAAGGATCTCAAGACGGGAAAACTATTTAAAGTTAACGGATTAAGACTGAAGCCTTATATGGAAGAAATGAAACCAATTTACAAGGAGGCTTACGAGCCGAGTCTACCCGATTAAAATAACTAATTAGGTCGGGCTGAGGACGTTAAACCAAGTGCTTTATGAGAGGCAATCCATTTATTATCATTGTGATAGTTTGCGATTTGAATTTATCCCAATCATTGTGTGTGTGTGTTGATCACACCATTTTAATAGAACTATTTTTAAGACCAAAACCTTGTAAATTTGAAGATAGGAGAAACGGAGTCGAACGTGGTTCAGGCGCCTAGGCGCCCAAACTTAGCGCCTAAGCGCCAGAATAACCTATGTTTCGATGGTTCGCGCCTAGGCGCCATATTTTGGCACCTAAGCACCTCAGTTACAGTTCGTGCAAAAACTAAAAATCTTTAATTTTTTCACACGAATTCTTCCTATAAATTACCCTATCTTCGTTCCCAATCCCTAAGCAACCCTAATTTCGTCCAGAACAACTCATTTTGGAGGAGAAAAGAGAAGTTTAGAAGCAATGGAGAGAGGAGATCATGGCAATGGGATAAGAGATAAGTCTTCTAAAGATCCTCAACCTTATTTCATTGGATTTATTGCTGTAAGTTTGGAGAAATTATTTAGTCGTCTAGATAAGATTGAGGCGGAATTGCTAAGTGTTGGAATTCGTCTACATGAGATGTATCACCAAATCGAGCACTTGGAATGGCAGACGAAGCTTCAATTTGATCATATGACATCCTTTCAAGATTCTCAAGTAGCGATGTATGCGAAGAACAAATGGATTGACGAGAAGACGGCTTTGGAATTTCCAAGGGAGTTAGTTTTCTATCCATGTAGGCCCAGCGAACTTCATTGCGAATGTGATGGAAATTCAAAGTTTGAAGAGGAATATATCGTTGGTGTGTTTTCTTTCATTATTCAAAGTGTGTTGTTTGATTGTGAATTTGCTTTGAAATAGTTATGTATGTATTGTTTATTAAGTGTTAAACCTCGTTATAGTACTTTTTCTGGAATTTCTTGAGCTTGGAATGAAAAATTTTGAAATGGAATTGGAAGAGTTTGATTATATCTTGTGTTTGAATGTTGGATCTATTTTATCATTTTAAATTGTTTGTGGAAATTTTTAGAAGTTAGAAATTGGAGTAATACTCTCATATGAGTAATTAGAAGTCGAATTTGTTAATCTTTTGTGGAAAATACAATTTTTGAATCAAATTTTTGGTAAGGCGCCACCGACGCCATTAACAATGCATAAGCTCCTTCTTCCTCCATATTTCGTGAAACACAACCCTAGGGTTCCCTTTTTAGGTCAAATTTTTGAGTTTTTGAGCTTAGAATCACTTGATCTCTTCATCTCGAGGTCAGCTCTACCTTCTAATCCATTTATTTTTTATTTTCACCATGGATTTTTCAACTTTTGAGTAAAATCGAAAATTTAGATTTTTGGAGTTTAATCCATGGATTTGAAACTTTATTTAAGTTTTTAAAAGCTTAAATAAGCTTATTCTTTTGATCCTTTAATTTATTTTGCGTTTTTTTTCTCTTACGTTTAGATGGCTCTGAAATCTAAGCGAGGGAAAGAACGAGAAAATTTCGATCGCAGCAAATTTGCTACTACCGCAGCGCGTTTTCATTACAATGAATTTGCTACGACGAGAAAATTTATCTCGGAGAGGAGTTTCTACAATCCTGGTGGAAGGATTAAAGATACGATCGTTGCACTAAACTGGCAATGATTCTGCTACTTCACTGCTGTTGCTGTTATTCCTGTCGTCAGGGAATTTTATGCAAATTTTATGGATGCCAAAGATTACGAGATCTTCGTGAGAGGAGTTGGAGTATGATTTACTCCTGAGAGAATCAACATTTTCTACGACCTGCCACTGAACATTGAGTGCTACTATTCTGGAATATCTCCATCTGAGGGAGATTTGGAGATGATTATTGCATATTTGACAGATGGTACTGGAGCTTGGAAGATCCGGAACGAGAAATGAGTAAATTTTTCATCTTCTAAGTTAAATGGTGTTTCTAAGGCCTGACATTACTTTATTTCCGCTCACCTCCTTCCATCCAACCATTTGAGTGAGGTCACAAAGGACAGAGCTATCCTCAACTACTGCATAAAGGATAGAAAGATAATTGATGTTGGGAGTATTATTTATGATTCTGTTGAGGCCACTGCTTGTTCTAGCACTTCTGTGGGATTGGAATTCCCATCTCTGATTTATTCTCTGTGCGAAAGTGCTGGATTTGTTGCTGAGCTTTCAGAGGAGAAGCTCAAGTCTACCAAGCCCATTGGAAGGGACATTGTTAGTATTTATGATCGACTTCGAGGTAAGAGTTCTACCGCACTCTCTAGTTCATTACCTACTTCAGGTAGACCTTCTACTTCTCAACCCTCTACTTCTGCTGCTGAGCCACCATCTAGTTTTTGGGAAAATATGCATGAAAAATTTATAGAGCAGCAGAATATGTTACTTTTAACCCAGTAGAGAGTGGATACTATAGATTTGAAAGTTGATCATCTTTCTGAGTACACCCAGAGGAAGAGTGAGTTTGATGCAGAGTATTCTGAGTCTCTTGTTAAATTCCTTAAGGGTGCTTTCAGTTCAGTTTCCGACCTGCCCTCGATTCTCACCATTTGATCTCCAGAATAAGAAAGTAGATTTTTCTTTTGATGATGAGGATGAGAAGACAGCCAGTGATGAGTAGATTTCTAGGATTTTATGGTTGTGTTATTTATGTTATGTTTTGTTAGTGTGTTAGTTTTGAATGTATGTGATGATTTGTTTTTATGTTTGATGCACTGTTGATGTTAGTGTACTTTTGATGTTTAGAGTTTAGTGATTCTGAGACACTTATTGTTGTATTGATGATTGTTGGATTGTTAGAGTTTATTTTTATAATGGGATGTTTTGTTTCTGTTTTAGTATAGTAATCAATACACTTGTTTAGTTTAGTTATTTTTGTTTAAAATTATAAAAAAATAATTTTTATAGAAATTGATCCTACCTGCTAAAATTTTTCTAGATATGCTTATACCTTTCTTTTATATTCATAAAAAGCATGTATAGAAATAAAATTTTCCTTTCTAGATTATTTTTCATGTACTTAAAAAAATTCCTGGTAGAAATATGCTATTCTTTTTCTCATGCTTTAGAAATTTTCATGATTCATATTTATACCAAAACTGAAGTTTGGGGGAAGGGAAAATTCTTTGAAATTTAAATATTATTTGTCCTTAAGTACTAATATTAACTTTAAAAAAAATATTAACAGAACATAAGGAATGAAAAATTTATTTAAGATTACTTAATTTTGAATTTATAAATAATTTAGTAAACTTAACTAAAATTTTAATAATTTTGATTGATTTTAAGTATATAATTAATTAACTTAAAAAATAATAAGATTAAATTTTTTTCTATTTATAGTAAAGAGAATTGTATTTTTGAAATACTAAGGAATCACGATTATTCCCTGAAAAAGAAAAGATTGAAATAATTTTTGAAAAATACTTATTAAGAATGTCATATTTAATAAGTGAAAATGTATAAGTTTTTAAATATAAGTTAAGGATAGTGAAGTTCAAAATCATTAACAGGCTATCCAGATATAGTAATCCTCCTTAAAAAGAAAAAGAATAAAGAAAGAAGAAAAGAGAAAAAAATGAAATGTGGGGAGAAGCTTGAGGAGATGTCTAATAAAAAATTGGCTTCACTTGAATTATCTTATAGGAAGAAAACTAATTACATTTTTAACTTAATTTTTATGTACAAGCATCCTTACTATAAAATTTTTCATGAAAGTCTTTTTCTTGTAAATTATCTATGTGACCTTAATATGATAAATTACAATTATTCTTGAAATAAATGAAAATTTTAAAGTCTTATGATTTAGTAGTTACTTAAAATTAACCTTAATTAGTGAAATTTGGTTAATAATTTACTAGAGCATTTATAAAACCAAAAATTACAAGGAATCTTAAATATTTAAACTTCATTCGAGATGTTATAAATTTTATGTAGTAAAAACAGTTACTTGAGGACAAGTAACATTTAAGTTTTTAGGGATTTAATCCACTTAAAAAGTACCTATTTTTATGCCTTAGTTATGATTCAAATTTTAAGGATATTATGCTTTAATGAAATGTATTTTTATGTTTTTGGATATAGGTGATGAAAGAAGAGTTCAAAAAGAAGAAAGGAGCAAAAAGAAGCAAAAATAGAGCTAAAAAGCAAAATTGCCAAAATTATAGGTTCAATACTAAAGAAGTTAAGATTTTTAACAACTTTGGGCAGTTATTTTGACGGTGTTAAGTGGTTATCAGACCTTCTAAAAGACTGGAAGTTACTCCTGATACATAAGACATGTGATATAATGCATCTGGACACAGAAAAACGGTTTTAATCGCGAAGAGGTGCAATCCAAAGTGAAGAGGTACGAAGACCAGTCACGGAGTCTAGCGCCAGCGCCAGATCCCGGCGCCTAGGCGCTACAGTTACGTTCTAGAAGATTCATTGAATTTGGACGAATTTTGAAGAGGTGCCTTAAGAAACCCGTGATCATTTTTGAAGCTCTATAAATAAGAGACATTTCTACAAAGAAATCCCCTAGCTCTCCCGCATCCGGAGATAGTTTTAGACATCCACCATTTATTCTTCTTAAGTATTTAGTGAGTTTATTTTAGTTATTTTGAGTGTTTCTAATCAATTCCTTGAGTATAAGGTGAGAGTTTGTAAGAGTTGGTGTTGTTGAAGTCTTGTGCTTTGCATTGGAGTCAGTAGGAGTCAAAAAATCACTTGAAGGAACATTCCGGATAAGTATTTGTAACTTAGTTCAAAGTTTTATAAATATGTTTTGTTTTGTAAATTCAATGTGTTTTGAGTAGTTACTATTCTTTCTCCTTTCAACTATGAAAAGATAATAAGATAATTTGATTTCGTTGGAGAACTTAACTTAATTTTAAAAATTATTATGATGATTGATCCACTTAAAAAGTACCTATTTTTACGCTTTATTTATGATTCAATTTTTAAGGATATTATGCTTTAATGAAAAGTATTTTTATATTTTTGGACATAGGTGATGAAAAAAAGAGTTCAAGAAGGAAAAAGGAGCAAAAAGGAGCAAAAATAGAGCTAAAAAGCATAGTTGCCGAAATTATAGGTTTGGCGCCTAAGTGTCAGTTCGATACTAAAGTAGATAAGACTTTTGACAACTTTGGGCAGTTATTTTGACGGTGTTAAGCTGTTATCAGACATTCTGGAAGACTGGAAGTTACTCCTAATACATAGGACATGTGATACAATGTATCTAGACACAGGAAAACCGTTTTAATCACGAAGAGGTGCGATCCAAAGTGAAGAGGTGCGAATACTTTATCACAGACTCCGGCGGCTAGGCGCCACAGTTATTTTCTAGAAGATTCATTGAATTTGGACAAATTTTGAAGATGTGCCTTAAGCAACCCCTGACCATTTTTGAAGCTCTATAAATGGGAGACATTTCTACAGAGAACGGTGCCCCCCCTCGATCTCCAGCATCCGGAGATAGATTTAGAGAGCCACCATATTTTCTTCTTAAGTATTTTTTGAGTTTATTTTGTTATATTAAGTGTTACTACTCAATTCCTTGAGTAGTAAGTGAGAGTTTGTAAGTGTTGTTGCTATTGAAGTCTTGTACTTTGCATTAGAGTCAGTAGGAGTCAAATGATCACTTGAAGGAACATTCCAGATAAGTACTTGTAACTTGGTTCAAAGTTTTATAAATATGTTTTGTTGTGTATATTCAATGTGTTCTGAGTAGTTACTTTTCTTTCTCCTTTCAACTATGAAAAGATAATAAGATAAATTGATTTTGTTGGAATAACTTAAATTTTTAAAATTATTGCGATGATATTCATACCTGATCTTAATTTACTTTTTAAACTGGCCATCTGAATTGTTAAAACATGTTGAAGAATTCTGCGACCTATCCGGAGATGAGTTCTTAACTAGTAGATATCGCATGAATCCTTGGGTAATTGAAGGCCTTGAGCTGGTTATTCAAGGTGAAGTGCAAATAAATAGGGAGATATTATTTATTGGGCGTAGAATTGATTAGTTTTTAGAGTGACAGACTAAATTCTATTAATATAGAAAGGGAACAGGTCACTAGTAGGGCCGACCATAGCCACCCTTGGACATGTAGAAGTGTGAGCCTAGATTAACCCATTCTACTAATAATACATCCTGAACCAATCTATAGATTAGCCAATGTTCTTTATACTATCGAGCGAAGGTAAAGAATAGGAATGCTTCTATTTGGCGCAATACCATAATCTCAAGTTCTCCACGAATGATAATTATTCTGAAAATTCTTGGATTAGTTGAAAAGGAGAAAGTTATTTTATTTATTCTTTCATTAATCTTTACTTTATTGCTGCTTTACTTACATTTAGTAGAAATTTCATTAAACTTAAAGTCTGAATTTTGAAAAGAAATAAAAATTATAATTACTTTTAATTTGAAAATCTATTAAATTCCTTTAATTAATCTTCCCTTAATCTTCCATGTGGGATCGATAACTAGGACTCCAATAGAGCCTTGTATTACTTGAAACGATACGCATACTTGAGTTTGAAATTGTGACTTTACAAAATTATTATAAATATACATAAATATAAGTTCATAAGTTCTTGCATATACAAAGAGTTTAAAGTGCGGTTCAAGTTTTTGGCGCCGTTGCCGGGGAAGAAAGAAAGGAAAGAAGGAAGGAAGTTAAAGACAATTTTTAGATTTATCAAATTAAAAATATTTTATATACACCTTTATTTCTTTAATAAATAAATAAAATACAAAAATATTTACAAAAATAAAAATACCAAAAAGATTTTATTTTATTTTATTTTCAAGTCCTTTTATTTATTTTTTATGCGTAGTACTGGATCTGAAGGATTATTACATTTTGATTCTGAATTAGAAAGAACTGTTAAAAGAGTTAGAAAAGGAAAACAAATTCAAAAATATCAGGAAATGGCTAACTTACATAACAATAATCAAAATCGAATAGAAATTAATGAAAAAAATGTTTATAAACCATTAAGGGATTATGCAAACCCTACAGCTGATGAACTTCGTATTAGTATTCAAATGTCTGCTGTAGATGCTAACTCTTTTGAGCTTAAACCTTTTATTATTCAAATGGTTCAAAATAATCAATTTAGAGGAACACCAAATGAGGATCCAAACTTACACCTTGCCAGTTTCTTACAACTTTATGCTACCTTTAAATATAATAATGTTTCTGATGATGCTATTAAGCTTAGACTCTTTACTTTTTCCTTAAAAGATAAAGCAAAGATGTGGCTTAACTCATTAGCAACTGGTTCTATTAAAACTTAGGTAGATATGACACAAAAATTCTTTGTTAAATATTTTCCTCTCTCTAAAACTGCTAAATTAAGAAATGATATTACTTCATTTATGCAATTTCATGGAGAGACAATTTATGAAACATGGGAAAGATTTAAAGAACAATTAAGAAAATGTCCTCATCATGCTTTACTAGATTGGTTAATTATTCAAACATTTTATAACGAACTTATTGGATCACTCAGATCTATTATAGATGCTGCTGCTGATGGTTCTTTAATGGTTAAGATATTTGATGAAGCTTATACCTAAATTGAAGAAATGGCTAACAATAATTTTCAATGACCTTCTGAAAGGGTTAATCCTAAAAGAGTGGCAAGTATTCAAGATAATGAAGCCCTTTCTATTTTAGCTTCACAAGTGGCTGCGATATCTAAGAAATTAGATAATTTTGCTATTAATGTGTCTCATGTAAGCAATGATAACTCTGCAAATCTTGATGATTCTCAAACAATGGAGACATTACAAGCTATTCATTGGTAAAACTAATAACCCTTATTCAAATTATTATAATCCAGATTTTAATTGGAATACTGGACATCAACAATGGAGTAATAATCAAGTTAAGCCAACCGGGAATTGGAACAATCAAGGAAATTCAAACTTTAGACCAACTTATCCTCTTGGTTTTAACAATCAGCAGAGAAAGTTATTTTTAGAAGAATTGATCCCGCAACTAGCTAATCAATTTTAAAGTTAAAACACTGCTATTCGAAATATTGAGAATCAACTGAACAAATTACTAATTTAATTAATTAGACCTCAAGGAACACTACCTAGCAACGTCAAAATTAATCCAAAAGAAATTGGAAAAGACCATGAATAAGCAATTGTTGTACAACTTAGAAGTGGAAAGGAATTAAAAGAGAAAATTCAGAATGAAATTGAAAAAAAGAGAGAGGTTGAAGAGATTGAAAAACCTAAAGAAACTCTTTCTCTAAGTAAAGATCAAACTGTAATTCCTATTGAAGTGGAAGTTGAAAGACCACCACCACCTTTTCCTCAAAGACTAAAACAACGGACGCTTGATTATCAATTTTCTAAATTCTTTGAGATTTTTAGAAACTTACCATCAACATTCCTTTTGCTGAAGCTTTGGAACAAATGCTGAGTTATGCAAAATTTATGAAGGATACTTTAAACAAGAAAAGGAAATTTGAAGCTTATGAAACTGTTGCATTAAGTGAAGAATGTAGTGCAATAATTAAAAAGAAACTACCTCAGAAACTTAAAAATCCTGGAATTTTCACTATACCATGTGTTATTGGAGAAAAATTTTACGGAAAAGCCTTATGTGATTTAGGAGCAAGTATTAATCTCATGCCATTTTCTATTTTTCGAAGGTTAGATTTAGGAGAGATTTCTCCCACCACTGTAACCCTTCAGTTAGCTGATCGATCTATTACTTATCCTAAAGGAGTTATAGAGGATGTTCTTGTTAAAGTGGATAAATTTATCTTCCCTATGGATTTCATTGTACTGGATATGGAAGAAGATAAAGAAATACCTATTATTTTAGGGAGACATTTTCTAGCTACCGGATGTGCTATGATTGATGTGCAAAAAGGAGAATTAACAATGAGAGTTAATGATCAAGAGATAACAATTAATGTTCTGAAATCAATGAGATATCCTGAAAAAGAAAAATGCTATCGAATGGATATTTTTGATTATATAATTGAAAAGAATTATCAAGAAAAATGTAAAGTCATTTCTGAAGAAAAAAAATGAATCTATGTTATATAATGAGTCATTAACTGAAGAAATTGAAGAAGTGAATGAAGAAAATTTATTTGAAGAAACTCATTATATTCATGATAATTGGGAAATTTTAGACGAAACTAAAAATGATATACTTTTACCCTCAGTTGAAAAAGCCCCTGAACTGGAATTAAAAATGTTACCTGCACATTTAAAGTATCCATTTCTTGGAAATTCATTAACTTTACCTATGATTATATCTTCAGAACTAAGTAATGATCAAGAAGAAAAATTAATCGGAGTTCTGACGAACTATAAGAAAGCTTTTGGTTAGACTATTGCAGATATAAGAGGAATAAGCCCTTCAATCTGTATGCATAGGATTTTAATGGAAGAAAATTGTACACCTACTATTGAACCTCAAAGAAGATATCCAATTATGAAAGAAGTTGTTAAAAAAAGAGATTATAAAATGGTTAGATGCTGGAATTATTTATCCTATTTCGGATAGTCAATGGTTAAGTCCTATTCATTGTGTTCCGAAGAAAGGAGGAGTAACTGTCATTGTTAATGATAAAAATGAATTAATCCCTACAAGACAAGTTACTGATTGGCGAATTTGCATCGATTATCGAAAATTGAACAACGCCACTAGAAAGGATCATTTTCCTTTACCTTTCTTGGATCAGATGCTGGATAAATTAGCTGGACACTCATATTTCTATTTTTTGGATGGATATTCTGGTTATCATCAATTACCCGTTGCTCCTGAGGACTAAGAGAAAACAACATTTACAAGTCCTTATGGAATGTTTGCTTTTAGAAGAATGCCTTTCGGTTTATGTAATGCACATGCAACTTTTCAGAGATGTATGATGTCAATATTCTGTGATTTAATTGAAAAAGGAACTGATATATTTTTGGATGATTTTTCAGTATTTGGAACTTCTTTTGAGTCTTGCTTGGAAAATATAAGTAAAGTTCTGAAAAGATGTGGAGAAAAAAATTTGGTTCTAAACTGGGAAAAATGTCAATTTATGGTCACAGAAAGAATTGTACTTAGACATAAAATTTCATAAAAAGGGATGGAAGTTGATCAGGCAAAAGTGAAAATTATTGTTAAACTTCAACCACCTACTACTGTTACTAATGTGAGAAGTTTTCTGGGTCATGCTGGATTTTACAGAAGATATATAAAGGATATTTCTAAGATTGCTAAACCTCTTTGTCATTTATTTGAAAAAGAAGCTAAGTTTGAATTTAATGAAGATTGTCTGAATGCTTTCAATATTTTAAAAGAAAAATTAACCACTGCACCTATCATTATTGCACCTAATTGGAGTAAACCTTTTGAATTAATGTGATGCAAGTGATTATGCAATTGAAGCTGTATTGGGACAAAAATATGAGAAAATTTTCAAAGTTATATATTATGCTAGCAAAACTCTTAATGAAACTCAAATAAATTACACTACTAGTGAGAAAGAGCTCTTAGCAATAGTATATGCCTTCGATAAATTTAGACCTTATCTTCTTGGGACCAAATGTATCGTACGTACTGATCATTCCGCTATTAAGTATTTAATGTCTAAAAAGGATGCTAAACCTAGATTGATAAGATGGGTTCAACTTTTACAAGAATTTGATTTTCAAATAGTGGACATAAAAGGAGCTGACAACCAAATTACTGATCATTTATCAAGAATTAAAAATAATATTAAAAAAATTACTGAAGAAAACATAAGTGAGAAATTTCCTGATGAACAATTATATATTATTCAAGGATTACAAACGCCTTGGTATGCAGATATAGTTAACTATTTGGTTAGCAATATTTTACCGTATGGATTGAATAGAAAATATATTAAAAAATTCAAGAATGGTTCTAAATCATATATTTGGGAAGATCCTCATTTATTTAAAATAGACAGAGATTCTGTGATTTGAAGATGTGTACCTTATGAAGAAACTTTTGCAATTATTCAAAATTGTCGTGATTCTGAATTTGGAGGACACTTTGGAGTAGATAAAACTGCGTTTAAAATTTTAAATTCTGGATTTTATTAGCCTACATTATTCAAAGATGTTGGATATTATGTGAAAACTTGTGATCGATGTCAAAAAATGGAGAATATATCCAGAAAAGATGAAATGCCTCTAAGCTATATATTAGAAATTGAGATTTTTCATGTATGAGGTTTAGGCTTTATGAGACCTTTTATGCCATCATCTGGAAAGATTTATATTTTATTAGCAGTCGATTATGTTTCAAAGTGGATTGAAGTTGTAGCTTTACCTAATTGTGATTCCAAAAGTGTTTCAAAATTTTTAAAGAAAATGATTTTTACAAGATTTGAAATGCCGAGGGTAATTATCACAGATGGTGGAAGTCATTTCCGAAATGTAAGAATTCAATCATTATTGGAAAAATTTAGAATTAAACATAAAATTGTAACTGCTTATCACCCACAAACAAGTGGAATGGCTGAAGTATCAAACAAAGAAATTAAAAGAATATTAGAAAAGACTGTTAATCCTGAAAGAACTGACTGGGTTGATAGACTTGATTCTGTATTATGGGCTTATAGAATAGCTTATAAGAAACCTATCAGAATGTCACCTTATCGGTTAGTTTATGGTAAATATTTTCACTTACCTGTTGAACTGGAACATAAAGCTTACTGGCGATAAAGGAGTTCAATTATGATTTGAATCTTTGCAGGAGAAAAACGATTGTTACAACTGAATAAAATAGAAGAGATTAGAAATGAGTCCTATGAAAATACAAAGATTTATAAGGAAAGAATGAAGAAATTGCATGATAAAAAGATTTCAAGAAAAATATTTAAGCCTGGACAAGAAGTATTATTATTTAATACTCGTTTAAGACTTTTTCCTGGAAAATTAAGATCTAAATGGATGGGACCATTTATTATTAAGAAAGTATATCGTTATAGAGCTGTGGATATTAAAGATCCCAAGACGGAAAAAATATTTAAAGTTAACCGATTTACAATGAGGCTTACGAACTGAGTCTACCCGATTAATATAATTGATTAGGTCGAGCTGACGACGTTAAACCAAGTGCTTTGTGGGAGATAACCCATATATTATCATTGTGATTGTTTGTGATTTGAATTTATCTTAATCGATGTTTGTGTGTTGATCACACCATTTTAATAGACCTATTTTAAGACCAAAACTTTGTAAATTTGACGACAGGCGAAACGGAGTCGAACGTGGTTCCGGCGCCTAGGCGCCAAACTTGGACAAATGAGGATCCAAACTTACACCTTGCTAGTTTCTTAGAACTTTGTGCTACCTTTAAATATAATAATATTTCTGATGACGCTTTTAGGCTTAGACTCGTTCCTTTTTCCTTAAAAGATAAAGTAAAGATGTGGCTTAACTCATTAGCAACTGGTTCTATTAAAACTTGGGCAGATATGACACAAAAATTCCTTGCTAAATATTTTCCTCTTTCTAAAACTGCTAAATTAAGAAATGATATTACTTCATTTATGCAATTTGATGGAGAGACAATTTATGAAACATGGGAAAGATTTAAAGAACTATTAAGAAAATATCCTCATCATGCTTTACCAGATTGGTTAATTATTCAAAAATTTTATAACAGACTTTTTGGATCACTTAGATCTATTATAGATGCTGCTGGTGGTGGTTCTTTAATGGCTAAGACATTTGATGAAGCTTATACCTTAATTGAAGAAATTGCTAGCAATAATTTTTAATGGCCTTCTGAAAGGGTTAATCCTAAAAGAGTGGCAAGTATTCAAGATAATGAAGCCTTTTCTATTTTAGCTTCACAAGTGGCTGCGATATCTAAGAAATTGGATAATTTTGCTATTAACGTGTCGCATGTAAGTAATGATAATTCTGCAAATCTTGATGATTCTCAAACAATGGAAACATTGCAAGCTATTGCTAGTAAAATAATTAACCCTTATTCAAATTATTATAATCCAGGTTGGAAAAATCACCCAAGTTTTAATTGGAATAATTGACATCAACAATGGAGTAATAATCAAGTTAATTCAACCGGGAATTGGAGCAATCAAGGAAATTCAAACTTTAGACCAACTTATCCTCCTGGTTTTAACAATTAGCAGAAAAAGTTATCTTTAGAAGAATTGATCCTGCAACTAGGTAATCAATTACAAAGTCAATACACTGCGATTCAAAATATTGAGAATCAGATGAGACAAATTACTAATTTAATTAACTACATACCTCAAGGAACAATGCCTAGCAACGTCTAAATTAATCCAAAATAAATTGGAAAAAACCATGAACAAGCAAAAGCTGTACAACTAAGAAGTGGAAAGGAATTAAAAGAGAAAATTCAGAATGAAATTAAAAAAGAGAGAGAGGTTGAAGAGATTGAAAAACCTAAAGAAACTCTTTCTCTAAGTAAAGATAAAACTGTAATTCCTATTGAAGTGGAAGTTGAAAGACCACCAACACCTTTTCCTCAAAGACTAAAACAGCAGAAGCTTGACCATCAAATTTCTAAATTCTTTGAGATTTTTAAGAAACATTCCTTTTCTTTGAAGCTTTGGAACAAATGTCGAGTTATGCAAAATTTATGAAGGATATTTTAAGAAGAAAAGGAAAATTGAAGCTTATGAAACTGTTGCAGTAAGTGAAGGATGTAGTGCTATAATACAAAAGAAACTACCTCAGAAACTTAAAGATCCTGAAAGTTTCACTATACCATGTGCTATTGGAGAAAAATTTTGTGGAAAAGCCTTATGTGATTTAGGAGCAAGTATTAATCTCATGCCATTTTCTATTTTTCGAAGGTAAGATTTAGGAGAGATTTTTCCCACCACTGTAACCCTTCAGTTAGCTGATCGATCTATTACTTATCCTAAAGGAGTTATAGAGGAATTTCTTGTTAAAGTAGATAAATTTATCTTCCCTATGGATTTCATTGTATTGGATATGGAAGAAGATAAAGAAATACATATTATTTTAGGGAGTCATTTTTTAGCTACCTGACGTGCTATGATTGATGTGCAAAAAGGAGAATTAACAATGAGAGTTAAAGATTAAGAGATAACATTTAATGTTCTGAAATTAATGAGTTATCCTGACAAAGAAAAATGCTATCGGATGGATATTTTTGATTATATAATTAAAAATCATTATCAAGAAAAATGTAAAGTCATTTATGAAGAAAACAATAATGAATCTATGTTATATAATGAGTCATTAACTGAAGAAATTGAAGAAATTAATGAAGAAAATTTATTTAAGAAACTCATTATATTCATGATAGTTGGGAAATTTTAGACACAACTAAAAATGATATACTTTTACCCTCACTTGAAAAAGCCCCTTAACTGAAATTAAAAATATTACCTGCACATTTAAAGTATGCATTTCTTAAAAATTCGTTAACTTTACCTGTGATTATATCTTCAGAACTAAGTAAAGATCAAGAAGAAAAATTAATAGGATTTCTGAAGAACAATAAGAAAGCTTTTGGTTGGACTATTGCAGATATAAGAGGAATAAGACCTTCAATCTGTATGAATAGGATTTTAATGGAAGAAAATTGTAAACCTACTATTGAACCTCAAAGAAGATTGAATCCATTTATGAAAGAAGTTGTTAAAAAAAGAGATTTTAAAATGGTTAGATGCTGGAATTATTTATCCTATTTCGGATAGTCAATGGGTAAATCCTATTCATTGTGTTCCGAAGAAAGGAGGAGTAACTGTCATTGTTAATGATAAAAATGAATTAATCCCTACAAGACAAGTTACTGGTTGTCGAATTTGCATCGATTATCGAAAATTAAACAACGCTACTAGAAAGGATCATTTTTTCTTACCTTTCTTGGATCAAATTCTGGATAAATTAGCTGGACACCCATATTTCTATTTTTTGGATGGATATCCTGGTTATCATCAATTACCCGTTGCTCCTGAGGACCAAGAGAAAATAACATTTACAAGTCCTTATGGAACATTTGCCTTTAGAAGAATTTCTTTCGGTTTATGTAATGCACATGCAACTTTCCAGAGATGTATGATGTCAATTTTCTGTGATTTAATTGAAAAAGGAATTGAAGTATTTATAGATGATTTTTCAGTATTTGGAACTTCTTTTGAGTCTTTCTTGGAAAATATAACTAAGGTTCTGAAAAGATGTGAAGAAACAAATTTGGTTCTAAACTGGGAAAAATGTAAATTTATGGTCACAGAAGGAATTGTACTTGGACATAAAATTTCACAAAAAGGGATGGAAGTTGATCAAGCAAAAGTGAAAATTTTTGCTGAACTTCAACCACCTACTACTGTTACTGATGTGAGAAGTTTTCTGGGTCATGCTGGATTTTATAGAAGATATAAAAAAGATTTTTCTAAGATTGCTAAACCTCTTTGTCATTTATTTGAAAAAGAAGCTAAGTTTGAATTTAATGAAGATTGTCTGAATGCTTTCAATATTTTAAAAGAAAAATTAACCACTGCACCTCTTATTATTGCACCTGATTGGAGTAAACCTTTTGAATTAATGTGTGATGCAAGTGATTATGCAATTGGAGCTTTATTGGGACAAAAATATGAGAAAAATTTCAAAGTTATATATTATGCTAGCAAAACTCTTAATGAAACTCAAATAAATTACATTACTAGTGAGAAAGAGTTCTTAGCAATAGTATATGCCTTTGAAAATATAGACCTTATCTTCTTGGGACCAAATGTATCATACATACTGATCATTCCGCTATTAAGTATTTAATGTCTAAAAAAGATGCTAAACCTAGATTGAAAAGATGGGTTCTACTTTTACAAGATATTGATGTTCAAATTGGACAGAAAAGGAGCTGACAACCAAATTGCTGATCATTTATCAAGAATTAAAAATAATAGTAAAAAATTACTAAAGAAAACATAAATGAGAAATTCTCTAATGAACAATTATATGTTATTCAAGGATTACAAACGCCTTGGTATGCAGATATAGTTAATTATTTAGTTTACCATATGGATTGAATAACAAATATATTAAGAAATTTAAGAGTGATTCTAAATCATATATTTGGGAAGATCCTCATTTATTTAAAATAGGCAGAGATTCTGTGATTCAAAGATGTGTACCTTATGAAGAAACTTTTGAAATTATTTAAAAATGTCACGATTCTGAATTTGGAGGACACTTTGGAGTAGATAAAACCACGTTTAAAATTTTAAATTCTGAATTTTATTGGCCTACATTATTCAAAGATGTTGGATATTATGTGAAAACTTGTGATCGATGTCAAAGAATGGGGTATATATCTAAAAAAGATGAAATGCCTCTAAGCTATATATTAGAAATTGAGATTTTTGATGTATGGGGTTGTTGAGCTCATTTTTGGTGAGGTCTTTTTTTTCCTCTTAGTGCTTAGGATCTAGCCATAAGACTTCTCCTCGACTATCCTAGAAGACTAGAAATGGAACCCACCATTTGGAAATTCAAACCAAATCTTAGTTCTCTTTGGGATCTTACATAGATGGTCAGCAACCTCCAATTCACTTTGAAGGTTAGGACGAATGTGTGGGAAGATAAAGATGAATTCCTATAGGATGTTCAATCCTTAGGGCAACCCTGGGTGGCCTGGTCTTGGTAAGGTCTGGCTGGCACACACTGCACTCTCACACCTATCTTAAACCCTGAACCATCTTTACCCAATCTTGACTCCTGGTTCATTGGAGCACTCATGTGGCTAAGTCCAAACCCCTAGCCCTTAGCTAAGAGGGTTAGGAACAACATATGAGATGTTCAAAATGGACATTTCTTGGTCCATAGCTCACTTTAAGCTTTTCCACCCTCTCAACCTTAATTAAACTCCACTTTTGCCAAAATCCATGGTTTTGACATTGGGTCCTTAAGCCTACCTAAGATTACCCAAATTGCCCCTACAACCCCAAACTCTCCAAAAATTTCCCAAAAATTACCCAAAATTCCTAAAAATCTTAAAAATTATTTTGAAACAATTCCCACCTCTTAAATCCACGAAAATACCCCAATACCCTTGAAATAACCTCCAAATACCCCAAATACCCATTTTGGCCCAAAAATCTAAAAATTCCAAAAATTCCCAAAAAATTTCAGAAAATCTCAAATATTCCCAATTTCATTTTGTCCAACTACACCATAGGACAATTTTGCGAAAATAACCCAATTTTGTTAAAACCCCCATTTTGACCCATTTATAACCTAAATGGACCCAATGTCAAACCAAACCAACCCATTTGACCTCAATTTTGCCCAAATTCAATTCTAAACTTCAACTCAATATCCATAATACCAATATAAACCAAATACAAGTCCAAATTGATTCACATTTAAGTTCAATTCCATTTGAAACCTAAATCCCCAAATTTGCCTATTTAATCCAAAACCCCCAATTAACCTAATGTCAACCTTTTCACACCCAAATTTCAATCCTAAACCTTCCATGGCACTCCCATGAAACCCATGCAACATTCAATTTTCCCAATTTTAGCTCAAACCTAACCTAAATCCACTTGAAACCCAAAATGTCCCATTTTAGCTTAAATTGAACACATGCCCTAAATCTCTCAAATTAAATGGCCTAATCCCAAAGTTTCCTCCCAATTAATGTTGCGAACTCTTCAATGCATTCCCCTAAGCCATTTGAAACTTTCAATTGGGTCTAAACCTCACCTTAGCCCAACTTGAACCCAACTTGATCCAACCTTACCCAAATTAACCAAAATCCCAAAACTCACCAAATTGACCTTTCAATTGAACTCAAAACCTTTCCATGTCTTCATGAAAGTTCTTCATGGAAATCATTTACACAATGTTGCTCAAGACACAAGGACCTAAATCCAACCAAAACCCAAGTTAGCCAAACCTAAACCCAATTGTCCCAATTTGAACCCATGACCTAACCTAATCAATTTGAACCAAATGTGGCTAAACCAACCTTTCCACGGCCACCATTTGAACCCTAAGAACCACCCTAGACCCACCTAGCCTAAGCTAGTGAGCCATGGACCAAGGGTCCCCCATTTTAAGGGATCTCTTCCCTTAAATGGATAAATCCCCTTTTGCCTCATCCCAAATCCCCCCATAACTGATTAATCACCATTAAACCCTCCCACCTGACTCACCTGACCTGGGGCCAGCTCCCCTGTCCTTGCCGGCCGGCCTAGTCACCGGAGGGGGTCAAAACCGAGAGCCACCACTAGGCTAAACTCACCCAAACCTCTCAAACTATCCACCTCAGCCAAATTAAACTTTGGAGCTCCATTGCCCTCCACCGAAGCAGTGGAATCCACCCACCAATTGATCCCAGGCTCAGCCCTATGGCCCTGACCATATAATTCACACCTTTCAGGCATGAGAGGGGTGTTGAAAAAATTTTCTCACAAAACCTCCCCAAATCACTCCCAGAGTTTCTCCCATCCTAGAGAAGAAGAACCCCACTGTTTTCATGCCCTCATCCCCACTGGCTGAGCTCAATTTTTGAGTTCAATCTTAGGCCAAAAAATAGGACAACTCTTGAAACTCCACCAAACTTCAATTAACTCCTCCCACACCTTCACCAAAGGTAGAGAGGAAGTTCCTCAGTGAAAGCCCCCTCACCAAGCCAGCCACTTTCTCCAGACATGAAAACTCCAAATCGGGTTTGGACGAAATCATACCTAGACGATTCACCGGCGCTCGAAGCTTCATATGTAGGCTTCTCCAGCTCCAATGAACGTGCCGAGCATACCCAATCGAGGCTTCACCTCTTGGACCAAGGTATGGAAACTCTTCTTCTTCCTGAGCTTTCAGCGATTCTCCATTTTGTTATGCTAGATTTCAATGCGCACTAGCCATATTGATGTGTAGCTCTAGTCTAGAAGAGAATGTATGAAGAAACCGCACTTGATTTGGTCAAGTATCGAGTGAGATATTAGGACTAGAAGATGGACGGATCTCAGCTCACACCAGTTGGTGACGATGAACAGATGCTGTCGGATCACACGTGTAACGAGTGGACTAATAGGATCAAGCTGGACGGAGGGACGGGACAGAACAGCGGGACACGTGGCTGCCGAGTTAGATGGCAACGCCGAATCAAACTGCGCCGCGTGTGCTTTTAATCCGTCGCAGGATCCAGTCAGCGCTGACTAGTTTATGTAGGAATATCCCTTTTTTCCTATTTATTTAATTACCCAAAACTTTAAAAATGCATAATTTTGTGTAGAAAAATCACAAAATTAAAAGAAAAATACCCCCTTGCTCGATGAACGGAGGAAAATAATGTGGAAAAGAAATTAAGTTATTTGGTTAAGTATTTAATTTTTAATGATTTTATACAGATCTGAGTATTTTAATTCTCCACTCACACACACAATTCACCATGACATGAGACCATAGGGCTTTTCTAGCCTCTGATCTTGGGAACATTCACTGAATTTTCCAAGACCAGAAGCTATACCTATGGCAAGTTATCTATTTTCCAAATTTTTGTGCCTGTTTTGGTATTTTAATTCCAGAAATTAGTATACTATTTGGAAATCCAAGAAAATTAGGATAGGTTCCCTATGACTAGAGGAACTTGAGATAATTATGGCATGGATTAAAATATTATAAATAATCCTAATGGTTTACTTCACCTAAAATCAACATTGAATTAATTAAGGTAAATTAAAAATTAAAATAACTTGAAATCAATTCTCCACTGATCTTTAGGGTCAGAGAAAACCCCATAACAAGTTTGAAAGTAATTGAAAATGGTTTAACCCATTAAATGGATTTTCTAAGTAACATAGCCAATTTTAAACTTAAAAAATTCATAAAACCTAAAATGTTTTTCAAAAATTCACCAAATTAATTTTGGGGACTTGCTGATGTCAGAGAAGCCTCAGAAAATTAAAATTGGATTTTTTAAAAAAATTTCATTTTTAACCTAACTTTTAATATTTTAATAATTAAAAAATTATAAAAATCACAAAAATATTAAAATTCATAAAAATGTCACATTTAGTCCCCTAATCACTTAGGAAATCAACCAAACATTTTTCTTAAGTCCCAAAATAAAGATATTGAATTTTAAAGGCTTAAGGCAATTTTTAATATTAAAAATGGATTTTTCAACATTTTCACTAAATTAATTCTAAAAATTTAAAGAAAAATCAGAAAAATATAAAATTTATTTCTTTGAGCTCTTTGGGATCAGGGAGATTTAAGAAAAATATAAAACCCATTTTTTCACTCTAATTTTATTTTATAATTAATTAATACCTCAAAATTTAAAATAATTATAATAAATACAATAAAATTCAAAAAATCACCAAAATTGGTCGAAGTGATCCTCTCGTCAATAGGAACCTCTCATAATTTTCCTAAAGACAAAAACTTCCTTTTGATCATGTTATGAAATTTTCCTTGAAAATCCCTATTTTTATTAAAATAATTATATAAATTAAATTAAAAAATAGAAAAATCACATTTTCTCCTCTAATGTCTTAATTGAGATGTGTGTGAGGTGACATAAAAAATTCAAATTCATTTGAGCTTAATTTGATGAATTATGAAATGAATATGTTTAAGAGGGCATTAAGGTAATTAAAAGGTTTTAACCTTAATTAATCTTTAGGCTTAACTAAAGGGAAAGGGTAAATCTTTGATCTTGGCTTTATTTTGGATGATTGAAACATAGCGAATTTAAGTGGTAGAAACTCATTAAACCACCTTAGACATTAAAAAAAGGAAACATTAATTAAATCACATAAAATTTGGAAGATTAATTAATGCTTGAATGATTAAGATTAAGGGAGGTAATATAAGAGGATTCTAATTCTTTAAATTAAATCCCTAATCAATAATTTGATCAGATATTATTTAAACATTAATTAATGAAACTCTAAAATGATGATTGAATTTAATATTTTAAGAAAGGAACAATTTTGAAAAAATCTTAGATTAAACTAATGACTTTAAAATAAATTAATTTGAAATTGCCTAAAACTTAAAAAAAAAAACAAATTCAAAATGTTAAAATTAAATGAGAATCGTTTAATACATTAAAACTAAACTAAAGTTGTTTGAAATTTGAATAAAAATAAATTTAAAGCATTAAAGTTGATCTGGTATATTAAATTACAAGATTATAATTAAAGAAAACTAAATCAGTTTAAAATATTCAAATGAACTAAAAAAAAGGTTAAGACCTTCTGAAATAACAAAACTCAACCAAATAAAACGACTTGCACACTATTCCAAACTTAAAATAATTGATTAAAATTTTATAACTAAGTCACTTTAAATCGTCAACTCAAACTTTAAAATTAAGGGCGGTTGAATCTTTAATGAATTAATTTGCCCCTAAAGGTTTTCATTATCATAATTCTCAAATGAAGCATTGAATGAAATGTCACCTTATTCACAAGGATAATCAAACATCCTAATTCACTAAGCAAGAGTCAAAATTTAACTAAATTCTCGGATGATCAATTCATCCATACGATGAAATTGATTTGGATTCATAATAATCCCAATGGTGTTGAAAAGATATTCAGGATCCGTCCTAAGCACTTTCTCAACCTAATGGGATGTTTTAGAAGAACAATTGAACTTTATTGTTCTTTGATGAAGAAAATCATCCCTAACAAAACACAAGAACCTAGACGTCATAGGAATTGACTAGCAATAGGATTAGGATTTTGGTAGACAACTAGAACCTTCCCTTAGCTTTACCTAGGTATTTCTTGCAATCATATAAATGCTTTAACATGTACTTCAAGTGCAGGTGAAAATAACGAGAGTGCCCACCGGGTACGCATTTAAGTTTATTGCAATTCACATTTAGCAATTTATTAAATATCTTACTTTCTTGTACTTATAAATGCATGAAAATTATCGAACCCATCATGTTTAAACAACTCAAAATTTAATCACCAACAAAATAAAACTACAATTACAACTAAAATTAAAACGTCTCGTTGGATAATCGGTAATCCCTCGGATGATGTAACCCATGTGTTGCTAACGAGATTTCCCACGGTCTAAATGAAACTATGGAACTCATTCAGTTGAGTTTAGCAAGTTCATTTGGACTAAGTGAATCCGATGAAAATAGTAGTGCTGGGATGACGGAACCGTGGGATCTTAATCGATTCTGCTTAATCAACTTTAAGATTTATTTTAATTAAAATACTAAGCCATCTCAATTTTCAACTTTTCTAAACCAAAACACTTCTCTCATCCCTTGATTGCCACATTCTAAAACCAAACCTTCTACAAGAACGAGGAGCTTGGAACACGGTGGGCAGCACGACCATCTTCATCAGCAAAACTTGAGTCTATATCAGCAAAACTTTTCTTAGAATTAAATAACCAAGCCATAGGTTTTTGAGGTAGTTTGCCTAGTGCAACATAAATCTTCAGCTTTTCATTAGGCATTTGCATAATCATGTTATGCAAATTACTCCCTAACTGGTCTTAGGACTCTGAGGTAGTCGTTTGGTACGACATAAACCCTCACATCTTTGAGGCTATTTGTGTGATTATGTCATACAAGCATAAGTCCTGATTAACTAAAATTGGCAGGATTACAACATTAAATAAGTTCTCTCAAATTGAAGCCAAACAATAGGATAGTTCGGAAAGTTGCCAAGATTCTTCTTGGATCCTCAGCTTCTCCTACTTCCTTCCTTTGGACTCTTAAAATAAACTGTTCCATGTTTGATCCAATCCCTTTTGAAATTCCAAAATTTAATCCTTTGAAACCTTAAACTTTGAAATTCTTAAGAGCAAAATCACTGATCATTATCGAGAGTTTTCTTAAACGATTCCCTTCGTTTAAGATGTAATTAACTATAGAGGCTTTCCCTTATAGGGAACTTTAAGAACCCAGGTAATGTAAACCCTGCTTAATTCCTTTATATTAAGCAGGGGAACTTGTCGGCTTATAAATTGGTTCGCAGACCAAACGGATGTCACAAATCTTTTAGTTTATTTAATCGAGCCCCATCATCAAGCAGTGTGTCTATTCTTCAGGATAGATACACGGTTTGTGGTACGGTGCTCGTTTATATAAACTATTTGGGATGTGAGATCGGTTTAATTTCATATCTTAAAATTTTTAAACATAAAATTACTTTCAAAAATCAAATGCTACTTTTTAAACTATATATATTTAAATTAAATTTAAAAACTAAAAGTACGCCGACAACTTCTGGCGAATCCGCTGGGGAAAGTTCCTCTCTTTATTTTGACTAGATGGTTTTGCTTTCATAAATCGGTAGTGAGTCCATACCCCTAGTGGACAAAATTACCATTCTTTCCGTTGGCATACCACGTTCATTTCTGTCTTGAACGGGTTTAGTCAACTCTCTTGGATTTTGGAGCCACTGTTTAGACACCCCTAAACAGAGAGGCTCCAGAATCATTCTACCTCTTAGAGGTGGGGTGGACCACCAATAGGTGTTAGCTTAGGAGCAGGCCCTCGAGTTGAGAAGTCTTGCGAGACTTTCTCTTCCTTTTCAATTATGGATTGGATCCCTTACCTTTTCTATACCCTTTCTCTTTTAATTATTTTGCCCCTAACAAACAAATCTTCTAATGAACAAACCTTTTAATAAACAAACCTTTTTAAACCACAAATACACGAATAAGACAAAATTTGAAGTACCTTATAAATAAGACTAAGAAAACAAAAAGATAAATGAAAATGTGTTCGGACTCTTTTTCTGGAGAAATCTTTTTTCGTCCTGGAAAGTTTTGTGATAAAAGAAAGCATAATTTGGAACTGACATTCAAAATCTACCCTACAGAAGATGTCTGCACCGAAGCTGATTTTCTCCTTCACCAATGGACTGGACCTGGTAGTTAGCAAGGACGAGCTGCCTGACGATGCGATCATTCGCTCTGGACAAGGATTTGATAATACGAACATTAAGTTCACCAATGTTACTCTCTTCGTGCTGATGGCCAAAGTACCGGAGACCATCGAACCCATAATTGAGTTTAATTTGAAGTCAACCCAAGAGTTTCGTCCCCTGTAAAAGGTCCCAGTTGAGCGGAATACTGCTGTTCATAGGAGGTTAGCTGCTACCCCCAGGACTGTTGTCTCCACCCCCACCGGTCTGATCATCACTGCACCTACCCGACTCCCGCCAAACTGAAAGAGAATGAAGTCCAAGTCAGTGATGAACCTATTACCGTGGAGCGTTCAGACTTTGCTGCAATATCGTCTATTTTCGAGATAGGGTCCAGTTCAATATTTGCACCCTTAACCCGTACGCAAAGAAGGAATAAGAATAGAAAGATTGCTAAGATGAAGAGAACCAATGCTACTGAAGCTGCATTTCTTAAAGAGATTCCTGAAGAAGAAGAAGAACTGCTTGAGATCTCACCGCTATTGGAGAGGAGTAGGTTCCACCCTCTCTCTGCTGCATCTGATGAGGAAGATGCCCGAAAGATCGCCGATGCGTTACCCTTACCTGCATACTACAGTGATTGTAAGAGGAAGAAGATCAAGACTACGCCGCTTACCCGATTGCGAGCAGCAGTGGAGAAGTTAGCCAGAAAGGAGGGATGCCCCGTGTTAGAAATTCTGAGAAGGATGGGACGAGTACCTGCTAGATCCTTCCTCAGACCACGAGTAGACCCCGTCACTGCCATAGAGAGGCCAAGGAAGAAGGTACGAGCTGGCGAGAGAAGTTCACCTGTTGTTGTATCAGGCCACCATATTAGGGAGCACACCACCTACCGTCGTACAGTAGACAGGCCATCCGGTCCTAGGCCTCCTACTGCAAGAAGAATGGTGTGACAACCTATTATTGCTGAACCGATACTGACAGAACGCTATGGGAAGATAAGTCTCGTCAGAGAGCCCGAATCTGAGGACAGTGCTGCTGCTCTAAAGGAAACTCCTGAAGATGAAGTTCAACAGTCATCGCCTGACAACCGCGAGACCATTTAAAAAAGACCTCTTGAAGCTGCTATAGGAAAGCTAAGAACTGACATCCAACGGTTGGCAAGAGAAAGAAGAGAAGGACTGAGGAATGAAGAAGAACCATCATAACTCAAGGAAGAAGAATTTGCCGAGATCAATTTAGTTGAGACTCGAGCATCGTCAGCTTTGCAGGGAGCTCCATCAACTTCGGAGGGAGACGACCTAGAGGCAATGAGAGCACGTCTTCGAGAAAAGAAAGATACGATCTACCGAATGGAAAAGAAGATGGAGGAGATGGTGGTCGCCTTAGCCACACTCCAGGGTCAGCCTCAACCTTAGAAGGAAACACCTCCAGAGATTATTCACATTGCCGATGGAGGAAAAGAAATTACATCCGTCAACGGAGATGAGCAGCCAAAGAAGGATTCGGCGCAAAGCATGATCCCCGAAAAGGATATTAAGAATATGGTGGAACATCAGGTGCGAGAAGCCTTAGCCCAGTCTAAGAGTGGAGCATCTATTCAGACGGGTAGACCTTACCCAGAAGAATTTGTTGCAGTCCAATACCCAAAGGGCTTCGCACCACCTCTGTTTAAGACTTTCGACGGTACGGGAAACCCCCGGCAGCATGTCACGCATTTTCGTGCCAGTTGCTGCAATGCCGGTGGAAGCGACGCTTTGCTATTTCGTCAGTTCGTCAGCAGCTTGTTAGGGATCGCCTTCGATTGGTACGTAGAATTGTCGAACGGTTCAGTCAAGACCTATTCAAAATTGGAGAACCTTTTCGTTAAATGGTTTGCTGGGGCTCGGCACCACATCACTATCGGTGATCTAGTGGTGGAGCAACAGAAATCGAATGAAACCTTGGTGAATTACATAATTTGATGGAGGAACTTAAGCATGAAGTGTGAACCACAACTTCAAGAACAGCATGCGATCCGTATCTTGTTGAAGAGTATCCACGGCCCGATAGCACTTCTCCACAAAGGATTCACAATTAAGACTTTTGAGAAGTTTCTTAGCAAGGCCCGGAGCTTGCAGGAGGAAGCGAAACAGCTGAGCTTTGTCGACAAGACTGAGAAGCATAAGCCAATGAAAGCTTTCGAGAAGAAATCGGGAATCATCGCGGCAGTAGATAAAGGTAAGCAGCCAGTGCAAATACAACCAGAGCGACCGCAACCAAGTTATCAACCACCGCAACAGAGTTATCAATAACCTCAGCAGAGCTATCAGCAGCCTCGACCGAGTTATCAGTCATCGCAGCAGCATGATCAACTGCCACCTCGCCGATCACGTGGCCTGGAGGAGCTTTTGAATAAGAAATACCCCTTCAAGACTGAAGCAGTGGCCAAGATGTTTCGCAGTTTGATTAAGATGGCCAACTTTTAGTTGCTAGAGCCTAGGAGGCAGTAGGAAATCAATAAGAAGGATGCTCGGACACAAGATAGAAGACTGTTTTACCTTCAAAATTTTTTTTCGGAAAGGGAAAATAACGATCCCGAGGGAATAGATGAAGAAGTCCCAAAAAGGAGGTTCCGTTAATGTTATTTCAATGGGTCCTATTGTTCTGATAGACCCGTACACGATCGACGATGGATGGAGTACTGTTTGGAAGAAGTCCTCGAAGAAAATTTTGGATCACATCTAGACTGCTTTGGTGCGCACTTCAATTTAGAATTCGACACTTGCCAAGCTGACACTATCTCTTGTGATTGAAGAACCTCCCCAGAAGGAGGAGAAGATCGTGGAAGGAGAAAAGACCGAAGCTCCGAGGGGTAGACTAGGGGCTGCTTTTCCTAGGATGGTTGTTTCCAATTCAGGGGAGAAATCCATCGGATCTCTGACTCTGTATGATTATCTTTCCTCCCCTGTGGGATACTATAATGATAAGAGTTATAGTGTTGGCTACGTTTTGACTGTTAATAACTATTACTTAACTAACAACAACCAACCTAATCTAGATCTCGATTTCGATACGATTAACGATTCTCAAATCATACAAAACCTCGATGACGACGATGAAGGAAAGGACGTCTATGAGAGTGGCTGCGAAAGTTCAAGAAGTGACGAGTCCATTTGTGAATTCCGAGGAGCTCCGATCACGATAGAATTAGAGCAGTCAGATTCCAAAGCAACTCAAGAAGGGCCAGTCATTCCAATTCAAAAGGAGACACCGGCAGATTCAGCACCAGATTCAGAAGAAATAACAGAAGTCAATCTAAGAAGTGGAAAAGTTCTACCCCCAAGAATGGGACCAAAGGATAAAGGAAAGCAGGTGGTTGTTCAGGAAGAGCTAACCCCAGCAGAGGAATTTCCCATTCGGGAAGAAATTAAAGAACTTGGTAATAAAGTGGACTATAACGTGCTAGCCCATCTTAGGAAGCTGCCAGCCAAACTAAGCATCTATGACGCTCTGATCCTGTCAAATGAGATGAGGGAAACTCTAGTCAAGGCTTTACTTGATCCAAAAATTTGTTTAGCTCAAATGGCCGGTAATTCCTTAGATGAGGTTTGCTCATTAAAAGAACAGCGTGGTGTTATTTTCACGAACAATGATCTATTACTTGGAACAGCTGATCACAATTGACCTCTGTACATTTCAGTCACTATCGAGAAGTTCACGCTCTCCAGGGTGTTAGTTGATCCGGGTGCATTGATCAACATAATTAATCTTCAGACGTTAGCATGCTTGGAAATTGATGCCCGCGATCTCGAAGCAGACACAATGTTACTGAGAGGTTTCAATCAGAAAGGAGAAAAAGCTCTTGGATCGATAACACTATCAATGAGAATTAGTGATTTGGCAAGAACAACCGCAAAGTTCCATATAATTGATTCTGAGACATCGTTCAACGCTCTCTTGGGTCGGCCGTGGATCCATGAAAACCTGATGGTACCGTCGTCTCTACACCAGTGCATAAAGTATTATGAAGGAGGGGAAGAACAGTGTATCAAAGGTGACTTGCAACTGTTTTCCATGCACGAAATTGGAATTCACGAAGATGCAGTCTACTACGCACCTCCGAAGAAAGTTATCTTTTTCAGAAATGCCATACCTAATGAAGAAAAAGAAGTTCAAGACGATGAGGAACCTAAAGTTCTAGTTCAACAGTTATTCACCACTCCCTTACGGCGAGATGGTGAAGGTTTCTCTAGAACTCGCACCCGTGGTCAAGGCCGGGGATGAGGTTGAGGAAGAAACGGTGGAAAACTGGTCATCAGTGTTGATTGGGAGTACAGTTCTGAAGAAGAAGAAACTAAGAAGCAAGTAATGAAGATAAATCAAAAGAAACCCCAATTCAAGATCTCTCTCGAAGAAGAAAAGAACGAAGAATACAAATTAATGTACGAGAAGATTAACCACTATGTGCTTACTATGACCCTAACCCCGATCCACTCTAATAAGGTCGAGGGTTTGGTGGTCAAGGAAGTGCATGGTGGCGATGTTACGCCGATCAAGTTTTACCATGGTACTTCTTCTTCCAATGCTGAAAATGATATAAAATTTGAAGATGTTGCTTCATCTAAATTAATGGAATTGTCTTTCAAGTGGTACTTTCCCTGTGTTCAAAATTTGATTCAATGTGGTATCTTACCTAAACAGTGGTCAAAAGGTCAATCACAGCGCTTTAAAAAATTATGGAATAACACCGGTCGACCGCCCAATTCAAAGCATGGTCTCGGATTCGGCATAGTAATGCCAGCTGATGATACAAATTTTTGCTTGGTTGTCACTTGCGAGCCTAATGAAGGCTTCCTAGAAGCTTCAGATGATCTTGAGGATCTACCAATCGGAGACGTTCCGCCAGAATTTGAAGAAGAAATTAAATCTACAATAGACGAGTTAATGGAAGTTAACTTAGGTACTAGCGAAGAGCCTAGGCCGACCTTTGTTAGCTCCTTACTCAATAAAGAAGACTGCGAAGAAATGATCAAGCTACTAATGGAATTCAAGGACTGTTTTGCTTGAGTTATGATGAAATGCCAGTATTAGCTCCAGAGGTTGCAATTCATAAGCTAGGAGTGTGAGACAAGCTCCGAGAAGAATGCGTCTAGAGATTGAACAACAAGTTATAGCTGAAGTTAAGAAGCTAATTGACGCTAAATTTGTCCGTGAAGAACAATACCCGACTTGGTTAGCCAATGTGGTACCAGTTAGAAAGAAGAATGGACAGATCAAAATCTGCGTGGATTTCAGAGATTTTAATAAAGCATGCCCAAAGGATGAATTCCCGCTACTGATTCCAGAATTGATGATCGATATTGCTTCAACACATGAGATCTTTTCTTTCTTGGATGGATCGTCAGGATACAACTAGATAAAGATGACACCAGAGGACGAAAAGCTCACAGCATTTAAAACGCCAATCGGAGTATCTTTGCTACACAGTAATGCATTTCTGATTGAAGAACGTAGAAGCGGCCTACCAAAGAGCAATGACAAGGATTTTTGATGATCTCATTCACAACCAAGTTGAGTGCTACGTGGATGATGCAGTCATCAAGAGCAAACCGAAGGAAGATCACCTGTATGATTTGAGAATTGTTTTCGAGCGATTAAGATAATTTAACCTTAAGATGAATCCCCTGAAATGTGCCTTCGGCGTCACCTCTGGAAAATTCTTAGGATTTGTTATCCGACATCGCGGAATTGAAATCGATCCGGAGAAGATTAAAGCTATCTTAGAAATGCCGCCTCTTAAAACTTTGAAACAACTACAATCCTTTCAAGGGAGGTTGGCATATCTTCGACGCTTTATTTCTTATTTGTCAGGTTCGTATCAACCCTTCTCAGCATTAGTTAAAAAAGACGCCAAATTTGTTTGGGAAGATAAATGCCAGCGGGCCTTCGAGGACATTAAGCAGTATCTAATGACACCTCCTGACTTAGCAGCCCCAATCTCGGGTCGACCGTTGATACTTTATACTGCAGCTTTAGACGACTCTCTCGGAGCCCTGCTAGCCCAGGTCAATGACGAAGGTAAACAAAATTCTCTCTACTAATTGAGTCTTCGTCTAATTCCGATGGAGGTAAAGTATCCCCCGATTGAGAAGCATTGTTTGTCCCTGATCTTCACCGCTCAAAAGCTCAGGCATCACATGCTCTCTCATAAGGTCAACCTTATCTCGAAGTTTAATCTGTTACAATACTTGATGACCTGCCCGACGCTTTCCGGCAGACTTGCCAGGTGGTCGATGATACTATTGCAATTCGATATAACTTTTGTTCCCCTTCGTGCCGTAAAGGGACAAGTCCTAGCAGACTTCCTCGCAGCGCACCCTTTACCTACAAAATTGCCGCTCAACGACGACTTGCCAGATGAGCAGATAATGAGCTTAGAAGACCCCGATGATCGACGTTGGGAATTGTACTTTGACAGAGCATCCTCAGCACAGAATAACAAGGAATCCTAAACAATAGTGCCCGGTAAGGCAGGAATCGGACTAATATTCATAACACCAGAGCGGGGGATGTTAAGGTACTCCTACCATTTAACAGAACCGTGTACAAATATTGAAGCAGAATATGAAGACCTTATAACCGGACTGGAATTAACCATTTAAATGGGATAACAGATATCAACATCTACGAAGATTGGCAGTTGTTCATACAACAGGTCGCAAGACAGTACAAAATTCTGAAACAAAGACTCGAGTAGTACTTTCAGTATGCAATGAAGTTGTTGGAACAAATTACGAATGTAACAATCTACAAGATTCCCATAAGAGAAAACGCTCTTGCAGATGTGCTAGCCCGCCTTTCAAAAAATTTTGCCTGCTTACAGGATGAGTCAGTTGAAATGTCAGTTCAGGGACAACAGGTCCTATCGCAGTTCGACATGGATGCGTTACATATATCAGAAAAAGAAGAAGAAATAGTTGTAGCAGTGACAGAAACTATAGAAGATTGGTGGCACTCGTTAATAGACTACCTGCAAATAGGAAATCTACGGGACGATAAGTCGTTAGCCCATCAAATAAAGAAAAGAACTTTGTCTTACACATTAATAAATAATACCTTATACAGAAGGTCTTTCGATCAGATGTGGCTAAGGTGCCTGAGTGGGTCTGAAGCTTGTGAGATTGTTAAAGAGGTGCACTTAGGACTTTATGGTGCTCATCAGTTGGGTCCAAAGATAAAAATAAAGATTAAGAGACTAGGGTACTATTGGCCCTCAATGATGACCGACTGCATGAAAACTGCCAGAAGTTGTCACCAGTGTCAAGTGCATGGAGTGGTTCTACACCAACCTCCAAATGTGCTACATCTGACAATCGTGTCGTGGCCGTTTGAATGTTGGGGCATAGACATTGTGGGTCCGATAGAACCGCCTTCCTCCAGAGGACAACGCTTTATTCTTGCAGCTACAGACTACTTTTCAAAGTGGGCAGAAGCAGTACCACTCAGAGAAGTGAAGGCACATCACGTCTTTGCAGTTCTTCAGAAATCAAGTCGTCTACCGTTTCGGGATACCGCGCAGAATTATCTTAGATAATGGGTCAGCTTTCAGAAGTACGAAGATCAACAGTTTTGTCAGAATGCACGGTATAGATTGGCGCTTTTTGACGATTTACTATCCAAGAGCGAACAGCCTGACCGAGGCATTTAATAAAACTCTCGTCCAAATTTTAAAGAAAACTTTGGGAGACAACAAAAGAAATTGGCACGAGAAGTTGTTAGAAGCCTTGTGGAGGGAAGGGAGTCCAAGTCAGTGATGAACCTGTTACCATGGAGGGTTCAGACTTTGCTGCAATACCGCCTGTTTTTGAGATAGGGTCTAGTTCAAGATTTTTACCTTTAACCCGAACGCAAAGAAGGAATAAGAACAGAAAGATTCCTAAGATCAGGAGGACCAGGGCTACTGAAGCTTCATTTCTTAAAGAGATTCCTGAAGAAAAAGAAGAACTGCCTGAGATCTCACCGCTATTGGAGGGGAGTAGGTTCCACCCTCTCTCTACTGCATCTGATGAGGAAGATGCCTGAAAGGTCTCCGCTGCGTTACCCTTACCTACATACTACAGTGATTGCAAGAGGAAGAAGATCAAGACTACGCCGCTTACTCGATTGCGAGCAGTAGTGGAGAAGTTAGCCAGAAAGGAGGGATGCCCCGTGTCAGAAATTCTGAGAAGGATGGGACAAGTACCAGCTAGATCCTGCCTCGGACCACGAGTAGACCCCGTCACTGTCATAGAGAGGCCAAGGAAGAAGGTATGAGCTGGCGAGAGAAGTTCTCCTATTGTTGTATCAGGTCACCATATTTGGGAGCACACCACCTACCGACGTACAACCGACAGGCCATCCGGTCCTAGGCCTCCTACTACAAAAAGGATGGTGTGACAACCTATTATTGCTAAACTGATACCGACAAAACGCTCTGGGAAGAGAAGTCTCGTCAGAGAGCCCGGATCTGAGGAAAGTGCTGCTGCTCTAAAGAAAACTCCTGAAGATGAAGTTCGACAGTCATCGCCTGACAACCGCAAGACCATTTGGAAAAGACCTCTTGAAGCTGCTATAGGAAAGCTAAGAACTGACATCCAACGGTTGGCAAGAGAAAGAAGAGAAGGACCGAGGAATGAAGAAGAACCATCAGAATTCATGGAAGAAGAATTTGTCGAGATCAATGTAGTTGAGACCCGAGCATCGTCAGCTTTGTAGAGAGCTCCATCAACTTCAGAGGGAGACGACCAGAGGCAAAGAGAGCATGTCTTCGAGAAAAGGACGATACAATCTACCGAATGGAAAAGAAGATGGAGGAGATGGCGGTCGCCTTAGCCACACTCCAGAGTCAGCCTCAACCTCAGAAGGAAACACCTCTAGAGATCATTCACATTGTCGATGGAGGAAAATAAATTACATCCATTAACGGAGATGAGCAGCCAAAGAAGGATTCTACGTAAAGCATGATCCCTGAAAAGTATATTAAGAATATGGTGGAATACCAGGTGCGAGAAGCCTTAGCACAGTCTAAGAGCGGAGCATCTATTTAGACGGGTAGACCTTACCCAAAAGAATTTGATGCAGTCCAATACCCAAAGGGCTTCGTACCACCTCTGTTTAAGACTTTAGATGGTATGGGAAAACCCCGACAGTATGTCACGCATTTTCGTGCCAGTTACTGCAATGCTGGTGGAAGCGACGCTTTGCTATTTTGTCAGTTCATCAGCAGCTTGTCAGGGATCGCCTTTGAATGGTACGCAGAATTGCCAAACGGTTCAGTCAAGACCTTTTTAGAATTGGAAAACCTTTTCGTTAAACTGTTTGCTGGAGCTCGGCACCACATCACTATAGGTGATCTAGTGGTGGAGCAACAGAAACCGAACGAAACCTTGGTGGATTACATACTTCGATGGAGGAAATTAAGCATAAAGTGTGAACCATAACGTCAGAAACAGCATGCGGTCCGTATCTTGTTGAAGAGTATCCACGACCCGATAGCACTTCTCCTCAAAGGATTCACAATTAAGACTTTCGAGAAGTTGCTTAGCAAGGCCGGGAGCTTGCAGGAGGAAGCGAAACAACTGAGTTTCGTCGATAAGACTGAGAAGCAGAAGCAAATGAAAGCGTTCGAGAAGAAATCAAGAATCATCGCGGCAGTAGATAAAGGTAAGCAACCAGTATAGATACAGCTAGAGCAACTGCAACCAAGTTATCAACCACCGCAACGGAGTTATCAACAACCTCAACAGAGCTATCAGCAGCCTCGACCGAGTTATCAGTCGCCGCAGCAGCATGATCAACTGCCACCTCGCCCATCACGTAGCTTGAAGGAGCTTTTGAATAAGGAATACCCCCTTCATGACTGAAGTAGTGGCCAAGATGTTTTGCAGTTTGATTAAGATGCCGGACTTTCAGTTGCCAGAGCCCAGGAGGCCGGAGGAAATCAATAAGAAGGATCATCCAAACTACTGCACCTACCATAGGATGCTCGGGCACAAGATAGAAGACTTTTTCGCCTTCAAGAATTGGCTTGAGGATAACCTTCGGAAAGGGAACATAACGATCCCGAAGGAATACATGAAGCAGCCCAAAAAGGAGGTTCCGTTAATGTTATTTCAATAGATCCTATTGTTCCAATAGACCCGTACACGACTGACGATGGTGCACGGCTTATTTTTTTATTTTTTATTTAGGTTGGTGTTGTATTTTTGAAAAGGGGGTCGCCTACAGAAATTGTCGGCGAATTTTAATTTAATTTAAATAAATATATAATTTAGAAAGTAGTATTTCGATTTTGAAAATAATTTTAAATTTGAAAATTTTAAGATATGAAATCAAACCGATCTCACATCCCGAATAGTTTATATAAACGAGCGCCGCACCACAAACCGTGCATCTATCCCGAAGAATAGACACTACTCGCTCGATGATGGGGCTCGATTAAATAAACTAGAAAGGTTTGTGACATCCGTTTGGTCCACGAACCAATTTTATAAGCCGACAAGTTCCCCGCTTAATATAAATGAATTAAGCAGCAGTTTATATTACCCAGGTTCTTAAAGTTCCCTATAAGGGCAAGCCCCTATAGCTTAATTACATCTTAAGTGACAGAAATCACCTAAGAAAACTCTCGATAATAATCAGTAGTTCTGCTCTCAAGAATTTCAAAGTTTAAGTTTTCAAGGGATTGAATTTTAGAATTTCAATAGGGAATGGATCAAATTTTGAACATTATATTTTAAGAATCCGAAGGAAGAAAGGTAGGAGAAATCACAGATTCGAAGCGAACTTCGGTAATTTCCCGACCATCCTATTTGTTTGGCTTGAATTTAGGAAAGCTCTAATGTTTATTTAGTATTCTGATCTTGTCAATTTTAATTGGTTAGGACTTATATTTGTATGATAAAATCATACAAATAGCCTCGAATATGTGAGGGTTTATGTCGTATCGGACGACTACCTCGGAGTCCTAAGACCGGTTAGGGCTTAATTTACATGATATGATCATGCAAATGCCTAACGAAGAGTCGAGGATTTATGTTGCACTAGGCAAGCTACCTCGAAGTCCTACGGCTTGGTTATTTAATTCTAAGGAAAGTTTCTATCGAAGTAGACTCGTGTTTTCGTCGATGACGATGGCCGTGCTGCCCACCATGCTCCAAGCTCCTTGTTGTTGCAGAGGTTTAGTTTTAGAAGTCATAAATCAGGAGATGAGAGAAGTGTTTGGTTTTAGAGAAAATCTTAATTTCCATGTGTCTTTAATATTTTAATTAAAACAGGTCTTAGAGTTGATTAAACAAACCGATTAAGATCCCACGGTTCCGTCATCCCGACACCGTTATTTTCATCGAATTCACTTAGTCCAGATGAATTTGCTAAACTCAACTGAATGAGTTCCGCACTTTCATTTAGACCGTGGGAAATCCCGTTAGCAACACGTGGGTTACATCATCCGAGGTATTCTCAATCATTCAATGAGACGTTTTAATTTAGTTGTAATTGTAGTTTTGTTGTTCTGTTTGTGATTAAATTTTGAGTTGTCTTATATTTTGAAATGTTGTGGCGGTGAATTTTTATCTTGTAGTGTCTTTTAATTTAGTTATGGGTTTCAGTTTTGGTTTCTGTCCTAAAGGTGTAAGTTTTCATGCAACAGTTGTTTATCATGAAAGAAAAGTAAGTGCGATGCGATTAAATAAGTTGCAATAAAGTAAATTGCAATAAAATAAAAGCGTACCTGGAGGGTCTTCCCGTCATCCCAAGCCGCACTTAAAACACGCTTAGAATATTTAAGCATTTAAAGTAAGTTCCTAGTAAAGCTAAAGGAAGGGTTATGGTTTTCTACCAAGTTCCTAATCCTATAGCTAGTCATTTCCTATGACGTCTAGGTTCTTGTATCTTAGTTTGAGGATGATTTTCTTCATCAAAGAACAACTAAGTTCAATTGTTCTTATAAATATCCTATCATATTGAGGAAGTGCTTAAGACGAATCTTAAACATCTTTTCAATATTTCTAAGATTGTTTTAAGTCCAAATGAGTTTAATTACACAAATGAATTAATCGTCCGAGAGTTTAAGTTTTGTTGTCTTGCTCAGTGAACTAGGACATTTGAATATCCTATGAGTGAAGTAACATTTCCTTTAACACTCCTTTTAAGAGTTATGACATCACGAGCTTTCGAGGGCAAATGGATGTTCAAGTGAGTTGTGATTTAATTTTAGTTAATGGATTTAAGTTTGGAATAGTTGTTCAAGTTGTTTTAGATTTATTTTGAATTCTTCATGTCTTAGGTGATGTCATTTAATTCAATTTAATTTAACTTTAATTTAATTTAATTTAATTTAATTTAATTTAGTTTTAATTTTAATTTAATTTTGATTTAATTCAATTTAGTTTAACTTGATGTGAATTAATTTAATTTAATTTAATTTGATTTAATTTAATTTAATTAATTTAATTTGTTTTAATTTAATTTAATTTAATTTGTTTTAATTTAATTTAATTTAATTTAATATATTTTTTTAATTTAATTTAGATTAATTTAATTTAATTTAATTTATTTATTCAATTTAATTTAATTTAGTTTTATTATTATTATATTTTTTTGATTTAATTTAATTTAATTTAATTTTTAATTTAATTTTATTTTTGATTTTAATTTTAATTGAAACTTTAAAAAGAGTTTAATAATTTACCTTTAATTCAACTTAAATGATTGAATCTATTAACATTTTAAGACTTAAATTTGAATTACCTTTTTAATTAAGAATTAAATATTATTGAGATGATTAATTTAGGGATCCTTAGATTAAAGAATAAATCTCTTCCTAATAATACCCCTATTTTAATAATTCCAATTTTATTATTCTTCCAAATTTAATCAATTATTTAATTAAGGTTTATTTCAATTATTTTAAATTGTTTAGTAGGTTTCTACCCTTTAATTATTTAAATTTCAATCATCCAAATCAGATTAAAATCTAATATTTTACTTATTAATTTTATTAAGCCTAAAGTTTTAATTAAGGGTTAAAATTTTAATTACCATTTTGCCCTTCAAGCCTAATAATTTCATAACTCACTAAATTGAGCTTAAATGAATTTGAAATTTTTATGTGACTTCACTCATATGTCAATAAAGACATTAGAGGAGAAAATGTGATTTTTCCGTATTTAATTTATTTATATAATTATTTTTGGTGGAAAATAAGGATTTCCAAGGAAAATTTAATAATATGACCAAGGGAAAGTTTCTGTCCTTAAGAAAATTATGGGATATTCCTAATGACTAGAGGACCACTTGGACCAATTTTTGTGATTTTTTGAATTATATTTTATTTATTAGAATTATTTTAAGTTCTGGAGTATTAATTAATTTAAAAATAGAATATAAGTTGAAAAATGAATTTTATAATTTTTAAAATTCTCTCTAATATCAAGGATTCCAGAGAACTAAATTTTATAATTTTCTGATTTTTCTTTGATTTATTATAATTATTTTAGTGAAAATGCTAGAAAATACATTTTTTTAATTTTAAAATTACCCTAGGGCTTTAAAATTTAATATCTCATTAAATAGACCTGAGAAAAAATATGGGGTTTGTTCCTAAGTGATTAAATTTCAAAATATGACATTTTGGTGAATTTTATTATTTTTGTGATTTTTATTATTTTTCAATTATTAAAATATTAAAATAATACTAAAAAATTAACTTTTTTAGAAAATTGAAATTTTAATTTTCTTAAATTTCCCTGATATCAGAGAGGCTCCAAAACCAATTTGGTGAATTTTTGAAAGGTATTTTGGAAGTTATGAATTTTTAAAGCTTAAAATGACTAAATGACTTAATCAACCCATTTAGTAGGGTTAACCCAACCCAATTGACTTCAAACTTTTATGGTGGGTTCCCCTGATCTTAAAGGTCAGTGGAGAATTGATTTCAAGTCAATTTGATCTATGGTTAACTCTAATTAATTAGGGGTCTATTTTTGGGTATTTAAGCCAATTAGTGGTTATTTTGATTAACTAACTCAAGTCCTATTTTTCCTGTGGTTCTCTCGGTCATAAGGAACATCACCAAATTTTCCTAGAATTTATTTCACAACATGCTAATTATTGAAATTAAAATACTCAAAATAGCCACATGCATTTGAAAAATAAATAACTTTTCACAGAGATGGCCTCTGACCTTAGAAAATTCAGGGAATGTTCCCAAGTTCAGGGGCTTCAAAAGCTCTATGGTCTCATGCCATGGTGAATTGTATGAATGCATGGAGAATTAAAACAATGCAGGAGTAAATAATTAATTAAAAATAAATTACTAGACAAAATTAATTAATTTCTTTTCCACATTATTCTCCTCTCGTTCACCGAGCAAGAGGGTATTTTTATTTTATTTTTGTGATTTTTCTACACAAAGATATGGATTTTTGAAGTTTAGGAATTAAATAAATCGAAAACCCCTAATTTTCTATTTATCCGAGCTCTGCCGCCGCGTCAACCTTAAGCATCTCCGAAGTGCCGCGCGGCGCGCTCCCATTCGACGCCGCCGCTCGAGTCGCCACCCGGGTCCCGCCTTCCGCGTATCATCTCGCCGATCCGACCTAATCCGAGCCGTCCGTCCGCGCGTGTATTAAATGGACTCGCATCCATTCATCGTCCCCAAGCGTCCTCACCCGTGAGCCGTCCACACTAAATCCCTAATATCTCACTCGATACTCAATGGATTTTTGTGTTCTTATGCTTCTGCTGGATTCGTCTTCAAGAGACGAATACATCTATACGTGATCATGCATCGAAATTAAAGCATTTGAAACGGAGAATCTCCGTAAGCTCGGGATGAAGAATTAGCTCATACCTTTGCTCGCAGAAGTGTGGCTTCAATCCGAGGGTCGTGTCACCTTCGATCGCGTCCCGCAGAAGCTCCGGATGAAGTCTCCCGGTCCGGTGAATTGCCCAGTAGGATTTCGACCACGACCCGACCACAAAGCTCGGAGGCCGGAGCAACCGGGTGGCTCCGGAGATGGGGCTTTTGCCGGTGGACACCTTCTCGGTCCGGTGAAGGTGTAGGACCAATCAATTCCGAGGATCGATCCACTCGCGGAGAAGTGTCCCGGCTTCGGGTGGAATTTCAGCCGAGAAATCGGATTTTGTCGGGGGGATTAGTGGCGAACCGACACCTGGGATCAACTCGCTCTAAGGGTGGAGAAGGGTTTGGAACGATTTTGCGCAGTTTCGGCAAGGTTTGTGCAACTCTCCTCCATGGCCGCGAGGGTGAGGGGTTTGAACAGAGAGAGTCGAGGGCCTCCTGTGGGGTTTAAGGCTTGGGATCACCGCTCTCGGGTACGAGAAGAACGGCCCATGGTGGCCATCGGGCATCGTGGGCAGCTCAAGAAGGTGGAATTCCAAGGTTCGGCTCCTCCCCATGTCTCGGCCATGGCATTTTCCGGCGGCACAGTGGCCGGCCGGGCAGTGCAAGGGTCACCCTCAAGGTCGTGGAGGTCGTGGGTCGGGTTAGTGAATTCAATCGAAGCCTTACATGTGTAAAGTGGTTGGATCAAATGGCATGGGGAGGTGGCTTCTTTTGCACTTGGTTTGGTCAACCCATTGAAAATGGGCTTGGTTCACCTCCCCATGGCCGATTTGGGCCGAGGGAGGATCAGTGAATCAGCCTAGAAAAGGGGCGGAGAGGTCACCATCCATGAATATTTTCGATTAATCATGGATTAAGGTGAAGCATTAAAAGGGTTAAAACCTTTTAAGGAGGCTTAAAAGAGGCTCCTCCTTTTTCCATTAATGGCTTGATCACATGTCAAACCTTCCATGGCTTCATGTGGCTTGTTCATGGCTCGCATTCGGCTCCATTCGCTTCGGGAAAAGTTTAGTCAATTTCATGAAAATGGGTTTCTATGACTTTTGGCATTTTGGTGAGGGTTGCCATGAGGTTTAATTTTGGAATAATCCAATGATGAATTTAGGATTTAGGGATGATTTCAATTAAAGGGATGATAAGGAGAAATTCCATGTGGGCTTTAGGATAGGCTTGGGCTTTTGAAATTATCTTAAGAATGAGCTTTTAGGAAGGCTAAAGGGGGGGGGCCCTTCATGTTTGAAAATGGGCCTTTGGATAAAAAATTTTGTAAAGGGCCATGTCAAATAAATGTTGGGATTGGTTTAAGGATGTACCATGAATGATTTGAAACAAACTTGAGGTGATTTGGGTTTGAATCGGGTCGATATGCTTTTGGTAAAGAGGCTAAGATGGGCCAAAATGAGCTACCATGGGCCAAAGTTGGGCTAAAGTTCAAATTGATGTAAAATTAATGTTGGGAAATGTTTATGTGAGTGTTTCAAAGAGGTTTTGGCTTGGGTTGGGTTTTGATTTTGAGGTTTGGGCCTATTTGGGTTAGGTTTGGGTTTAGGTCAAAATTGGGCTTTTTGATTTCGGGGTTGAATTTGAGTGGGGCTTGGGTCAAAATCTTGGGAAAATCATGTTAGTGTTTTGTTTATGGGGGTTTTAAGGAAGGTTTAGAAAAGATTTGGGGTTAATTGGAGTTGAATTGGGTGAGTTTGGGCTAAGTTCGGGTCATGGGTCCAAATCGGGCTTTAAGGCCCAAAGTGAAATTGGATCCAAATGTCAATCAAATTGGACTTGGATTTGGTCTAGATTGGTGTTGGGGATGTTGAATTGAAGTTTAGAATTGAATTGGACCAGAATTTGGGTCAATTGATAGGTTTGGTTTGACATCGGGTTCACTTTGGGTTAAAATGGGTCAAATTGGGGGTTTTGATAAAAGCGGGGTAAATTGACAAAATTGGCCCATGATGTAGTTGAACAAAATGAAATTAGGAATATTTGGGATTTTCTGGAATTTTCTGGGAATTTTCTGAATTTTTGGATTTTTTGGCTAAGAGGGGTATTTTGGGTATTTGGAGGGTATTGGGAGGTATTTTTGGAATTTTTGGTATTTTTGGCTATGGATGATCAATTTGATTGGTGAGGAAATGTTTAGGATTGATTTTGAGAAATTTTGGGTGATTTGGAGGATTTTGGAAATTTTGGGTAATTTCAAGGGTTTGTGGAGTTGCAGTTGTGTAGGTCCTGGGGTCAAAAATTGAAAATTTGGAAAATTGAAGATCGGGTGAATGTAAGTGGAATGAAATCATTTTGGTTGAGCTATGAAGCCATATCAAACCCACATGAGCCATAAAAGTGGACTCATTCGAGGTATCCACTATGTTGTTCCTAACCCTCTTAGCCAAGGGCTTAGTGGGTTAAGCGTCCATCCATGTGAATCACCTTCATGAGTCGAGAGGTCAAATTGGGTATGGGTGTGTTTTTAGGAGGTGTGTGAAAGTGTAGTGTATAGGTGTAATGTGTGTGTAAGTCAACCCTTCACTGCACTGTGCCACCTGTGGCAGTCCTAAGGCCAAAGAGTCCCATAAGAACTCATCCTTTAAACTTCCACATTTGATCTCAACCCTCTAGGTGATTAGGGGTCTACAATCAAGTTTCGTGGAGTTTGCAGGAGTTAAGAAGTGGTTTGAATTTCTAAGTGGTGGGTCCCAATTCTAATCCTCTAAGATAGTCAAAGGAAAAGCCTAAGGCTAGATCCTAAGTACTAAAGAGAAGAAGAGAAGACCTCATCAAAAATGAGGTCAACAGATGGATGCAGTACTGTTTGTAAGAAGTCCTCGAAGAAAATTTTGGATCACGTCCAGACCGCTGCGCACTTCAATTCAGAATTCAACACCTACCAAATCGGCACTATCTCTTACGATTGAAGAACCACCCTGAAGGAGGAGAAGATCGTGAAAGGAGAAAAGATCAAGCTCCGAGGGGTAGACTAGGGCCGCTTTTCCTAGATGGTTGCTTCCTGCTCGGGGAGAAATCCTTGACCTCTCGACTCGTATGATTATCCGTCCGCTCTCGCGGGATACTATAATAATAAGAGTTATGGTGTTGGCTACGTTTCGATTGTTTCTAACCATTACATAACTAAAAAAATCAACCTAATCCGATCTCAATTTCGATGCGATTAACAATTCTCAAATCATACAAAACCTCGATGACGCCGACGAAGGAAAGGACGTTCACGAGAGTGGCTGCGAAACTTTAAAAAGTGACGAGTCCATTTATGAATTCCAAGGAGCTCCGATCACGATAGAATTAGAGCTGTCAGATTCTGAAGCAACTCCAGAAGAGCCAGTTGTTCCAATTCAAAAGGAGATACCGGCAGATTCAGCACCAAATTCAGAAGAAATACCAGAAGTCAATCTAAGAAGTGGAAAATTTCTACCCCCGAGAGTGGGACCAAAGGATAAAGGAAAGCGGGTGGTCGCTCGAGAAGAGCCAAACCCGAAGAGAGGAATTGCCCATTCTGGAAGAAATCGAAGAACCCGGTAATAAAGTGGACTATAACGTGCTAGCACCATCTTAGGAAGTTGCTAGCCAAACCGAGCATCTACGACGCTCCGATCCCGTCAAATGAGATGAGGGAAACTCGGTCAAGGCTTTACTTGATCCAAAAATTTCTTTAGCTCAAATGGCTCGGTAATTCCATAGTACGATATTTGCTCGTTAAAAGAACAAGGCGGTGTTACTTTCACTGACAATGATCTACTACTTGGAAAAGCTGATCACATTCGACCTCTGTACATTTCATACCACTATCGAGAATTTCACGCTCTCTAGGGTGTTAGTTAATTCGAGTGCATCGATCAACATTAGGAATCTTCGGACGTTAGCATACTTGGAAATTGATGCACGCGATCTCGAAGCAGACAGAATGTTACTGAGAGGCTTCAATCAGAAATGAGAAAAATTTCTTGGATCGATAACACTATCAATGAGAATCGGTGATTTGGCAAGAACAACCGCAAAGTTCCATATAATTGATTCTGAGACATCGTTCAATGCTCATCTGGGTCCGCCGTGGATCCATGAAAACCCGGTACCGTCGTCTCTCGTACCCGTGCATAAAAGTATTATGATGGAGGGGAAGAACAAGTGTATCAAAGGTGACTAGCAACCGTTCTTCATCCACGAAATTGGAATTCACGAAGATGCACCCTACTACACGCCTCCGAAGAAAACTATCTTTTCCAGAAATGTTGTACCGAATGAAGCAAAAGAAGTTCGAGACGACGAGGTACCTGAAGTTCTAGTTCAACACTTACTCACCACTCCCTTATGGTGAGATGGTGAAGGTTTCTCCAGAACTCGTACCCGAGGTCGAGGCCGGGGACAAGCTCTAGGAAGAAACGGTGGAACAGTTGAACAAAAGAAACCAGTCATCGCTGTTGATTGGGAGAGCAGTTCCGAAAAAGAAAACCAAGAAGCAAGTAATGTAGATAAATCAAAAGAAACCCCTGTTCAAGATCTCTCTCGAAGACGAAAAGAACGAAGAATACAAATCAATGCACGAGAAGATTAACCACTATGTGCATACTATGACCCTAACTTCCATCCACTCTAATAAAGTCGAGGGTATGGTGGTCAAGGAAGTGCATGGTGGGGTGCTAAGCCGATCAAGTTTTACCGTGGTACTTCTTCTTCCAATGCCGAAAATGATGTAAAATTTAAAGATGTTGCTTCATCCGAATTAATGGAATTGCCTTTCGAGTGGTACTCTCCCCGTTTTCAAAATTCGATTCAACGTGGTATCTTACCTAAACAAGTGGTCAAAAGGTCAATCACAGCACTTTGAAAAATTATGGAATAACTCCGTCGACCGCCCAATTCAAAGCATGGTCTCGGATTCGCATAGTAGCGCCACTAATGACATAGAATTTTGCTTGGTTGTCACTTGCGAGCCTAATGAAGGCTTCCGGAAGCTTCATATGATCTTAAGGATCTACCAATCCGAGACGCTCCGCCGAACTTGAAGAAGAAATTAAATTTACAATAGACGAGTTAATAGAAGTTAACTTAGGTACTAGCGAAGAGTCCAGGCCGACCTTTGTTAGCCCCTTAATAAAGAAGTCTCCGAAGAAATGATCAAGCTACTAATGGAATTCAAGGACTCGTTTTGCTTGGTGTTATGATGAAATGCCGGATTAGCTCCGCAGGTGGCAGCTTCACAAGCTAAGAGTGGATCACACTGTCGTTCCAGTCAGACAAGCTCCGAGAAGAATGCATCTAGAGATTGAACAACAAGTTATAGCTGAATTTAAGAAGCTAATTGACGCTAAATTTTTCCCTGAAGAACAATACCCGACTTGGTTAGCCAATGTGGTACCAGTCAGAAAGAAGAATGGACAGATCAGAATCTGCGTGGATTTCAGAGATTTGAATAAAGAATGCCCAAAGGACGAGTTCTCGCTACCGATTCTAGATATCGACATTGCTTCAACACATGAGATCTTCTCTTTCATGGATGGATCGTTAGGATACAATCAGATAAAGATGGCACCAGAAGACGAAAAGTTCACAGCCTTTAGAATGCCAATCGGAGTATACTATTGCATACGTAATGCCTTTCGGATCGAAGAACACAAGAGCGACCTACCAAAGAGCAATGACAAGAATTTTTTATGATCTCATTCACAACCAAGTTGATTGCTATGTGGATGATGTGGTCATCAAGAGAAAACTCGAAGGAAGATCACATGTATGATTCGAGAATTGTTTTCGAGCGATTAAGATAATTTAACCTTAAGATGAATCCCCTGAAATAAGCCTTCGTCGTCACCTCTAGGAAATTCTTAGGATTTTTTGTCTGACATCGCGAAATTGAAATCGATCCAGAGAAGATTAAAGCTATCTTAGAAATGCCGCCTCCAAAAAATTTGAAACAACTACGATCCTTTCAAGGGAAGTTGGCATATCTTTGACGCTTTATTTCTAATTTGTCACATTGGTATCAGCCCTTCTCAGCATTAGTTAAAAAAGACTCCAAATTTGTTTCGGAAGATAAATGTCAGCGGGCCCTCGAGGACATTAAGAAGTATTTAATGACACCTCCTGTCTTAGATGCCCCAGTCTTAGGTCGACCGTTGATACTTTATACTGCAGCTTTAGACGACTCCCTCGGAGCCCTGCTAGCCCACGTCAATGATGAGGGTAAGAAAAACGCTCTCTACTACTTGAGTCATCGTCTAATTCCGACGGAGGTAAAGTATCCCCCGATTGAGAAGCATTGTTTGGCCCTGATCTTCACCGCTTAAAAGCTCAGGCATTAACTCTCTCATAAGGTCAACCTTATCTCGAAGTTTAATCTGTTGCAATACTTGATGACCCGCTCGACGCTTTCTAACAGACTTGCCAAGTGGTCGATGATACTATTGCAATTCGATATAACTTTCGTTCCCCTTCATACCGTAAAGGGACAAGTCCTAGCAGCCTTTCTGGCAACGCACCCTTTACCTACAGAATCGCCAATCAACGACGACTTTCCAGACGAGAAGATAATGAGCTTAGAAGACCCCGGTGATCGACGTTAGGAATTGTACTTCGACGAAGCATCCTCAGTACAGAAGAACAAGGAATCGCAAACGACAGTGCCCGGGAAGGCAGGAATCAGACTAATATTCATAACACCAGAGCGGGAGATGTTAAGGTACTCCTACCATTTAACAGAACCGTGTACAAATAATGAAGCATAATATGAAGCCCTTATAACCGGACTGGAATTAACCTATCAGATGGGGATAACAGATATCAACATCTGCGGAGATTCATAGTTGTTCATACAACAGGTCGCAGGACAGTACAAAATTCTGAAACCAAGACTAGAGCAGTACTTTCAGTATGCAATGAAGTTGTTGGAACAGATTCTGAATGTAACGATCTACAAGATTCCCAGAAGAGAAAACGCTCTTGCAGACGCGCTAGCCCGCCTTGCAAAAGAATTTGCCTGCTTACAGGATGAGTCAGTTGAAATGTCAGTTCAGGGACGACAGGTCTTATCGCAGCTCGACATGGATGTGATACACCGATCAGAAAAAGAAGAAGAAACAAGGTAACGACAGTGATGTAAACTACGGAAGAATAGCCGCAATCGTTAATAGTACTCACCCGCAAACAGAAACCTACTCGGACGATAAGTCGTTATCCCATCAGATCAAGAAAAGAACTCTGTCTTACGCATTAATTAATAATACCTTATACAAAAGGTCTTTCAATCAGATGTGACTAAGGTGCCTGAGTGGGTCTGAAGCTCGTGAGATTGTTAAAGAGGTGCACTCAAGACTTTGTGGTGCTCATCAGTCGGGTCCAAAGATGAAAATGAAGATTAAGATACTAGCGTCCTACTGGCCCTCGATGATGACCAACTGCATGAAAACTGCCAAAAGTTGTCACCAGTGCCAAGTGCATGGAGTGGTTCTACACTAACCTCCAAATGTGCTACATCCTACAATTGCGTCATGGCCGTTTGAATGTTGGGGCACAGACATTGTGGGTCTGATAGAACCGCCTTCCTCCAGAGGACATCACTTCATTCTTGCAGCTACAGACTACTTTTCAAAGTGGGCAGAAGCAGTACCGCTCAGAGAATTGAAGGCACATCACGTGCTGCAGTTCTTCAGAAATCAAGTCGTCTACCGTTTAAGGGTACTGCGCAGAATTATCTCAGATAACGGGTCAGCTCTCAGAAGTACGAAGATTAACAGTTTTGTCAGAAGGCACGGTGTAGATTGGCGCTATTCAATGATTTACTACCCAAGAGCGAATGGCCTGGCCGAGGCATTTAATAAAACTCTCGTCCAAATCTTAAAGAAAACTTTGGGCGACAACAAAAGAAATTGGCATGAGAAGTTGTTAGAAGCCTTGTGGGCCTACAGAATGACTTTCAGAACTCCTACTCAGTCGACGCCTTACTCTGTAGTGTACGGGTCCGAGACCGTCTTGCCCTTAGAGGTTCAGCTTCCGTCTCTCAGAATTGCAGTCACGGACAAGATTACTGCATAAGAGAACGCCAGACTACGATTAGAAGAACTAGAAAGCTTGGAAGGAAAATGACTTTCAGCACAGCAGAATCTGGAATTGTATCAAGCCAAGATGATCCGAGCCCACGATAAAATGGTCCACCCAAGGACATTCAAAGTCGGTGACTTGGTTCTAGTTCTCAAGATACCTATTCTTGCACACCGCAAGATAGGAGGCAAATTTGAACCAACTTGGGAGGGGCCGTTCGTGGTCGAGACAGTCACTCAGGAGGTTCCTACCAACTTGTGAATCGTCGTGGAGAACGATCTATGCTTCCAATCAATGGATGATATTTAAAGAAGTATTACGCAACTCGATGTTCCGAAAGATAGAGTTCCATCCCTAGGAGCACGGGCAGAGTGATCACTTGTAATCGGGTCCGAACCCAAAATTTGAATAAAAAAAATGATGAACAAATTTTTGTAAAAGAAAATATGTGAAAGAAACCATCATAATAATGAAATTTTGACCTTTCCTTCCAAATCAATTTCATTCCTGTTTTTCCCTTACCTTTTCCTATCTTATTAAAACTCAAACGAAATAAATAAATAAAATTCTTCATTAATGAATAAATTTTCTTATTGTTCTCATTCTTAGTACAGCCCCTGATCCTTTCCTTGTTTTTCGCAGGGAAATGTCGAGCGGGCGGTTGGTTCTGAACTTCAAGAATGGCGTGAGTCTAGCACTCAACGAAAATAAGATGAAGGATGGGGCCGTGATTGAGATTGAATAAATTTTTTGGCACCGTTGCCGGGGATTGAATTTTTAGTACGCATATATTTAGCGTGGGTCAAGTTTTTGGCGCCGTTGCTGGGGAGGAGCGGAGGCAAATTTTTTAGATTTTAAATATTTTTATTTTATTTTATTCATTTTCTTTTATTATCAAAAATATAAAATACCAAAAAAATAAAAATAAATAAATATATATATATATATATATATATAATTTTTAATAAGTAGAGATTTTATTTCTTGTTAATTAACTTTTTATGCATAGTGCTGGATCTGAAGGATTATTACCTTTAGATTTTGAATTAGAAAGAACTATTAAAAGAATTAAAAAAGGAAAACAAACTCAAAAAAATCCAAAAGATGGCTAATTTTCATAACAATTTACAAAATCCAATTGAAATTAATGAACAAAATGTTTATAAACCATTAATGGATTATGCTAACCTTACAGTTGATGTACTTCATAGTAGTATTCAAATACCTGCTGTAGATGCTAATTCTTTTGAGCTTAAACCATCTATCATTCAAATGGTTCAAAATAATCAATTTGGAGGAACACCAAATGAGGATCCAAATTTACACCTTGCTAGTTTTTTAGAACTTTGTGCTACCTTTAAATATAACAATGCTTCTGATGATGCTATTAGACTTTAGACTCTTTCCTTTTTCTTTAAGAGATAAAGCAAAGATGTGGTCGAACTCATTCGCAACAGGTTCTATTAAAACATGGGCTGAAATGGCACAAAATTTCCTTGCTAAATATTTTCCTCCTTCTAAAACTGCTAAATTAAGAAATGATATTACTTCATTTAGTCAATTTGACGAGGAGACAATTTATGAAACTTGGGAAAGATTTAAAGAACTATTAAGAAAATGTCCTCATCATGCTTTACCTGATTGGTTAATTATTCAAACATTTTGTAATGGTTTAATTGGATCACTAAAATCAATTATCGATGCCGTCATTGGAGGTTCTTTAATGTCTATATCATTTGAAGAAGCTTATACTTTAATTAAAGAAATGGCTAACAATAATTTTCAATGGCCTTCTGAAAGGATTAATCCTGAAAGAATGTCAAGTATTCAAGTAAACGAAGCCTTTTCTATCTTAGCTTCATAAGTAGCCGCAATATCTAAGAAATTAGATAATTTTGCCATCAACATATCACATAACAACTCATCTATTATCGAAGATTCTCAAACTATTGAAACTTTACAAGCTATTGATAGTAAAAATAATCCGTATTCAAATTATTATAATCCTGGATGGAAAAATCACCCTAATTTTAACTGGAATAACCAACAACAACAATGGGGTAATAATCAATCACATCCAACTGGAAATTGGAATAATCAAGTAAATTCAAATTATAAACCACCTGGATTTAATAATCAACATAAAAAGTTATCAATTGAAGAATTAATTTTACAAATGAGTAATCAATTACAAAATCAAAATACTGCTATTTATAATATTGAGAATCAAATGAAACAAATCACTCATTTAATTAATTAAAGACCTCCAAGAACACTTCCTAGTAATGTTGAAATTAATCCAAAAGAAACTGGAAAAGAACATGAACATGTTAAAGCTCGTACAACTTAGAAGTGGAAAGGAATTAAAAGAAAGAATGCATAATGAAATTGAAAAAGAGATTGAGGTTGAAGAGATTGAAAAACCTAAAGAAACTCCTTCTCTTAATCAAGATCAAACTAATATTTCTAATAATGTGGAAGTTGAAAAACCACCACCACCTTTTCCTCAAAGATTAAAACAACAGAAGCTTGATCATCAAATTTCTAAGTTCTTTGAAATTTTTAAGAAACTTACTATAAACATACCTTTTGCTGAAGCTTTGGAACAGATGCCAACTTATGCAAAATTTATGAAGGATATATTAAGTAAGAAACAAAAATTTGAAGCTTTTGAAACTATTGCTTTAAGTGAAGAATGTAGTGCAATAATTCAAAAGAAATTACCTCAGAAACTTAAAGATCCTAGAAGTTTTACTATACCTTGTGCTATTGAAGAAAAATTTTGTGGAAAAGCTTTATGTGATTTAGGAGCAAGTATTAATCTCATGTCATTTTCTATTTATCGAAGGTTGAATTTAGGAGAGATTACTCCCACCACTGTAACCCTTCAGTTAGCTGATAAATCTATCACTTACCCTAAAAGAGTTATAGAGGATGTACTTGTTAACGTAGATAAATTTATCTTCCCTGTGGATTTCATTGTACTTGAAATGGAAGAAGATAAAGAAATACCAATTATTTTAGGGAGACCTTTTCTATCTACCGGGCGAGCTATGATTGATGTACAAAAAGGAGAATTAACTATGAGAGTTAATGATCAAGTGATTAAATTCAATGTTCTTAAATCGATGAAGTATCCTGGCAAAGAAAAATGCTATCGTATGGATATTTTTAATTTTATAATTGAAAAATACTATTGAGAAAAATGTAAAATCATTCCTGAAGATGAAATTGAATTTTTAACTATTAAAAATGAAGAACTAAAAGAAGAAGAATTACTTAAAGAAACTCATTATATTAAAGATAACTGGGAAACTTTAGACATAACTCAAAATGATATACTTTTACCCTCAATTAAAAAGCACCTCGAACTAGAATTAAAAATGTTACCTTCACATTTAAAGTATGTATTTCTTGGAAATTCATTAACTTGACCTGTTATTATTTCTTCTGAGCTAAGTTTAGATCAAGAAGAAAAATTAATAGGCATGTTAAAGAATTATAAGAAAGCTTTTGGTTGGACTATTTGCTGATATAAGAGGAATAAACCCTTCCATTTGTATGCATAGAATTTTAATAGAAGAAAATTTTAAACCTACTATTGAACCGCAAAGAAGATTAAATCCTATCATGAAAGAGGTTGTTAAAAAAGAAATTTTAAAATGGTTAGATGATGGAATTATTTATCCTATTTCGGATAGCCAATGGGTAAGTCCTATTCATTGTGTTCCAAAGAAAGGAGGAGTAACTGTCACTGTCAATGATAAAAATGAACTAATTCCTTCAAGACAAGTTACTGGATGGCGAATTTGCATTGATTATCGGAAGTTAAATGACGCCGCTAGAAAGGATCATTTTCCTTTACCTTTCTTGGATCAAATGCTTGACAAATTAATCTGGACACTCATATTTCTGTTTTCTGGATGGATATTCTGGTTATCATCAATTACTTATCGCTCCTGAGGACCAAGAGAAAACAACATTTACAAGTCCTTATGGAACATTTGCCTTTAGAAGAATGACTTTTGGTTTATGTAATGCACCTGCAACTTTTCAAAGATGTATGATGTCAATATTTTGTGATTTTATTGACAAAGGAATTGAAGTATTCATGGACTATTTTTCAATTTTTGGAACTTCTTTTGAGTCTTGTTTGGAAAATATTTCCAAAGTTCTGAAAAGATGTGAAGAAACAAATTTAGTTCTTAACCGGGAAAAATGTCAATTGATGGTCACAGAAGGCATTGTACTTGGTCACAAAGTTTCATAAAAAGGGATGGAAGTTGATCAAGCAAAAGTGAAAATTATTCGTTGAACCGCAACCCCTACTACTATTATTGATGTGAGAAGTTTTCTGGGTCATGCTGGATTTTATAGAAGATATATAAAGGATTTTTCTAAAATTGCTAAACCTCTTTGTCATTTATTGGAAAAAGAAGCTAAATTTGAATTTAATGAAGACTGTGTTAAAGCATTCAATATTTTAAAAGAAAAATTAATATCTGCACCTATAATTATTGCACCTAATTGGAATAAACCTTTTGAATTAATGTGCGATGCAAGTGATTTTGCAATTGGAGTCCGTATTGGGACAAAAATATGAAAAAATTTTCAAAGTTATATATTATGCTAGTAAAACTCTTACCGAAACTCAAAGAAATTACACTACTACCGAGAAAGAGCTTTTAGCTATAGTATATGCCTTCGATAAATTTAGACCTTATCTTCTTGGTACCAAATGCATAGTTCATACCGATCATTCCGCTATTAAATATTTAATGTTAAAAAAAGATGCTAAACCTATACTGATAAGATGGGTTTTACTTCTACAAGAATTTGATTTTCAAATAGTGGATAGAAAATGAACGAACAACCAAATTGCTGATCATTTATCTATAATTAAGAATGATGTTATTACTGAAGAAAATATAAATGAGAAATTTCCTGATGAACATTTGTATGTTATTCAAGGATGCCAAACACCTTGGTATGCAGATATAGTTAACTATTTAGTTAGCAATATTTTACCTTATGGATTGGATAACAAATTTATTAAGAAATTTAAAAATGATGCTAAATCTTATATTTGGGAAGATCCTTATTTATTTAAAATAGGAAGAGATTATGTAATTCGTAGATGCGTACCTTATGAAGAAACTTATGCTATTATTCAAAAATGTCATGATTCCGAATTTGGAGGTCACTTTGGAATAGATAAAACTGCATTTATAATTTTAAATTCAGGATTTTATTGGCCAACCTTATTTAAAGATGTGAGACACTATGTGAAAACATGTGATCGTTGTCAAAGGAGGGGAAATATATCCAAGAAAGATGAAATGCCTTTAAACTATATATTGGAAGTTAAAATTTTCGATATATGGGGTTTAGACTTTATGGGACCATTTGTACCATCATCTAGAAAAATTTATATTTTATTAGCGGTTGATTACGTTTCAAAGTGGATTGAAGCTGTAGCTTTACCTAGCTGTGATTCCAAAAGTGTTTCAAAATTTTTAAAGAAGATGATTTTTTCAAGATTTGGAATGCCTAAGGTAATTATCACAGATGGTGGAAGTCATTTTAGAAATATAAGAATTCAATCATTATTGGAAAAATTTGGAATCAAAAACGAATCACGAATCGCATATCACCCACAAACAAGTGGAATGGTCAAGTATCAAACGAGAGAAATTAAAAGAATTTTAGAGAAGACCGTTAATCCTAAAAGAATTGATTGGGTTGATAGACTTGATTCCGCATTATGGGCTTATAGAATAGCTTATAAGACACCAATCGGAATATCACCTTACCAGCTAGTTTATGGTAAACATTGTCACTTACCCGTTGAACTTGAACATAAAGCTTATCGGGCGAAAAAGGAGTTTAATTTTGATTTGAATACCGTAGGAGAAAAACGATTATTGCAATTAAATGAGATGGATGAAATAAGAAATGAATCATATGAAAATGCAAGGATTTATAAAGAGAAAATGAAAATATTACATGATAAAAAGATTTCAGAAAAAATATTTGAGCCTGGACAAGAAGTATTATAATTTAATACTCATTTAAGACTTTTTCCTGGAAAATTAAGATCAAAATGGATATGACCGTATATAATTGAAAAAGTATACCATTATGGAGCTGTGGATATTAATGATCCCAAAACGGGAAAATTTTTTAAGGTTAATGGATTAAGAATGAAGCCTTATTTGGGAGATATTAAAAAGATTTATAAAGAGGCTTATGAGATGAGTCTACTTGATTAAAAACTTAATTAGATCGGGCTGACGACGTTAAACCAAGCTCTTTGTGTGAGGCAATCCATAGTTATTCATTGTTTTGTGTGTTTTTACATTTTTAATGTAAGGTTATGCCTCGGTCTTGTTTAATTTTATATTACTTTAGAAAATTTGATGCTAACAAGTCTCTATTGACTTAAGCAGAAAAATATCTCAAAGAATATAAAGTTTAGACATTGGATCATGATCCACTTTTTGATATTTATACTTACAACAATGATATGAAAATTAGCAATGGTACCAAAAACTTGATCCCGCACTGAATATATATATACTGATGATTCTGTTATGGAATTTATGATTTATATTGTGGACACTACGCAAGTATACGTATCGTTATCGAGTAATATAGGGCTCTAATGGAGTCCTAGATATCGATCCCACAAGGAAGTTAGAGAATTTCAAAGAAAAATTAAAGTACACTTACTCACTAAATTAGTATACGGAAATTAAGAACACTTATACTAAAACTATTGCTCAAAAAGGCTTAAATGTAAGATTCTAATTTTGAAAAGCATCTTTCTCCTTGTTGAGGGAATTAAGTGAATGATGAATTAAATGAGTTTTTTTTTAATTGTATTGTGCCAAATAGGAGCATTCCTATTTTTTACCCTTTGGTCCAGGTGCAAAGAACATTGACTAGTCTTATGTTTAGTTACTGAATCTGCGGCTAGGCTGGGAGGATACCGACTGCCACTTCAGAGCTCCCACGTTCCCCTCGCCTGAGGGCTAACATCTACACTTCAGCTCCCAAATAATAGGATAGAATTGAAGATTTTAGTCTGTCACACTAAAATGTCTAATTCTACGCCCGATAGTTAATATTTTCCTATTTATTTGCACCCTCCTTCAAAGGCTTTTCGACTTCCCCGAATCTTGGATGTAATCTTTACTATAGTTGATAATTCAACATATGTTAACAAATCAATTGGTCGGATTAAAAGCAAATTAAGATTTAAGTAAAAGATTAAGCACAATTTCTATTTTTATATTTTTAGGCACAACTAATTTAATTCATCATTTCACAAAATCTCAATAACAAGGAGAAAGACTAAGGAAACTACTCAGAATGCATGGGAAAAATAACACAAATCATGGATTTCATTAAAGTTAACAAAAAATAAACAAATATACTTATCTCAATTCTTCTCCCCAAGCAGACTCCTTGAAGTTCCTTTGACTCTTCCTTCTAGTACAGTACACTTAATTAAACTCACCAAGATGCTAAACACACTTAAACACTCTATCTACACACTAGGAAGACTCTATATAGAAACTAAAAGACTCTAGAATGACACACCACTGACTAAAATTCGTCTCTATTTATAGAAGGATTCTAATCTCCAAAGGTTGATTAAGCATCTCTTCAAAAAGCGTCCAAGTTCATTGTATCTGGCTCAATTCAACTGTCTCACCGTCGGCGGGCTCGATCTCGCCGTCTGCGGGCTTCTAGAAGGTGGGCTAACCGCACTGATCTCGCCGTCAGCGGGCTCGATCTCGCCATCGGCAAGCTCTTTATAAAATATCCAAAAACTCTCGGAAAAATCTTGCCATCGGCGGCTTAAATCTCGTCGTCGGCGGGATAGTTTAATTTTTCATCAAATTGAGTCCTTTTTTCTCCAAATCTGCTTCTTTTGTGCTTTTTGCTTTCAGTACTTATAATTCCTCATTCCTGCAATAAAACATAGAAAATACCTTTCTTTAAAGTACAATTTCATATAAAATTGGTATGAAATTCTTAATATATTTTCTAGTGATCAAATCACTATATTTCATATATGAGTAAAAAGGAGATCAAGTTAACATTCATTATGATTGCTTATAATTTGTGTTACTGAGTCTATATTGATCTTACCATTCTAAATTACCTATTTTGGAGAACGAAACTTTGAAATTTGACGTTAGGCGAAACGGAGTCGAACATGGTTCTGGCGCCTAGGCGCCAGATTTGGCGCCTAAGCGCCACAGTTACTGGATCGTGTCAAAACCGAAAATCTTCAGTTTTCACACGATTTTCTCTTATAAATGACCCTTTCTTCGTCCCCAATCCCTAAGCAATCATTATTTCTACCCATACACTCCATTCTTGAGAGATTAGAGAGGATTTTTGAAGAAATGGAGCGGATAAATCTTGGAGAAGAGGCTAGAGACAAGGTCTCAAAGGATCCTCAACCCTACTTCAATGGTTTCATCGATGTAAGTTTGGAGAAAATTTCTAGTCGTCTAGATAAATTTGAAGCAGAATTTAAAAGCATTGGAGATTGCCTCCATGAGATGTACATCAAATTGAACATCTGGAATGGCAGGCGAAACTTCAATTTGATCATCTAGCGGCTTATCAAGATGCTCAAGTGGAAATGTATGCGAAGAACAATTGGATCAAAGAGAAAACGGCTAGGGATTTTCCGAGAGCGTTAGTATTCTTCCCCAGTAGGCCAAGCAATCTCCATTGTGAAGATAATGGGAATTAGATAGTGATATGGTGAGATTGTGATTTATCTAGTGCGTCGTTGTATCGATTTAGTGAATGGATTGTGTTTGTTTGTGTGTTTTCTTTCATGTTCAATGTGTGTTGTATTTGCTTTCAAATTTGTGTTGTTTGATCGTTGTTAGAACTTGAATCATGTTATGATACTTATCTGAATTGTATTGAGCCCAAAATTGAAAATCATGAATGGAATTAGAAGAGTTTGATTTAAACTTGTGTTTAATTGGTGGATTTCATTTTTAATTTATAAGATTTTTTGAAAATATTTTGGAAGATGGAAATCGAAGCAATACTCTTATATGAGTAATTAGAAATTTAAATTATGAATTTTGTTGGAAAATAAAATTTTTTAAGTGATTTTTTTTAAGGGGAGTCTGGCACCTAGGCGCCAGAATTCGGCGCCTAGGCGCTGGTTCGGCCTGCTTACCCGAAAATCACCATTTAAACCCCCATTAGCCATTTTTGACGCTTAAGCTTCATCCCCTTCCTCTTTTTCATGAAAACCCACCTTCTAAATCCATTTTGAGATCAAAACATCAAGATTTTGAGCCCGAAATCACTTGATTTCTTCATCTCAAGGTCAGATCTACACTCTAATCCATTTATTTTTGATTTTCACCATAATTTTTCCTATTTTTGGCTAAAAACCAAAATTTTGAGAAAAATTTTGATTTTTAATGTTTCTGCATGAATTTCTAAACTCATTTTAAGTTTCTTAATCTTAAAAAGACTTTAATTTTTTGATTCCTTAATTTATTTGTGTTTTCTTTCACGTTTAGATGACACCAAAATCTAAGCGAGGAAAGGCACGAGAAAATTTTGACAGTAGCAAGTTCGCGACTGCGGCAGCGCATTTTCGCTATCACGAATTTGCGACGTCTGGAAAATTTTTCTCAGAGCGAAGCTTTTACAATCCCGGTGAAATGATCGAGAACACGATCGTTGCGCACAACTGGCAACGATTCTGTTACCGCTGTTGCTGTTATTCCAGTCGTGCGCAAATTTTATGCTAACTTTTTGGATGCGGAAGACTACGAAGTCTTCTTCAGAGGTGTTGAAGTAGGATTTACAATAGAAAGGATCAATCTTTTTTATGGACTACCACCTACCATCGAGTGTCACTATTCTGGATTATCTCCATCTGAGGGAGATCTTGAGATGATTATTGCTTGTTTGACTGATGGCACTGGAGCTTGGAAGATCCGGAACGATAAACAGATAAATTTCAAATCTTCTAAGTTAAATGGTATTTCAAAGGCATGGCATTACTTTATTTCTGCAAGACTTATACCTTCCAACCACCTGAGCGAAGTGACTAGAGATCGAGCTATCTTAAACTACTGCATTTAGGAGAGGAAGCCGATAGATGTCGACAGTATTATTTATGATTCTGTGGAGTCTATTGCTAGATCCAGTACTTCTGTAGGACTAGGATTCCTGTTGACCTCATTTTTTATGAGGTCTTCTCTCTTCTCTCTCCGTAGTACTTAGGATCTAGCCATAGGGCTTCTCCTTGACTATCTTAGAGGACTAGAAATGGGACCCATCACTTAGAAATCCAAACACTTCTTGACTCCCTTTAAACCACACATGCCTGATTAACAACCCCCAAGCCACTTGGAGGGTTAAAACCAACATGTGGAGGTTTAAAGGATGAGTTCCCTATAGGACTCTTTGGCCTTAGGATTACCCTGGGTGGCCTGGTCTGGTGAGGGTAAGCTTGCACACACCACACACCCACACACACATTCCAAACACTAAAACTACCTTTAACCAATTTGACTTCCTGACTCATGTAGATAATTTATATGGATGGACCTTAACCCCTAAGCCCCTGGCTAAGAGGGTTAGGAACAACATAGTGAGTGCCTAAAATGAGTCCTGACCACAGAAAAATGTATAGAGAAATTTATACCAATTTTATATGAAATTGCACTTTAAAGAAAGGTATTTTCTTTATTTTATTACAGGAATGAAGATTTATAAGCAATGAAAGCAAAAAAGCACAAAAGAAGCGGATTTGGAGCAAAAAGGACTCAATTTGATGAAAAATTGAACTGTCCCACCGACGGCGAGATTTAAGCCGCCGACGGTGATCTATTAAAAAATATACCTATTTCTTTATGTCTTAATTCTTATCAATTAAGGATATTATGCTTTAATGAAATGTATTTTTTCTTTGTTTTTGGATGTAGGTGATGTAAAAAGGTCCAAAAAGGAAAAAGGAGCAAAAATGGAGCAAAATACAAAAAAGTATAAAAAATATGGCCTGGCGCCTAGGCGCCAGAAATTGGCGCCTAAGCGCCAGATTCAATACAAAAACTGTCAAGTTTTCGACAACGTTTGAATGGTTATTTTGACGAGTGAGAGTTTATCGGACATTCTAGAAGACTGGCAGTTGTTCCTCGATAATAGGACATGAGATATATTGCATTTGGACGCTCCAAAACGGTTTTAATCACGAAGAGGTGCGAGCCAAAGTGAAGAGGTACGAAGAACCGGATGCGGTGTCCAGCGCCAGCGCCGATTCCGGCGCCAGCGCTGATTCCGGCGCCAGGCGCCAAACGTACCTTCTAGAAGATTCATCGAATGTGGACATGTTTTGAAAAGGTGCCTGTCAGCATATTTTAAGGTTATGTGTTGTATTTTAAAAAGGGGTCTCCTACGAAGTTGTCGGCGAATTTTAGATTTTAAATGTAATTTAAATATACATATATATAATTTAGAAAGTAAGCATTTGATTTTGAAAGTAATTTTAAGTTTGAAAATTTTAAGATATGAAATCAAACCGATCTCACATCCCAAATAGTTTATATAAACGAGCTCCGCACCACAAACCGTATATCTATCCCTGGAGGATAGACACTATCGCTCGATGATGGGGCTCGGTTAAATAAACTAGAAGATTTGTGACATCCGTTTGGTCTCGCGAACCAATTTTATAAGCCAACAAGTTCCCCCGCTTAATATAAATGAATTAAGCGGGGTTTATATTACTCGGGTTCTTAAAGTTCCCTATAAGGGCAAGCCCCTATAGTTAATTACATCTTAAATGATGAGAATCATTTAAGAAAACTCTCGATAATGATCGATTGATTTTGCTCTCAAGAATTTCAAAGTTTAAGGTTTTCAAAGGATTGGATTTTGAAATTTTCAATAGGGATTAGCTCAAATTTGGAACAGTTTATTTTAAGAGTCCAAAGGGAGAGAAGTAGGAGAAGCTGAGGATCCAAGAAGAATCTTGACAACTTCCTAAACTATCCTATGGTTTGGTTTCAATTTGAGAATTTATTTAATGTTTCAATCCTGTCAATTTTAATTAATTAGGACTTATATTCGTATGACATGATCATACAAATAGCCTCGAAGATATGAGGGTTTATGTCGTATCGAACGACTACCTCGGAGTCCTAAGACCGGTTATGGCTTAATTTACATGACATGATCATGCAAATGCCTAACGAAGAGTTGAGGATTTATGTTGCAATAGGCAAACTACCTCGAAATCCTATGGCTTTAGTTTTGGTTTCAGTTTAGGGACTATCCTAAAGGTTTTGGTTTTCATGCAATGCCTTGTTTAACATGCAAGAAAAAGTAAAGTACGGTGCATGTAAGTAAATCGCAATAAAGTAAATTACAATAAAATAAAAGCATACCCGGAGGGTCTTCCCGTCATCCCAAGCTACACTTAAAACACATGTTAAGGCATTTAAATATTTCAACAGTATACTCAGTAAAGCTAAGGGAAGGGTTTTGGTTGTCTACCAAATTCCTAATCCTATAGCTAGTCATCTCCTATGACGTCTAGGTTGTTGGTTTGGTTTAAGGATGATTTTGTTCATCAAAGAACAATTAAATTCAATTGTTCTTCTAAAACATCCATTCATATTGAGGAAGTGCTTAAGACGAGTCCTAAACATCTTTTCAATACTTCTGGGATATTTCGAGTCCAAGTAAATTTAGTTGCACAGATGAATTAATCATCTAGGAGTTTAGTTAAACATTGTATCTTGCTCAGTGAACTTGGGTATTTGATTACTTGATGAATGAACTGACATCTCACTTAATACTCTATTTAAGAGTTATAATAATTAAAGCCTTTAAGGGCAAGTTGGTTTATTGCGAATTTTAATCAAATTAATTGAAAGTTTGAGTTAATAGTTTAGATTGTTTTAATTTAATTATGAGGTTTTAATTAATAATTTTAAGTTTGGAATAGTGTTCAAATTATTTTAGATTTATTTCTTAATGATTTCATTTAGGTTTGTTGTTAAATGATTTTAATTCAATTTGATTTTAATTTAATTTAATTTAATTTAATTTTAATTTATTTTTTATTTTAATTTAATTTAATTTAATTTTAATTTTTAATTCAATTTAATTTTAATTTAATTTAATTTTTATTTAATTTAATTTAATTTAATTTAATTTAATTTAATCTAATTTAATTTAATTTTAATTTAATTTAATTTAATTTATTTTTTGATTTAATTTAATTTAATTTTAATTTAATTTGAATTTTAATTTAATTTAATTTTAATTGAATGTAATTTTAATTTAATTGGATTTAATTTAATTTAAATTTTGATTTTTAATTTTAATTTTAATTGTTAGTTTTAGTTTAACTTTAATTTTAATTTGATTTTAATTTAATTTGTTTTAATTTTAGTTTTAATTATTAATTTAGATTATTATTTTAATTTTTTAATTAAGAATTAAATATTGTTAAAGTGACTCATTTAGGGATTTTTAAATTAAAGAATAAATGTCCTCTTAATAATATCCCTATTTTAATGATCCAAATTTAAATATATTCTTTCCAAAATTTGAATTATTTAATTAATTAAAGTTTCATTTTTGATATTTTCAAAGTGTTTAATGGGTTCCCACCCCTTATTTTCCCTAAGTTTCAATCATCCAAGAGAAAATTAAAATCAAATATTTTACCCCCTATTTTGATTAAACCTAAAGTTTTAATTAAGGGTTAAAATTTTTTAATTACTTTATGCCCTTTTAAGCTTATTTATTACATAACTCACTAAATTGAGCTCAAATTAATTTGAAATTTTTATGTCACCTCACTCACATGTCAATTAAGACATTAGAGGAGAAAATGTGATTTTTCTGAATTTAATTTATTTATATAATTATTTTTAGTAGAAAATAAAGGTTTTCAAAGAAAATTCAACAACATGACCAAGGTAAAGTTTCTATCCTTAAAAAAATTATGGGATGTTCCTAATGACTAGAGGACCACTTGGACCAATTTTGGTGATTTTTTGAGTTATATTTTATTTATTATAATTATTTTGAGTTTTAGAGTATTAATTAATTATAAAATAAAATAAAAGTTAAAAAATGGATTTTATATTTTTCTTAAATTTCTCTAACCTCAAGGAGTCCAAAGAAATAAATTTTATAATTTTCTGATTTTTCTTTGATTTATTAGAATTATTTTAGTGAAAATGTTTGGAAATTCATTTTTTAATTCAAAAATTGTTTTAGGCTTTTAAAATTCAATATCTTATCCTAGAGACTTAGGAAAAGCATTTGGTTTGTTCCTAAGTGATTAGGAGTTAAAATTGTGACATTTTTATGAATTTTAATGTTTTTGTGATTTTTATTATTTTTTAATTATTAAAAATATTAAAATAAGCTTAATAACGAAAATTTTTTAGAAAAATCTAATTTTAATTTTCTTAGACTCCTCGGATATCAGAGAAGTCCCAAAACCAATTTGGTGAATTTTTGAAATGTATTTTTGGAGTTATGAACTTTTAAAGTTTAATTTTATCCATGTGACTTAATTAATTCATTTAGTGGGGTTAAACATTTCCAATTGATTTCAAATTTTTATTTGAGGTTCCTCTGATCCTAAACATCAGTGGAGAATTATTTTCATATCATTTCCATGTGTGGTCAATCCTAATTAATTAAAATTCAGTTTTGAGTAAATAGGCCAATTAGGATTATTTTTAATGAATTAACTCAAACCATAATTATCCTAGGGTCTTCTGATCCTAAGAAACATCTCCAAATTTTCCTAGAATTTTCTAAGTAATATGCTAATTTATGGAATTAAAATATCGCAAACAGTGACATAAACTTGGAAAATGCATAACTCTTCATAGAGATGGCCTATGATCTTGAAAAATTCAGGGAATGTTCCTAAGATCAGAGGCTTCAAAAGCCCTATGGTCTCATGCCATGGTGAGTTGTATACATGCATAGAGAATTGAATGATTGAAAACACTATTTAATTAATTAAAAATAAAATATGCATCAAATAAATATAAAATCACTTCCGCATTATTCTCCTAATTTCAGTGAGCAAGAGGGTATTTTTATTTTATTTTTTTGAGTTTTCTATGAAAAGTTATGAGTTTTTGAAGTTTAGGTTCAAAAATAAATCAAGAAAAATCCATTTCCAGCTCAAATGACACGTGACGCACTGCTACTGGCTGGCGTGGTTTCCTGTTCACGGATGAAGTTGCCGTCCAACTCCATCAGCGCCGTCCGTTGGATACATGCCTGATCGGAGGGCTGCTGCTCCTCTTTCCTTGTTCTATTCACTCAAAACTGTCCAACTTCAAACATTGATATCTCCCTCGATTCTCAATGAAATTGAATGAATTTTTTTTTTAAAATGATTGTCTAATCGAGTAGCACACATCTATATGGTGATGATATACTTAAAGCATGTGAATAATTACAGAAAATTAAAACATGCTCGGTTGGAGGAGAAAAAATTTGATACCTTTGTCCAAGAGGTGAGGCCTCAATTGGAAATGGTTGGATTGAGCTTAGGAGTGCTTAGAGAAGCTTTGGGAACAATTTGGCAGAGTTTCCCCAAGGTAATCTTTGCATCTCCTCCAATTGGCCATGGAGGTGGGGTTTAAATAAGGAAGTTTATGGTGGAGCTTGGGTGGCCATGAGGGTTGGCTTGGTTCATTCACCAAGGTTTTTTTTTGGCTGAGAGAAACTCACATGATTGAGCTTGATCTTGGTGCAATCAATTGGTTATGCCATGTGTAAAGTCAAAGATTTAGATGACATGGGTGTAAGGAGCATTTTTGGTCCAATTTTGGTCAATTCATGGTTTTGGCTTGGTTCATTCACCAAGGTTTGATTTGGGCTGATGTGAGATCATTTGGGTCCTCACATGTGTGGTGAAGTCCCCATCCAAGGTGAGGTGGCCAATTTTAGTTAAAGTGTATCATGAATGGGGTTAAAAAAGGTTTAGTGAGGGCTTATGAAAGGCTCCCTCTTCTTGCCATAAGTGGAATGGTGAGGTGGAAAGGGCTCCCCATGGCTTGCATATGGCTTATGCATGGCTCCATGGCTTCATTTAGCTTACTCATGGCTTGGGAAAAGGTTGGCTCACTTGCATGGAAAAAGGGTTATTTGGCATTTTGAAAACTTTGGATTCCTTTGATTGGAGTTGTCATGATGCTACAAATGGGTTGATTTCATGATGGTTTAAGACTTTGGTCAAATAGAATTATCAAAGGAATGATAAAGAAAAGGTTTCATGTGGGCTTGGGGATGGATTTTGGGCTTTTGAATTTGATGGAAAGTGGGCTTTTAAAGGCTTTATGGAAGTGGGCTTTTAAGTTTGAAAACAAATTGGTGGATGGAGATTTTGTGAAAGATTGGGCTAAAAAAATGTTGGGTTTAGTTTAGGAGTGTGGCATGAGTGATTTGGAGAAGGTTTGGTGTCATTTGGAATTGTAATAGGTTTAATTTGGGCCTTTTTGGTAATGGGGCCCAAAATGGGTCAAATTGGGCTAACTTTAGCTATCTTGGGTTAATGTTGGTTTAAGGTTGGATTTGATGTAAAATTAATGTTGAGAAATGTTTAGGGGAGTGTTATAAAGAGTTTTCAACTTTGGTTGGGCTTTGATTTTGGGATTTGGGCCTATTTGGGTTAGGTTTGGGTTTAGGCCAATTTAGGGGATTTAGGCTCAAATTGAAATTGGATCCAAATTTCAATCAAATTGGGCTTGGATTTGGTCTAAATTGACATTGGGGATATTGAATTGAAGTTTAGAATTGAATTGGACCAAAATTGAGGTCAATTGGGTTGGTTTAGTGGGACATTGGGTCTACTTGGGTTAAGAATGAGACAAATTAGGGGTTTTGGTAAAAGTGGGTTAAATTGAAAAAATTAGCCCATGGTGTAGTTGAACAAAATGAAATTGGAAATATTTGGGATTTTCTGGAAATTTTTTGGGAATTTTCGGAATTTATGGAATTTTTGGCTAAGAAGGGCATTTTGGGTATTTGGAGGGTATTGGGGGGTACTTTTGGAATTTTTGGTATTTTTGGCTATGGATGATTAATTTGAGTGGGGGAAATGTTTAGGACTAATTTTGAGGAATTTTGGGTAATTTAGGTGATTTTGCAAATTTTGGGTAGTTTCAAGGGCATTTGGTAGGTTTAGTGGGTGTAGAGCCAAGGGGGTCAAAAATTGAAATTTTGGAAAATGAAAATTGATCAAATTTGAGTAGAATGGAATCACTTTGGTTGAGCCATGAAGCCATATTAAGCTCATAAGAGCCATGAGAGGACTCATTTGAGGCATTCACTATGTTGTTCCTAACCCTCTTTGCCAAGGGCCTAGGGGTTAAGGTCCATCCATATGAATTACCTACATGAGTCAGGAAGTTAAGCTAGGCATGAATAGTTTTAGAATTTGGAATGTGTGTGAAAGTGTAATGTGTGCAGGTGAACCCTCACCAGAACTAGGCCACCCAGGGTTGTTCTAAGGCTTGACCATCCTATAGGAACTCATCCTTACATCTCCACACTTGACTTTCAATCTACCAAAGGGGTTTGGAGGTTTATGGTCATCTCGTGGGGTTTAAGAAGAGTTAAGAGGTGTCTGAATTTCTAAGTGGTGGGTTCCATTTCTAGTCCTCTAGGATAGTCAAGGAGAAGTCCTATGGCTAGATCCTAAGCACTAAGGAGAGAAAAGACCTCACCAAAAATGAGGTCAACAAATGGACCCCCAATAGGTGTGGTGTGTCGAAGGAGCACACCGCGCGTATTGGTGTTGACCGAAGAGATCAACTGAACCAACACATACGTCAAAAACAACTCTCTCAGAATAAATGGAAGGAGCGAAGAAAGTTTCCGCTGGGGAGTATCTGGTGGATTTTCACCATGGAAGAATACCGGGCTCTCGCTGGGGATGAAATGTGAAATCCTTCAAAATGAAGCAAAAGAATTTAAAATTCCACATTACAAAGGGGGACACAATCGGATTTGATTTAGAGCTTAAGATTGAAAATTTCAAGATTTGAGTTGAAGATTTGGAGTTTGAAATTTGAAGTTTGAAATTTTGTTTTGAATTTGAAGTTTGGAATTTTAGTTTAAATTTGAAGTTTGGAATTTTAGTTTGAATATGAAGTTTGGAATTTTGGTTTAGTTGATGTGTGATTTCATTTAAGTTGAAAATGTTGATTTTGAATCCGAATTTGAGGTTTTCAAATAATTCCATTCTGCGAAAGTTTGCAAGAAAAGTTTCAATTTGGTAAGATGAATTGATCGAATTTGAATGAGAGATGGAAGCTCGGCTCCAGCCTCCGAATTGAAATGAGAACTTGAAGTTCGGCTCTAGCCTCAAGAATTGATGTTCTACGATGAGAACGTTAACTTGAACCATTGCGATAGAAAATGATCTTAAAGCAATGCGGTGTTGGATGCTGTGATCCTCAACCTCTAAAATTTAACAGGAACCATTTCAAAGCAATGCGGTATCGGATGCTGGGATCTTCAACCTCTGAAATTTGAAATTTTGAATTTGAACCATTGCGATAGGGAAAGAACCTAAAGCAATGCGGTATAGGATGTAAAATCCTCAACCTCTAAAATTTGATATTTGATTTGAACCATTGCGATAGGGAAAGAACCTAAAGCAATGCGGTATCAGATGTAAAATACTCAACCTCTAAAATTTGATTTTTAATTTGAACCATTGCGATAGGGAAAGAACCTAAAGCAATGCGGTATCGGATGTAAAATCCTCAACCTCTAAAATTTGATTTTTGATTTGAACCATTGCAATAGGGAAAGAACCTAAAGCAATGCGGTATCGAATGTAAAATCCTCAACCTCTAAAATTTGATATTTGATTTGAACCATTGCGATAGGGAAAGAACCTAAAGCAATGCGGTATCGGATGTAAAATCCTCAACCTCTAAAATTTGATATTTGATTTGAACCATTGCGATAGGGAAAGAACCTAAAGCAATGCGGTATCGGATGTAAAATCCTCAACCTCTAAAATTTGATTTTTGATTTGAATCATTGCGATAGGGAAAGAACCTAAAGCAATGCGGTATCGGATGTAAAATCCTCAACCTCTAAAGTTTGATTTTTAATTTGAACTATTGCGATAGGGAAAGAACCTAAAGCAATGTGGTATCGGATGTAAAATCCTCAACCTCTAAAATTTGATTTTGATTTGAACCATTGCGATAGGGAAAGAACCTAAAGCAATGCGGTATCGGATGTAAAATCCTCAACCTCTAAAATTTGATTTTGATTTGAACCATTGCGATAGGGAAAGAACCTAAAGCAATGCGGTATCGAATGTAAAATCCTCAACCTCTAAAATTTGATTTTGATTTAAACCATTGCGATAGGGAAAGAACCTAAAGCAATGCGGTATCGGATGTAAAATCCTCAACCTCTAAACTTTGATTTTTGATTTGAACCATTGTGATAGGGAAAGATCCTAAAGCAATGCGGTATCGGATGTAAAATCCTCAACCTCTAAAGTTTGATTTTTGATTTGAACCATTGTGATAGGGAAAGATCCTAAAGCAATGCGGTATCGGATGTAAAATCCTCAACCTCTAAAATTTGATTTTTGATTTGAACCATTGCGATAGGGAAAGAACCTAAAGCAATGCGGTATCGGATGTAAAATCCTCAACCTCTAAAATTTGATTTTTGATTTGAACCATTGTGATAGGGAAAGTACTTAAAGCAATGCGGTATCGGATGTAAAATCCTCAACCTCTAAAATTTGATTTTTTTGATTTCGCGATTGATTTGCAAAGATTTGTAGTGTCAACTTGAAAAGTGTAGAATTTCGGTGTTTTGAGGATGTCATGAAAGTTGTAAAAGATTTTTGTGGAAAGAAACAGATTAGGAGGGAATATGAGGATGTCACATATCCCATTCAAAAGAGTTGATCGAAAAGTTACTGGTTTGGATTGGATACGATTCCTCGCCATCAGAACCAAATCAAAAACCTCGTGGCTCCGTGTCATTGGAATCGACTGCTCCTACCTCAAACAAGGAAGAGAATTGAAGGGATTGGATTTTAGATTTGAAAGTTTGAATTTGACTTTTATTGGGATTTGATTTGAGATTCAAATTGAGATTAGATTTGAAAGTACTGATTGGAGATTCAGATTTGAGGTTTATTTTTAATATTGAGATTCCTTTTTTTTCCGATGATTCGAGTTCGTTTTGATTTAGATTTCAATTTGATTTCGGATTTCATTTTGATTTGAAGTTTGTTTGTTATCTTATTCGATTTTTTTTTAAGTTTTCATTTTTCATTTTTTATTTATTTGTTGTCATTCGTTAAGGGATTTATTGTTGGTTTTTTTTTAAGTTTTATTTTATTCATTTATGTTTCATAAATATTTATTTTTTTATTTTTATTTTTTTTAGTTAAGGTTTGGTCCTAGTCAAAAGCAAGTGCGGCATCTGTGCTTCGTAGAATGAGGCTGTCTTTGAAACATCATGATGCTCAGACTTCTTGAGGTATCATCCACTGACCGAAGACGTTTGTAGAAAATGACCTATTCTTCAAGGTACTATTGAAATTATATCCTTTCAAGTACCTACAAAGATATGTTATTTCTACAGACACCACAGCTGAAGAGACAGGAACTTCGTAGCTTCGTCTGTAACAGTCGTCACTCTTTACCGTTGATTTAGGAGGATTGTTTAGGTTGTCTTTGCGAAGTTGCCCTGGCGCCCTTCGAATTGATGTTGGAGTTGTATCTGCTAGGTACAGTTGATGCTCTTTGATCTGACATTGGATAAGTATTTGTCGGGGACTGAAGACATGACTTCAGGTTCGAATTTCTATTAATTTTTAATAACTGGGCCCTTTTACTTCAATTCTTTCTTTCTGGGCCTAAGTAGATTCAAAATTTATGCTCATATAATAGAAATATTTTTCATTGGTCAAAGATATTTCTGAGTCAATTAATGACCGACCAAAAGACATAAAATCACTTGACTCTTTTCAAAGCATAATATCAGAGCAAACTTCTTAAGGTAGTCTTTCAAGTTTCATTAATCGGGGGAGGATTAAGACACCAATTTTTGATTATATGCTTGCCTCAAGCTTCTTCTCAGGGAGCCTTTTTATTTCCTTCTCTTTCTTTTTTAGCTTTTCTCTTTTTTTCTCTTTTTTTATTATCCATTTTTCATTGAGGATTACTATATCTGGTGGAGCACATGTTAAAGATTTTGAATGCCTAAATTGGGGCACCAATTTTTTATTTTGTGCTCACCTCAAGCTTCTCCTCCGATTTTTTTTTTGCTCCTTTTGTTTTTTGAGAATTACTGTATCTGACAGTGCATATTTCATTTAAAGATTTTAAATGTCGAAACTCCCCTAATTAATAATTCCGAAATGTTCCTTAACGTGAATCCTGGAATATTATAACTTATTTGAAAGTCCGGACCCAGCCACATTGCGTGAAAATTAAAAGACCCTTGATATCCCGATCAATTACTCGTATTTCAACCACACTCGCTTCATTCAAAATCTAATTAGGACCCGATCCGAATTCCTTCAAGTGAAGACCCAGTTATCACGACATAAATTTCATTCTTTCTCGAAGTTACTCGTCTTATCAAAATATTCAAGTTTGAGCTTTCCAAATATCGAACAATTCCGACAAAAACAAACTCCTTGTCTTTCATTCATCGCAGTAAGAGAGATGGTACATACCAATACTGATCATACTAATATCTTCTTTTAGCAACAAAAGTAGTACAATAGTAGCCAAGAGGCATTTCATTCATTGGCAGTTGCATAGGAATAGATTAGAACAAACAAATCGACCGAAATCATATTGATATAACCTTTTTCATGTTCCTTTCAAATATTCTTCCGGGATTGTTACATTCCCCTTCTTAAAATTCTCTTCAAGCCAGTCTTTGAACTTGCAACACTCTTCTATGGTGTGTCTAACGAACCTGTGGTATGGACAGTATCTTGGATGTCCTTACTTATTGATTTCATCCGGTCTTTTTGGTTCAGGTAACCGGAATTCGTGGTTCTCGATTAGATTGCGGAACATCTTTTCGTCGCTTCGTCTTTAAAAGAGTACACTTTGTTTGTTCAAGCAACCATTGTTGGAACTTGTCTTTCATTTGTCCGGTAAAGTCTTTGTTGAAAGGATTGCTGAGCGTTTTGCTCCGGACGTTGGAAGGTCCGCCGGTGTTGTTCGGCTCCGTACTCGCAAATGTCGCTTTCCCATGTTAACCACAACAATCGTCTCGCATTCCTTCTCGAATATCCTCGTTGGCTCCAGCTCGTTGGCTTTTCCAAGAAAACCAAGTTGTTTAGCTTCTTCTTGAAGTCTTCCGGCTTTATTAAGTAACTTCTCGAATGTTTTGATGGTGAATCCTCGAGCAAGAAACCAACTGGACCGTGAATGCTCTTTAGAAGAATTTCAACTGCGTGCTGCTCTTGCAACTGTGGCTTGCATCTCATGCTGAGATTTCTCCAACACATGATGTATTCCATCAAGGTTTCATCTGGTTTCTGTTTCTCTACCACAAGATCACAGACAGTGATGTGGTGCTGAGCTCCAGCAAACCGTTTAACAAAAAGATGCTCCATTTCTGTAAATGTTCTTAGCGAACCATTTGATAACTCTGCATACCAATCAAAGGCAGCTCCAGTGAGGCTATTCACAAATTGGCGGAACAAAAGTGCTTCGCTACCCCCCGCGTTGCAGCAGCTTGCTCGGAAGTGTGCAATATGCTGTCGGGGATTTCTAGTTCCATCAAAAGTTTTGAACAACGGTGATACGAAACCTCTGGGATACTGAACGGTATCAAACTCTTCTGGGTAAGGTCTACCCTTTGAAGCTAATTCCTCCATTTCTGATTGGACCAGGGTTTCTTTCACCTGTTGTTCTACTGTCTGCTTAATGTCACTCTCCAGCATCAGACCCTGAACTAGATCCTTCTTCAATTGTTTGTCAAAGGTGGACTCCTTTCTTTCATCCATAACATGAACAATTTCTGGTTGGTTTGCTTCCAAACTTGCTATTGGTAATGATCAGCGATGACCCTTGAATGGTAGCCACGACGACCATTATTTCCTCTAATTGTTTCTTCATTCGACCTATCCGCTCATCCCGCTCGTTGAATGGTCATTTGAAACTCATCCGCGGTGTTCTCCTTAGTGGGTAAAGGAGCGTCGCACGAGGATGGTGTGGCCTCCGTCTCGATGACGTTGATCTCCGCAAAATCACCTTCCATGTAATCTAGTAGTCGTAATTTCCATTTTCGACATCTTCTTTCTAGTTTTAAAATAGTTGTACAATGTCAACTCGGAGCTTCTCTATGGCAGACTCAATCGAATTTCCTTTGAGAATTTTTACGTCAACCGAGGACTTTTGAGGAACATCACTTATCCCCTCGAGCACTGGCGTCATTGTATAGAAGCCAAGCGAAACATCCGAAATCATATTCACAGAACCTTTTTCAGGTTCTTTTAAACATTCCTTCGGGATTGATATGTTCCCACTTTGAAGTTTGTTCTCGAGCCAGTTCTTGAAGGTGAAGCAGTCATCTATCCTGTGTCTGAGCATCCGGTGGTAAGGGCAAGACAACGGGTGATCTTTCTTGTCCACATCCTCTAGTTTCCTGGGCTCTAGCAACTGGAATTCGTCCTTCTCGATCAGACTACGGAACATATTGCCAACTGCTTCATTTTTAAAGGAGTATTCCTTACTTAAAAGCTCCTTCAGACTGCGTGTCGGCCCGTGTGGTTTCTGCTGAGATGGCTGTTGACTCAGCCGGCGGCACTGCGGCAGGTAGGGCTGTCGTGGCTGGTCGACTTTTAGACCTTTCCGGTTGTGCTTCCTTTCTTGTGAATTCATTAGTTGCACGGTCTTTGAATTGGACCCAATTTCGAGTCCGGAAAAAGGTAGGGTGTAAGCGTCGACTGACTCTTCCTTATGTAAAATCTCTTTTCCTTTATCTAACAAAACAGTTAGTGTGGTGATGGTGGCTCTAATAGTAGGAGCTGAAGCAGTCCTCAGAGAAGTCCCAGCACTTCTAGCGGCATACTTCACAACAATAGAAGTTTTTCAATCCACTCCTTCTTTGTCATAGGGGGCTCTTCAACAATTTTTAAGTTTAACTCTACAATAGGCTCAACGGACTTTCTCATTTCGGGTTTTATTATTTCAATGTACAAATTCCCAAACTTAGTTTCAACACTCGTCGAATCCTTGTCCAAACTTCGATGACTCTGTGTCGGCGGCTCCTCCCTATCGACGGCAAACTCCACTCCGGAGGCGAAAGAAAAGACTAGCTTGGGTGAAGACATTGTCTCCCGTCATCGGAAGAATTTCCGGAAGTCGCTGACGTCCCTTACTTTGCAGCTTTCAACGAAAGTACTCAAGTTAACTTGCTTTGTAATGGGCATCCTTTAAGCATGCAAATTTTTTTTCGTGTTTCTTTTTATTATTATTATTATTGTATACTTGTTGTGTCTTGAGAAGTTTTATTTTGCTTTGAAATTTTGACAAAAGTTTTTTTTTTATTTATGGTTTATTGGAAGGTTGTTAGAGGGAAGTTTCAGTTTACTCGTTTGCAACAAGTCAAACAAAAAGAGAAGTGAAATGTCGGACCCGGTCCGAGATTTAGAAGGAGGTCGAATTCACATCGAAATCACATCAACGGATCATTCCAATTCTAACACACCTATCGGGGTCTACTTCGCTTCTTTGGGGAGGTGGGAGGATTCTGGAACCTCTCTATTTAGGGATGTCTAAACAGTGGCTCCAAAATCCAAAAAGGAGTTGACTACACTCGCTCAAGACAGAAATGAGCGAGCTATGCCAACGGAAGAATGGTAGCCTGGTCCACTAGGGATTTGGAATCACTACTGATTTATGAAAGGAAAACCATTTGATCAAAATGGAGAGAGGAACTAATCCCCAGCGGAGTCGCCAGAAATTGTCGGCATATTTTTAGGTTATGTGTTGTATTTTGAAAAGGGGTCGCCTACAGAAGTTGTCGGCGAATTTTAGATTTTAAATGTAATTTAAATATACATATATATAATTTAAAAAGTAGCATTTGATTTTGAAAGTAATTTTAAGTTTGAAAATTTTAAGATATGAAATCAAACCGATCTCACATCCCAAATAGTTTATATAAACGAGCACCGCACCACAAACCAAATATCTATCCCGGAGGATAGACACACTGCTTGATGATGGGGCTCGGTTATATTACCTAGGTTCTTAAAGTTCCCTATAAGGGCAAGCCCCTATAGTTAATTACATCTTAAATGATGGGAATCATTTAAGAAAACTCTCGATAATGATCAGTGGTTTTGCTCTCAAGAATTTCAAAGTTTAAGGTTTTCAAAGGATTGGATTTTGGAATTTTCAATAGGGATTAGCTCAAATTTGGAACAGCTTTATTTTAAGAGTCCAAAGGGAGAGAAGTAGAGAAGCCGAGGATCTAAGAAGAATCTTAGCAACTTCCCAAACTATCATATGGTTTGGTTTCAATTTGAGAATTTATTTAATGTTTCATTCCTGCCAATTTTCATTAATTAGGACTTATATTCGTACGACATGATCATACAAATAGCCTCGAAGAAATGAGGGTTTATGTCGTATCGAACGACTACCTCGAGTCCTAAGACCGGTTAGGGCTTAATTTACATGACATGATCATGCAAATGCCTAACGAAGAGTCGAGGATTTATGTTGCAATAGTACAAACTACCTCGAAATTCTATGACTTTGTTGTTTAGTTCTAAGAAAGTTTTGCTGAAGTAGATCTGAGTTTTGGTGACGAAGATGGCCGTGCTGCCCACCGTGCTCCAAGCTTCTTGTTGTTGCAGAGGTTTAGTTTTAGAAGTCATAAATCAAGAGATGAGAGAAGTGTGGCCCAAAAAAGGAATACCCCCTTCATGACTGAAGTAGTGGCCAAGATGTTTTGCAGTTTGATTAAGATGCCGGACTTTCAGTTGCCAGAGCCCAGGAGGCCGGAGGAAATCAATAAGAAGGATCATCCAAACTACTGCACCTACCATAGGATGCTCGGGCACAAGATAGAAGACTTTTTCGCCTTCAAGAATTGGCTCAAGGATAACCTTCGGAAAGGGAACATAACGATCCCGAAGGAATACATGAAGCGCACCCCAAAAAAGGAGGTTCCGTTAATGTTATTTCAATAGATCCTATTGTTCCAATAGACCCGTACACGACTGACAATGGATGCAGTACTGTTTGGAAGAAGTCCTCGAAGAAAATTTTGGATCACGTCCAGACCGCTGCGCACTTCAATTCAGAATTCAACACCTACCAAACCGGCACTATCTCTTACGATTGAAGAACCGCCCTAGAAGGAGGAGAAGATCGTGAAAGGAGAAAAGACTGAAGCTCTGAGGGGTAGACTAGGGGCTGCTTTTCCTAGGATGGTTGTTTCCGGTTCAGGGGAGAAATCCCTTGGACCTCTGACTCTGTATGATTATCTGTCTGCCCCTGTGGGATACTATAATAATAAGAGTTATGGTGTTGGCTACGTTTTGATTGTTTCTAACCATTACATAACTAAAAAAATCAACCTAATCCGGATCTCAATTTCGATGCGATTAACAATTCTCAAATCATACAAAACCTCGATGACGCCGACGAAGGAAAGGACGTTCACGAGAGTGGCTGCGAAACTTTAAAAAGTGACGAGTCCATTTATGAATTCCAAGGAGCTCCGATCACGATAGAATTAGAGCCGTCGCATTCGCAAGCAACCTGCGAAGAGCCGCTTGTTCCAATTCAAAAGGAGATACCGGCAGATTCAGCACCAAATTCAGAAGAAATACCAGAAGTCAATCTAAGAAGTGGAAAATTTCTACCCCCGAGAGTGGGACCAAAGGATAAAGGAAAGCAGGTGGTTGCTCAGGAAGAGCCAAACCCAGCAGAGGAATTGCCCATTCGGGAAGAAATTGAAGAACCTGGTAATAAAGTGGACTATAACGTGCTAGCCCATCTTAGGAAGTTGCTAGCCAAACTGAGCATCTACGACGCTCTGATCCTGTCAAATGAGATGAGGGAAACTCTGGTCAAGGCTTTACTTGATCCAAAAATTTCTTTAGCTCAAATGGTCGGTAATTCCATAGACGATATTTGCTCGTTAAAAGAACAGTGCGGTGTTACTTTCACGGACAATGATCTACTACTTGGAAAAGCTGATCACATTCGACCTCTGTACATTTCAGTCACTATCGAGAATTTCACGCTCTCTAGGGTGTTAGTTAATTCGAGTGCATCGATCAACATTAGGAATCTTCGGACGTTAGCATACTTGGAAATTGATGCACGCGATCTCGGCGTGCATGCAATGTTACTGAGAGGCTTCAATCAGAAATGAGAAAAATTTCTTGGATCGATAACACTATCAATGAGAATCGGTGATTTGGCAAGAACAACCGCAAAGTTCCATATAATTGATTCTGAGACATCGTTCAATGCTCTGCTGGGTCGGCCGTGGATCCATGAAAACCTGGTACCGTCGTCTCTGTACCCGTGCATAAAAGTATTATGATGGAGGGGAAGAACAGTGTATCAAAGGTGACTAGCAACCGTTCTTCATCCACGAAATTGGAATTCACGAAGATGCAGCCTACTACACGCCTCCGAAGAAAACTATCTTTTCCAGAAATGTTGTACCGAATGAAGCAAAAGAAGTTCGAGACGACGAGGTACCTGAAGTTCTAGTTCAACACTTACTCACCACTCCCTTATGGTGAGATGGTGAAGGTTTCTCCGTAACTCGTACCCGAGGTCGAGGCCGGGGACAAGCTCTGGAAGAAACGGTGGAACAAGTTGAACAAAAGAAACCAGTCATCGCTGTTGATTGGGAGAGCAGTTCCGAAAAAGAAAACCAAGAAGCAAGTAATGTAGATAAATCAAAAGAAACCCCTGTTCAAGATCTCTCTCGAAGACGAAAAGAACGAAGAATACAAATCAATGTACGAGAAGATTAACCACTATGTGCATACTATGACCCTAACTTCCATCCACTCTAATAAAGTCGAGGGTATGGTGGTCAAGGAAGTGCATGGTGGGGTGCTAAGCCGATCAAGTTTTACCGTGGTACTTCTTCTTCCAATGCTGAAAATGATGTAAAATTTAAAGATGTTGCTTCATCTGAATTAATGGAATTGCCTTTCGAGTGGTACTCTCCCTGTTTTCAAAATTTGATTCAACGTGGTATCTTACCTAAACAGTGGTCAAAAGGTCAATCACAGCGCTTTGAAAAATTATGGAATAACTCCGGTCGACCGCCCAATTCAAAGCATGGTCTCGGATTCGGCATAGTAGCGCCAGCTAATGACATAGAATTTTGCTTGGTTGTCACTTGCGAGCCTAATGAAGGCTTCCTGGAAGCTTCATATGATCTTAAGGATCTACCAATCTGAGACGCTCCGCCAGAATTTGAAGAAGAAATTAAATTTACAATAGACGAGTTAATAGAAGTTAACTTAGGTACTAGCGAAGAGTCTAGGCCGACCTTTGTTAGCCCCTTAATAAAGAAGTCTCCGAAGAAATGATCAAGCTACTAATGGAATTCAAGGACTGTTTTGCTTGGTGTTATGATGAAATGCCGGGATTAGCTCCAGAGGTGGCAGTTCACAAGCTAAGAGTGGATCACACTGTCGTTCCAGTCAGACAAGCTCCGAGAAGAATGCATCTAGAGATTGAACAACAAGTTATAGCTGAATTTAAGAAGCTAATTGACGCTAAATTTTTCCCTGAAGAACAATACCCGACTTGGTTAGCCAATGTGGTACCAACGTAAAGAAGAATGGACGCATCGTAACTGCGTGGATTTCGCAGATTTGAATAAAGAATGCCCAAAGGACGAGTTCTCGCTACCGATTCTAGATATCGACATTGCTTCAACACATGAGATCTTCTCTTTCATGGATGGATCGTTAGGATACAATCAGATAAAGATGGCACCAGAAGACGAAAAGTTCACAGCCTTTAGAATGCCAATCGGAGTATACTGCTACACAGTAATGCCTTTCGGATTGAAGAACACAAGAGCGACCTACCAAAGAGCAATGACAAGAATTTTTTATGATCTCATTCACAACCAAGTTGATTGCTATGTGGATGATGTGGTCATCAAGAGAAAACTGAAGGAAGATCACATGTATGATTTGAGAATTGTTTTCGAGCGATTAAGATAATTTAACCTTAAGATGAATCCCCTGAAATAAGCCTTCGTCGTCACCTCTAGGAAATTCTTAGGATTTTTTGTCTGACATCGCGAAATTGAAATCGATCCAGAGAAGATTAAAGCTATCTTAGAAATGCCGCCTCCAAAAAATTTGAAACAACTACGATCCTTTCAAGGGAAGTTGGCATATCTTTGACGCTTTATTTCTAATTTGTCACATTGGTATCAGCCCTTCTCAGCATTAGTTAAAAAAGACTCCAAATTTGTTTCGGAAGATAAATGTCAGCGGGCCCTCGAGGACATTAAGAAGTATTTAATGACACCTCCCGTCTTAGATGCCCCGCCTCAGTCGACCGTCGATACTTTATACTCGCAGCTTTAGACGACTCCCTCGGAGCCCCGCTAGCCCACGTCAATGATGAGGGTAAGAAAAACGCTCTCTACTACTCGAGTCATCGTCTCAATTCCGACGGAGGTAAAGTATCCCCCGATCGAGAAGCATTGTTCGGTCTCGATCTTCACCGCTTAAAAGCTCAGGCATTAACTCTCTCATAAGGTCAACCTTATCTCGAAGTTTAATCTGTTGCAATACTTGATGACCCGCTCGACGCTTTCTAACAGACTTGCCAAGTGGTCGATGATACTATTGCAATTCGATATAACTTTCGTTCCCCTTCATACCGTAAAGGGACAAGTCCTAGCAGCCTCTTCGGCAACGCACCCTTTACCTACGTAATCGCCAATCAACGACGACTTTCCGTACGAGAAGATAATGAGCTTAGAAGACCCCGGTGATCGACGTTAGAATTGTACTTCGACGAAGCATCCTCGCATGTAAGAACAAGGAATCGCAAACGACAAGTGCCCGGAAGGCGAGAATCGACTAATATTCATAACACCAGAAGCAGGGAGATGTTAAGGTACTCCTACCATTTAACAGAACCGTGTACAAATAATGAAGCATAATATGAAGCCCTTATAACCGGACTGGAATTAACCTATCAGATGGGGATAACAGATATCAACATCTGCGGAGATTCATAGTTGTTCATACAACAGGTCGCAGGACAGTACAAAATTCTGAAACCAAGATTGAGAGCAAGACTTTCGGCATGCAATGAAGTTGTTGAAACGCATTCCGAATGTAACGATCTACAAGATTCCCGCAAGAGAAAACGCTCTTGCGTACGCGCTAGCCCGCCTTACAAAAGAATTTGCCTCGCTACGGGATGAGTCGCTGAAATGTCGGTTCAGTGGACGATGTGTCTTATCGCAGCTCGACATGGATGTGATACACCGATCAGAAAAAGAAGAAGAAACAGTTGCAGCAGTGACAGAAACTACAGAAGAATAGCCGCAGTCGTTAATAGACTACCTGCAAACAGGAAACCTACCAGACGATAAGTCGTTATCCCATCAGATCAAGAAAAGAACTCTGTCTTACGCATTAATTAATAATACCTTATACAAAAGGTCTTTCAATCAGATGTGACTAAGGTGCCCGAGCGGGTCCGAAGCTCGTGAGATTGTTAAAGAGGTGCACTCAAGACTTTGTGGTGCTCATCGTCGGGTCCAAAGATGAAAATGAAGATTAAGATACTAGCGTCCTACTGGCCTTCGATGATGACCAACTGCATGAAAACTGCCAAAAGTTGTCACCAGTGCCAAGTGCATGGAGTGGTTCTACACTAACCTCCAAATGTGCTACATCCTACAATTGCGTCATGGCCGTTTGAATGTTGGGGCACAGACATTGTGGGTCTGATAGAACCGCCTTCCTCCAGAGGACATCACTTCATTCTTGCAGCTACAGACTACTTTTCAAAGTGGGCGTGCGCACCGCTCGTAGAATCGAAGGCACATCACGTGCCGCAGCTCTTCGAAATCAAGTCGTCTACCGTTTAAGGGTACGCGCGAATTATCTCGTATAACGGGTCGGCTCTCGAAGTACGAAGATTAACAGCTTTGTCGAAGGCACGGTGTAGATTGGCGCTATTCAATGATTTACTACCCAAGAGCGAATGGCCCGGCCGAGGCATTTAATAAAACTCTCGTCCAAATCTTAAAGAAAACTTTGGGCGACAACAAAAGAAATTGGCATGAGAAGTTGTTAGAAGCCTTGTGGGCCTACGTGAATGACTTTCGGAACTCCTACTCGGCCGACGCCTTACTCCGTAGTGTACGGGTCCGAGACCGTCTTGCCCTTAGAGGTTCGGCTTCCGTCTCTCGAATCGCGAGTCACGGACAAGATTACCGCATAAGAGAACGCCGCACTACGATTAGAAGAACTAGAAAGCTTGGAAGGAAAATGACTTTCAGCATGGCAGAATCCGGAATCGTATCGAGCCAAGATGATCCGAGCCCACGATAAAATGGTCCACCCAAGGACATTCAAAGTCGGTGACTTGGTTCTAGTTCTCAAGATACCTATTCTTGCACACCGCAAGATAGGAGGCAAATTTGAACCAACTTGGGAGGGGCCGTTCGTGGTCGAGACAGTCTACTCAGGAGGTTCCTACCAACTTGTGAATTGCTGTGGAGAACGATCTATGCTTCCAATCAATGGATGATATTTAAAGAAGTATTACGCAACCTGATGTTCCGAAAGATAGAGTTCCATCCCTAGGAGCACGGGCAGAGTGATCACTTGTAACTGGGTCCGAACCCAAAATTTGAATAAAAAAAATGATGAACAAATTTTTGTAAAAGAAAATATGTGAAAGAAACCATCATAATAATGAAATTTTGACCTTTCCTTCCAAATCAATTTCATTCCTGTTTTTCCCTTACCTTTTCCTATCTTATTAAAACTCAAACGAAATAAATAAATAAAATTCTTCATTAATGAATAAATTTTCTTATTGTTCTCATTCCTAGTACATGTCCCCGATCCTTTCCTTGTTTTTCGCAGGGAAATGTCGAGCGGGCGGTTGGTTCTGAACTTCAAGAATGGCGTGAGTCTAGCACTCAACGAAAATAAGATGAAGGATGGGGCCGTGATTGAGATTGAATAAATTTTTTGGCACCGTTGCCGGGGATTGAATTTTTAGTACGCATATATTTAGCGTGGGTCAAGTTTTTGGCGCCGTTGTCTAGGGAGGAGCGGAGGCAAATTTTTTAGATTTTAAATATTTTTATTTTATTTTATTCATTTTCTTTTATTATCAAAAATATAAAATACCAAAAAATAAAAATAAATAAATATATATATATAAATATATATATATATATATAATTTTTAATAAGTAGAGATTTTATTTCTTGTTAATTAACTTTTTATGCATAGTGCTCGGATCCGAAGGATTATTACCTTTAGATTCCGAATTAGAAAGAACTATTAAAAGAATTAAAAAGGAAAACAAACTCAAAAAAATCCAAAAGATGGCTAATTTTCATAACAATTTACAAAATCCAATTGAAATTAATGAACAAAATGTTTATAAACCATTAATGGATTATGCTAACCTTACAACTGATGTACTTCATAGTAGTATTCAAATACCGCTCGTAGATGCTAATTCTTTTCGAGCTTAAACCATCTATCATTCAAATGGTTCAAAATAATCAATTTGGAGGAACACCAAATGAGGATCCAAATTTACACCTTGCTAGTTTTTTAGAACTTTGTGCTACCTTTAAATATAACAATGCTTCTGATGATGCTATTAGACTTAGACTCTTTCCTTTTTCTTTAAGAGATAAAGCAAAGATGTGGTCGAACTCATTCGCAACAGGTTCTATTAAAACATGGGCTGAAATGGCACAAAATTTCCTTGCTAAATATTTTCCTCCTTCTAAAACTGCTAAATTAAGAAATGATATTACTTCATTTAGTCAATTTGACGAGGAGACAATTTATGAAACTTGGGAAAGATTTAAAGAACTATTAAGAAAATGTCCTCATCATGCTTTACTCGATTGGTTAATTATTCAAACATTTTGTAATGGTTTAATTGGATCACTAAAATCAATTATCGATGCCGTCATTTGAGGTTCTTTAATGTCTAAATCATTTGAAGAAGCTTATACTTTAATTAAAGAAATGGCTAACAATAATTTTCAATGGCCTTCTGAAAGGATTAATCCTGAAAGAATGTCAAGTATTCAAGTAAACGAAGCCTTTTCTATCTTAGCTTCATAAGTAGCTGCAATATCTAAGAAATTAGATAATTTTGCCATCAACATATCACATAACAACTCATCTATTATTGAAGATTCTCAAACTATTGAAACTTTACAAGCTATTGATAGTAAAAATAATCCGTATTCAAATTATTATAATCCTGGATGGAAAAATCACCCTAATTTTAACTGGAATAACCAACAACAACAATGGGGTAATAATCAATCACATCCAACTGGAAATTGGAATAATCAAGTAAATTCAAATTATAAACCACCTGGATTTAATAATCAACAGAAAAAGTTATCAATTGAAGAATTAATTTTACAAATGAGTAATCAATTACAAAATCAAAATACTGCTATTTATAATATTGAGAATCAAATGAAACAAATCACTCATTTAATTAATTAAAGACCTCCAAGAACACTTCCTAGTAATGTTGAAATTAATCCAAAAGAAATTGGAAAAGAACATGAACATGTTAAAGCTGTACAACTTAGAAGTGGAAAGGAATTAAAAGAAAGAATGCATAATGAAATTGAAAAAGAGATTGAGGTTGAAGAGATTGAAAAACCTAAAGAAACTCCTTCTCTTAATCAAGATCAAACTAATATTTCTAATAATGTGGAAGTTGAAAAACCACCACCACCTTTTCCTCAAAGATTAAAACAACAGAAGCTTGATCATCAAATTTCTAAGTTCTTTGAAATTTTTAAGAAACTTACTATAAACATACCTTTTCTAAGCTTTGGAACAGTATGCCAACTTATGCAAAATTTATGAAGGATATATTAAGTAAGAAACAAAATTTGAAGCTTTTGAAACTATTGCTTTAAGTGAAGAATGTAGTGCAATAATTCAAAAGAAATTACCTCGTAAACTTAAAGATCCTAGAAGTTTTACTATACCTTGTGCTATTGAAGAAAAATTTTGTGGAAAAGCTTTATGTGATTTAGGAGCAAGTATTAATCTCATGTCATTTTCTATTTATCAAAGGTTGAATTTAGGAGAGATTACTCCCACCACTGTAACCCTTCGCTAGTCGATAAATCTATCACTTACCCTAAAAGAGTTATAGAGGATGTACTTGTTAACGTAGATAAATTTATCTTCCCTGTGGATTTCATTGTACTTGAAATGGAAGAAGATAAAGAAATACCAATTATTTTAGGGAGACCTTTTCTAGCTACCGGGCGAGCTATGATTGATGTACAAAAAGGAGAATTAACTATGAGAGTTAATGATCAAGTGATTAAATTCAATGTTCTTAAATCGATGAAGTATCCTGGCAAAGAAAAATGCTATCGTATGGATATTTTTAATTTAATAATTGAAAAATACTATTGAGAAAAATGTAAAATCATTCCTGAAGAAGAAATTGAATTTTTAACTATTGAAAATGAAGAACTAAAAGAAGAAGAATTACTTAAAGAAACTCATTATATTAAAGATAACTGGGAAACTTTAGACATAACTCAAAATGATATACTTTTACCCTCAATTAAAAAAGCACCTGAACTAGAATTAAAAATGTTACCTTCACATTTAAAGTATGTATTTCTTGGAAATTCATTAACTTGACCTGTTATTATTTCTTCTGAGCTAAGTTTAGATCAAGAAGAAAAATTAATAGGCATGTTAAAGAATTATAAGAAAGCTTTTGGTTGGACTATTTGCTGATATAAGAGGAATAAGCCCTTCCATTTGTATGCATAGAATTTTAATAGAAGAAAATTTTAAACCTACTATTGAACCGCAAAGAAGATTAAATCCTATCATGAAAGAGGTTGTTAAAAAAGAAATTTTAAAATGGTTAGATGCTGGAATTATTTATCCTATTTCAGATAGCCAATGGGTAAGTCCTATTCATTGTGTTCCAAAGAAAGGAGGAGTAACTGTCACTGTCAATGATAAAAATGAACTAATTCCTTCAAGATAAGTTACTGGATGGCGAATTTGCATTGATTATCGGAAGTTAAATGACGCCACTAGAAAGGATCATTTTCCTTTACCTTTCTTGGATCAAATGCTTGACAAATTAGCTGGACACTCATATTTCTGTTTTCTGGATGGATATTCTGGTTATCATCAATTACTTATCGCTCCTGAGGACCAAGAGAAAACAACATTTACAAGTCCTTATGGAACATTTGCCTTTAGAAGAATGACTTTTGGTTTATGTAATGCACCTGCAACTTTTCAAAGATGTATGATGTCAATATTTTGTGATTTTATTGACAAAGGAATTGAAGTATTCATGGACTATTTTTCAATTTTTGGAACTTCTTTTGAGTCTTGTTTGGAAAATATTTCCAAAGTTCTGAAAAGATGTGAAGAAACAAATTTAGTTCTTAACCGGGAAAAATGTCAATTGATGGTCACGTAAGGCATTGTACTTGGTCACAAAGTTTCATAAAAAGGGATGGAAGTCGATCGAAGCAAAAGTGAAAATTATCGTCGAACTCGCAACCCCTACTACTATTATCGATGTGAGAAGTTTTCCAGGTCATGCTGGATTTTATAGAAGATATATAAAGGATTTTTCTAAAATTGCTAAACCTCTTTGTCATTTATTGGAAAAAGAAGCTAAATTTGAATTTAATGAAGATCGTGTTAAAGCTTTCAATATTTTAAAAGAAAAATTAATATCTGCACCTATAATTATTGCACCTAATTGGAATAAACCTTTTGAATTAATGTGCGATGCAAGTGATTTTGCAATTGGAGCTGTATTGGGACAAAAATATGAAAAAATTTTCAAAGTTATATATTATGCTAGTAAAACTCTTACTGAAACTCAAAGAAATTACACTACTACCGAGAAAGAGCTTTTAGCTATAGTATATGCCTTTGATAAATTTAGACCTTATCTTCTTGGTACCAAATGCATAGTTCATACTGATCATTCCGCTATTAAATATTTAATGTTAAAAAAAGATGCTAAACCTATACTGATAAGATGGGTTTTACTTCTACAAGAATTTGATTTTCAAATAGTGGATAGAAAATGAACGAACATCCAAATTGCTGATCATTTATCTATAATTAAGAATGATGTTATTACTGAAGAAAATATAAATGAGAAATTTCCTGATGAACATTTGTATGTTATTCAAGGATGCCAAACACCTTGGTATGCAGATATAGTTAACTATTTAGTTAGCAATATTTTACCTTATGGATTGGATAACAAATTTATTAAGAAATTTAAAAATGATGCTAAATCTTATATTTGGGAAGATCCTTATTTATTTAAAATAGGAAGAGATTATGTAATTCGTAGATGCGTACCTTATGAAGAAACTTATGCTATTATTCAAAAATGTCATGATTCCGAATTTGGAGGTCACTTTGGAATAGATAAAACTGCATTTATAATTTTAAATTCGGGATTTTATTGGTCAACCTTATTTAAAGATGTGAGACACTATGTGAAAACATGTGATCGTTGTCAAAGGAGGGGAAATATATCCAAGAAAGATGAAATGCCTTTAAACTATATATTGGAAGTTAAAATTTTCGATATATGGGGTTTAGACTTTATGGGACCATTTGTACCATCATCTAGAAAAATTTATATTTTATTAGCGGTTGATTACGTTTCAAAGTGGATTGAAGCTGTAGCTTTACCTAGTCCGTGATTCCAAAAGTGTTTCAAAATTTTTAAAGAAGATGATTTTTTCAAGATTTGGAATGCCTAAGGTAATTATCACGAGATGGTGGAAGTCATTTTAGAAATATAAGAATTCAATCATTATTGGAAAAATTTGGAATAAAAAACGAATTGCAACCGCATATCACCCACAAACAAGTGGAATGGTCAAGTATCAAACAGAGAAATTAAAAGAATTTTAGAGAAGACTGTTAATCCTAAAAGAATTGATTGGGTTGATAGACTTGATTCTGCATTATGGGCTTATAGAATAGCTTATAAGACACCAATCGGAATATCACCTTACCAGTTAGTTTATGGTAAACATTGTCACTTACCTGTTGAACTTGAACATAAAGCTTATTGGGCGAAAAAGGAGTTTAATTTTGATTTGAATACTGTAGGAGAAAAACGATTATTGCAATTAAATGAGATGGATGAAATAAGAAATGAATCATATGAAAATGCAAGGATTTATAAAGAGAAAATGAAAATATTACATGATAAAAAGATTTCAGAAAAAATATTTGAGCCTGGACAAGAAGTATTATAATTTAATACTCGTTTAAGACTTTTTCCTGGAAAATTAAGATCAAAATGGATATGACCGTATATAATTGAAAAAGTATACCATTATAGAGCTGTGGATATTAATGATCCCAAAACGGGAAAATTTTTTAAAGTTAATGGATTAAGAATGAAGCCTTATTTGGGAGATATTAAAAAGATTTATAAAGAGGCTTATGAGATGAGTCTACTTGATTAAAAACTTAATTAGATCGGGCTGACGACGTTAAACCAAGCTCTTTGTGTGAGGCAATCCATAGTTATTCATTGTTTTGTGTGTTTTTACATTTTTAATGTAAGGTTATGCCTCGGTCTTGTTTAATTTTATATTACTTTAGAAAATTTGATGCTAACAAGTCTCTATTGACTTAAGCGTAAAAATATCTCAAAGAATATAAAGTTTAGACATTGGATCATGATCCACTTTTTGATATTTATACTTACAACAATGATATGAAAATTAGCAATGGTACCAAAAACTTGATCCCGCACTGAATATATATATACTGATGATTCTGTTATGGAATTTATGATTTATATTGTGGACACTACGCAAGTATACGTATCGTTATCGAGTAATATAGGGCTCTAATGGAGTCCTAGATATCGATCCCACAAGGAAGTTAGAGAATTTCAAAGAAAAATTAAAGTACACTTACTCACTAAATTAGTATACGGAAATTAAGAACACTTATACTAAAACTATTGCTCAAAAAGGCTTAAATGTAAGATTCTAATTTTGAAAAGCATCTTTCTCCTTGTTGAGGGAATTAAGTGAATGATGAATTAAATGAGTTTTTTTTTAATTGTATTGTGCCAAATAGGAGCATTCCTATTTTTTACCCTTTGGTCCAGGTGCAAAGAACATTGACTAGTCTTATGTTTAGTTACTGAATCATGCGGCTAGGCCGGGAGGATACCGACCGCCACTTCGTAGCTCCCACGTTCCCCTCGCCCGAGGGCTAACATCTACACTTCAGCTCCCAAATAATAGGATAGAATTGAAGATTTTAGTCTGTCACACTAAAATGTCTAATTCTACGCCCGATAGTTAATATTTTCCTATTTATTTGCACCCTCCTTCAAAGGCTTTTGACTTCCCTGAATCTTGGATGTAATCTTTACTATAGTTGATAATTCAACATATGTTAACAAATCAATTGGCCAGATTAAAAGCAAATTAAGATTTAAGTAAAAGATTAGCACAATTTCTATTTTTATATTTTTAGGCACAACTAATTTAATTCATCATTTCACAAAATCTCAATAACAAGGAGAAAGACTAAGGAAACTACTCAGAATGCATGGGAAAAATAACACAAATCATGGATTTCATTAAAGTTAACAAAAAATAAACAAATATACTTATCTCAATTCTTCTCCCTAGCGAGACTCTCAAGTTCCTTCGACTCTTCCTTCTAGTACAAGACACTTAATTAAACTCACCAAGATGCTAAACACACTTAAACACTCTATCTACACACTAGGAAGACTCTATATAGAAACTAAAAGACTCTAGAATGACACACCACCGACTAAAATTCGTCTCTATTTATGAAGGATTCTAATCTCCAAAGGTTGATTAAGCATCTCTTCAAAAAGCGTCCAAGTTCATTAGTATCCGGCTCAATTCAATCGTCTCACCGTCGGCGGGCTCGATCTCGCCGTCAGCGAGCTTCTAGAAGGTGGGCTAACCGCACCGATCTCGCCGTCGGCCGGGCTCGATCTCGCCATCGGCAAGCTCTTTATAAAATATCCAAAAACTCTCGGAAAAATCTTGCCATCGGCGGCTTAAATCTCGTCGTCGGCGGGATAGTTTAATTTTTCATCAAATTGAGTCCTTTTTCTCCAAATCGCTTCTTTTGTGCTTTTTGCTTTCGATACTTATAATTCCTCATTCCTGCAATAAAACATAGAAAATACCTTTCTTTAAAGTACAATTTCATATAAAATTGGTATGAAATTCTTAATATATTTTCTAGTGATCAAATCACTATATTTCATATATGAGTAAAAAGGAGATCAAGTTAACATTCATTATGATTGCTTATAATTTGTGTTACTGAGTCTATATTGATCTTACCATTCTAAATTACCTATTTTGGAGAACGAAACTTTGAAATTTGACGTTAGGCGAAACGGAGTCGAACATGGTTCCGGCGCCAGCGCTGCGATTTGGCGCCTAAGCGCCACGATGCATCGGATCGTGTCAAAACCGAAAATCTTCGGCTTTCACACGATTTTCTCTTATAAATGACCCTTTCTTCGTCCCCAATCCCTAAGCAATCATTATTTCTACCCATACACTCCATTCTTGAGAGATTAGAGAGGATTTTTGAAGAAATGGAGCGGATAAATCTTGGAGAAGAGGCTAGAGACAAGGTCTCAAAGGATCCTCAACCCTACTTCAATGGTTTCATCGATGTAAGTTTGGAGAAAATTTCTAGTCGTCTAGATAAATTTGAAGCAGAATTTAAAAGCATTGGAGATTGCCTCCATGAGATGTATCATCAAATTGAACATCTGGAATGGCAGGCGAAACTTCAATTTGATCATCTAGCGGCTTATCAAGATGCTCAAGTGGAAATGTATGCGAAGAACAATTGGATCAAAGAGAAAACGGCTAGTGGATTTTCTGAGAGCGTTAGTATTCTTCCCCAGTAGGCCAAGCAATCTCCATTGTGAAGATAATGGGAATTAGATAGTGATATGGTGAGATTGTGATTTATCTAGTGCGTCGTTGTATCGATTTAGTGAATGGATTGTGTTTGTTTGTGTGTTTTCTTTCATGTTCAATGTGTGTTGTATTTGCTTTTAAATTTGTGTTGTTTGATCGTTGTTAGAACTTGAATCATGTTATGATACTTATCTGAATTGTATTGAGCCCGAAATTGAAAATCATGAATGGAATTAGAAGAGTTTGATTTAAACTTGTGTTTAATTGGTGGATTTCATTTTTAATTTATAAGATTTTTTGAAAATATTTTGGAAGATGGAAATTGAAGCAATACTCTTATATGAGTAATTAGAAATTTAAATTATGAATTTTGCTGGAAAATAAAATTTTTTAAGTGATTTTTTTTAAGGGGAGTCTGGCACCTAGGCGCCAGAATTCGGCGCCTAGGCGCTGGTTCGGCCTGCTTACCCGAAAATCACCATTTAAACCCCCATTAGCCATTTTTGACGCTTAAGCTTCATCCCCTTCCTCTTTTTCATGAAAACCCACCTTCTAAATCCATTTTGAGATCAAAACATCAAGATTTTGAGCCCGAAATCACTTGATTTCTTCATCTCAAGGTCAGATCTACACTCTAATCCATTTATTTTTGATTTTCACCATAATTTTTCCTATTTTTGGCTAAAAACCAAAATTTTGAGAAAAATTTTGATTTTTAGTGTTTCGCATGAATTTCTAAACTCATTTTAAGTTTCTTAATCTTAAAAAGACTTTAATTTTTTGATTCCTTAATTTATTTGTGTTTTCTTTCACGTTTAGATGACACCAAAATCTAAGCGAGGAAAGGCACGAGAAAATTTCGACGAGTAGCAAGTTCGCGATCGCGGCGGCGCATTTTCGCTATCACGAATTTGCGACGTCCGGAAAATTTTACTCGAGCGAAGCTTTACAATCCCGGTGAAATGATCGAGAACACGATCGTTGCGCACAACTGGCAACGATTCTGTTACCGCTGTTGCTGTTATTCCAGTCGTGCGCAAATTTTATGCTAACTTTTTGGATGCGGAAGACTACGAAGTCTTCTTCAGAGGTGTTGAAGTAGGATTTACAATAGAAAGGATCAATCTTTTTTATGGACTACCACCTACCATCGAGTGTCACTATTCTGGATTATCTCCATCTGAGGGAGATCTTGAGATGATTATTGCTTATTTGACTGACGGCACTGGAGCTTGGAAGATCCGGAACGATAAACAGATAAATTTCAAATCTTCTAAGTTAAATGGTATTTCAAAGGCATGGCATTACTTTATTTCTGCAAGACTTATACCTTCCAACCACCTGAGCGAAGTGACTAGAGATCGAGCTATCTTAAACTACTGCATTTAGGAGAGGAAGCCGATAGATGTCGACAGTATTATTTATGATTACGTGGAGTCTATTGCTAGATCCAAGTACTTCCGTAGGACTAGGATTCCTGTCGACCTCATTTTTTACGAGGTCTTCTCTCTCTCTCTCCGTAGTACTTAGGATCTAGCCATAGGGCTTCTCCTTGACTATCTTAGAGGACTAGAAATGGGACCCATCACTTAGAAACCCAAACACTTCTTGACTCCCTTTAAACCACACATGCCTGATTAACAACCCCCAAGCCACTTGGAGGGTTAAAACCAACATGTGGAGGTTTAAAGGATGAGTTCCCTATAGGACTCTTTGGCCTTAGGATTACCACGGTGGCCCGGTCCGGTGAGGGTAAGCTTGCACACACCACACACCCACACACACATTCCAAATACTAAAACTACCTTTAACCAATTTGACTTCCCGACTCATGTAGATAATTTATATGGATGGACCTTAACCCCTAAGCCCCCGGCTAAGAGGGTTAGGAACAACATAGTGAGTTCCTAAAATGAGTCCCGACCACGATAAAAATGTATAGAGAAATTTATACCAATTTTATATGAAATTGCACTTTAAAGAAAGGTATTTTCTTTATTTTATTACAGGAATGAAGATTTATAAATAATGAAAGCAAAAAGCACAAAAGAAGCGGATTTGGAGCAAAAAGGACTCAATTTGATGAAAAATTGAACTGTCCCACCGACGGCGAGATTTAAGCCGCCGACGGTGATCTATTAAAAAATATACCTATTTCTTTATGTCTTAATTCTTATCAATTAAGGATATTATGCTTTAATGAAATGTATTTTTTCTGTGTTTTTGGATGTAGGTGATGTAAAAAGGTCCAAAAAGGAAAAAGGAGCAAAAATGGAGCAAAATACAAAAAGTATAAAAAATATGGCCTGGCGCCTAGGCGCCAGAAATTGGCGCCTAAGCGCCAGATTCAATACAAAAACTGTCAAGTTTTTGACAACGTTTGAATGGTTATTTTGACAGAGTGAGAGTTTATTGGACATTCTAGAAGACTGGCAGTTGTTCCTTGATAATAGGACATGAGATATATTGCATTTGGACGCTCCAAAACGGTTTTAATCACGAAGAGGTGCGAGCCAAAGTGAAGAGGTGCGAAGAACTGGACGCGGTGTCCAGCGCCTAGGCGCCAGATTCCGGCGCCTAGGCGCCAAACAGACCTTCTAGAAGATTCATTGAATGTGGACATATTTTGAAAAGGTGCCTGTCAGCATATTTTAAGGTTATGTGTTGTATTTTAAAAAGGGGTCTCCTACAGAAGTTGTCGGCGAATTTTAGATTTTAAATGTAATTTAAATATACATATATATAATTTAGAAAGTAGCATTTGATTTTGAAAGTAATTTTAAGTTTGAAAATTTTAAGATATGAAATCAAACCGATCTCACATCCCAAATAGTTTATATAAACGAGCACCGCACCACAAACCGTATATCTATCCCGGAGGATAGACACACTGCTTGATGATGGGGCTCGGTTAAATAAACTAGAAGATTTGTGACATCCGTTTGGTCTGCGAACCAATTTTATAAGCCAACAAGTTCCCCTGCTTAATATAAATGAATTAAGCGGGGGTTTATATTACTCGGGTTCTTAAAGTTCCCTATAAGGGCAAGCCCCTATAGTTAATTACATCTTAAATGATGAGAATCATTTAAGAAAACTCTCGATAATGATCAGTGATTTTGCTCTCAAGAATTTCAAAGTTTAAGGTTTTCAAAGGATTGGATTTTGAAATTTTCAATAGGGATTAGCTCAAATTTGGAACAGTTTATTTTAAGAGTCCAAAGGGAGAGAAGTAGGAGAAGCTGAGGATCCAAGAAGAATCTTGACAACTTCCTAAACTATCCTATGGTTTGGTTTCAATTCGAGAATTTATTTAATGTTTCAATCCCGTCAATTTTAATTAATTAGGACTTATATTCGTATGACATGATCATACAAATAGCTCTCGAAGATATGAGGGTTTATGTCGTATCGAACGACTACCCTCGAGTCCTAAGACCGGTTATGGCTTAATTTACATGACATGATCATGCAAATGCCTAACGAAGAGTTGAGGATTTATGTTGCAATAGGCAAACTACCTCGAAATCCTATGGCTTTAGTTTTGGTTTCAGTTTAGGGACTATCCTAAAGGTTTTGGTTTTCATGCAACAGTCTTGTTTAACATGCAAGAAAAAGTAAAGTACGGTGCATGTAAGTAAATTGCAATAAAGTAAATTACAATAAAATAAAAGCATACCTGGAGGGTCTTCCCGTCATCCCAAGCTACACTTAAAACACATGTTAAGGCATTTAAATATTTCAACAAATACCAGGTAAAGCTAAGGGAAGGGTTTTGGTTGTCTATCAAATTCCTAATCCTATAGCTAGTCATCTCCTATGACGTCTAGGTTGTTGGTTTGGTTTAAGGATGATTTTGTTCATCAAAGAACAATTAAATTCAATTGTTCTTCTAAAACATCCATTCATATTGAGGAAGTGCTTAGGACGAGTCCTAAACATCTTTTCAATACTTCTGGGATATTTCGAGTCCAAGTAAATTTAGTTGCACAGATGAATTAATCATCCAGGAGTTTAGTTATACATTGTATCTTGCTCAGTGAACTTGGGTATTTGATTACTTGATGAATGAACTGACATCTCACTTAATACTCTATTTAAGAGTTATAATAATTAAAGCCTTTAAGGGCAAGTTGGTTTATTGCGAATTTTAATCAAATTAATTGAAAGTTTGAGTTAATAGTTTAGATTGTTTTAATTTAATTATGAGGTTTTAATTAATAATTTTAAGTTTGGAATAGTGTTCAAATTATTTTAGATTTATTTCTTAATGATTTCATTTAGGTTTGTTGTTAAATGATTTTAATTCAATTTGATTTTAATTTAATTTAATTTAATTTAATTTAATTTAATTTTTATTTTAATTTAATTTAATTTAATTTTAATTTAATTTAATTTTTATTTAATTTAATTTAATTTAAGTTAATTTAATTTAATTTAATCTAATTTAATTTAATTTTAATTTAATTTAATTTAATTTATTTTTTGATTTAATTTAATTTAATTTTAATTTAATTTGAATTTTAATTTAATTTAATTTTAATTGAATTTAATTTTAACTTAATTGGATTTAATTTAATTTAAATTTTGATTTTTAATTTTAATTTTAATTGTTAGTTTTAGTTTAACTTTAATTTTAATTTGATTTTAATTTAATTTGTTTTAATTTTAGTTTTAATTATTAATTTAGATTATTATTTTAATTTTTTAATTAAGAATTAAATATTGTTAAAGTGACTCATTTAGGGATTTTTAAATTAAAGAATAAATGTCCTCTTAATAATATCCCTATTTTAATGATCCAAATTTAAATATATTCTTTCCAAAATTTAAATTATTTAATTAATTAAAGTTTCATTTTTGATATTTTCAAAGTGTTTAATGGGTTCCCACCCCTTATTTTCCCTAAGTTTCAATCATCCAAGAGAAAATTAAAATCAAATATTTTACCCTCTATTTTGATTAAACCTAAAGTTTTAATTAAGGGTTAAAATTTTTTAATTACCTTTATGCCCTTTTAAGCTTATTTATTACATAACTCACTAAATTGAGCTCAAATGAATTTGAAATTTTTATGTCACCTCACTCACATGTCAATTAAGACATTAGAGGAGAAAATGTGATTTTTCTGAATTTAATTTATTTATATAATTATTTTTAGTAGAAAATAAAGGTTTTCAAAGAAAATTCAACAACATGACCAAGGTAAAGTTTCTATCCTTAAGAAAATTATGGGATGTTCCTAATGACTAGAGGACCACTTGGACCAATTTTGGTGATTTTTTGAGTTATATTTTATTTATTATAATTATTTTGAGTTATATAGTATTAATTAATTATAAAATAAAATAAAAGTTAAAAAAAGTATTTTATATTTTTCTTAAATTTCTCTAACCTCAAGGAGTCCAAAGAAATAAATTTTATAATTTTCTAATTTTTCTTTGATTTATTAGAATTATTTCAGTGAAAATGTTTGGAAATTCATTTTTTAATTCAAAAATTGTTTTAGGCTTTTAAAATTCAATATCTTATCCTAGAGACTTAGGAAAAGCATTTGGTTTGTTCCTAAGTGATTAGGAGTTAAAATTGTGACATTTTTATGAATTTTAATGTTTTTGTGATTTTTATTATTTTTTAATTATTAAAAATATTAAAATAAGCTTAATAACGAAAATTTTTTAGAAAAATCTAATTTTAATTTTCTTAGACTCCTCGGATATCAGTAGAAGTCCCAAAACCAATTTGGTGAATTTTTGAAATGTATTTTTGGAGTTATGAACTTTTAAAGTTTAATTTTATCCATGTGACTTAATTAATCCATTTAGTGTGGTTAAACATTTCCAATTGATTTCAAATTTTTATTTGAGGTTCCTCCGATCCTAAACATCAGTGGAGAATTATTTTCATATCATTTCCATGTGTGGTCAATCCTAATTAATTAAAATTCAGTTTTGAGTAAATAGGCCAATTAGGATTATTTTTAATGAATTAACTCAAACCATAATTATCCTAGGGTCTTCTGATCCTAAGAAAAATCTCCAAATTTTCCTAGAATTTTCTAAGTAATATGCTAATTTATGGAATTAAAATATCGCAAACAGTGACATAAACTTGGAAAATGCATAACTCTTCATAGAAATGGCCTATGATCTTGAAAAATTCAGGGAATGTTCCTAAGATCAGAGGCTTCAAAAGCCCTATGGTCTCATGCCATGGTGAGTTGTATACATGCATAGAGAATTGAATGATTGAAAACACTATTTAATTAATTAAAAATAAAATATGCATCAAATAAATATAAAATCACTTCCGCATTATTCTCCTAATTTCAGTGAGCAAGAGGGTATTTTTATTTTATTTTTTTGAGTTTTCTATGAAAAGTTATGAGTTTTTGAAGTTTAGGTTCAAAAATAAATCAAGAAAAATCCATTTCCAGCTCAAATGACACGTGTCGCGCTGCTACTGGCTGGCGTGGTTTCCTGTTCACGGATGAAGTTGCCGTCCAACTCCATCAGCGCCGTCCGTTGGATACATGCCTGATCGGAGGGCTGCTGCTCCTCTTTCCTTGTTCTATTCACTCAAAACTGTCCAACTTCAAACATTGATATCTCCCTCGATTCTCAACGAAATTGAATGAATTTTTTTTTTAAAATGATTGTCTAATCGAGTAGCACACATCTATATGGTGATGATATACTTAAAGCATGTGAATAATTACGTGAAAATTAAAACATGCTCGGTTGGAGGAGAAAAATTTGATACCTTTGTCCAAGAGGTGAGGCCTCAATCGGAAATGGTTGGATCGAGCTTAGGAGTGCTTAGAGAAGCTTTGGGAACAATTTGCGCGAGTTTCCCCAAGGTAATCTTTGCATCTCCTCCAATCGCCATGGAGGTGGGGTTTAAATAAGGAAGTTTATGGTGGAGCTTGGGTGGCCATGAGGGTTGGCTTGGTTCATTCACCAAGGTTTTTTTTTTGCTGAGAGAAACTCACATGATTGAGCTTGATCTTGGTGCAATCAATTGGTTATGCCATGTGTAAAGTCAAAGATTTAGATGACATGGTGTAAGGAGCATTTTTGGTCCAATTTTGGTCAATTCATGGTTTTGGCTTGGTTCATTCACCAAGGTTTGATTTGGGCTGATGTGAGATCATTTGGGTTAGCCTCACATGTGTGGTGAAGTCCCCATCCAAGGTGAGGTGGCCAATTTTAGTTAAAGTGTATCATGAATGGGGTTAAAAAAGGTTTAGTGAGGGCTTAGGAAAGGCTCCCCTCTTCTTGCCATAAGTGGAATGGTGAGGTGGAAAGGGCTCCCCATGGCTTGCATATGGCTTATGCATGGCTCCATGGCTTCATTTAGCTTACTCATGGCTTGGGAAAAGGTTGGCTCACTTGCATGGAAAAAGGGTTATTTGGCATTTTGAAAACTTTAGATTCCTTTGATTGGAGTTGTCATGATGCTACAAATGGGTTGATTTCATGATGGTTTAAGACTTTGGTCAAATAGAATTATCAAAGGAATGATAAAGAAAAGGTTTCATGTGGGCTTGGGGATGGATTTTGGGCTTTTGAATTTGATGGAAAGTGGGCTTTTAAAGGCTTTATGGAAATGGGCTTTTAAGTTTGAAAACAAATTGGTGGATGGAGATTTTGTGAAAGATTGGGCTAAAAAAATGTTGGGTTTAGTTTAGGAGTGTGGCATGAGTGATTTGGAGAAGGTTTGGTGTCATTTGGAATTGAAATAGGTTTAATTTGGGCCTTTTTGGTAATGGGGCCCAAAATGGGTCAAATTGGGCTAACTTTAGCTATCTTGGGTTAATGTTGGTTTAAGGTTGGATTTGATGTAAAATTAATGTTGAGAAATGTTTAGGGGAGTGTTATAAAGAGTTTTCAACTTTGGTTGGGCTTTGATTTTGGGATTTGGGCCTATTTGGGTTAGGTTTGGGTTTAGGCCAATTTAGGGGATTTAGGCTCAAATTGAAATTGGATCCAAATTTCAATCAAATTGGGCTTGGATTTGGTCTAAATTGACATTGGGGATATTGAATTGAAGTTTAGAATTGAATTGGACCAAAATTGAGGTCAATTGGGTTGGTTTAGTGGGACATTGGGTCTACTTGGGTTAAGAATGAGACAAATTAAGGGTTTTGGTAAAAGTGGGTTAAATTGAAAAAATTAGCCCATGGTGTAGTTGAACAAAATGAAATTGGGAATATTTGGGATTTTCTGGAAATTTTTTGGGAATTTTCGGAATTTATGGAATTTTTGGCTAAGAAGGGCATTTTGGGTATTTGGAGGGTATTGGGGGGTACTTTTGGAATTTTTTGTATTTTTGGCTATGGATGATTAATTTGAGTGGGGGAAATGTTTAGGACTAATTTTGAGGAATTTTGGGTAATTTAGGTGATTTTGCAAATTTTGGGTAGTTTCAAGGGCATTTGGTAGGTTTAGTGGGTGTAGAGCCAAGGGGGTCAAAAATTGAAATTTTGGAAAATGAAAATTGATCAAATTTGAGTAGAATGGAATCACTTTGGTTGAGCCATGAAGCCATATTAAGCTCATAAGAGCCATGAGAGGACTCATTTGAGGCATTCACTATGTTGTTCCTAACCCTCTTCGCTGAGGGCCTGGGGTTAAGGTCCATCCATATGAATTACCTACATGAGTCGTGAAGTTAAGCTAGGCATGAATAGTTTTAGAATTTGGAATGTGTGTGAAAGTGTAATGTGTGCAGGTGAACCCTCACCGAACTAGGCCACCTGTGGTTGTTCTAAGGCTCGACTCATCCTATGTGAATTCATCCTTACATCTCCACACTCGACTTTCAATCTACCAAAGGGGTTTGGAGGTTTATGGTCATCTCGTGGGGTTTAAGAAGAGTTAAGAGGTGTCTCGAATTTCTAAGTGGTGGGTTCCATTTCTAGTCCTCTAGTGATAGTCAAGGAGAAGTCCTATGGCTAGCATCCTAAGCACTAAGGAGAGAAAAGACCTCACCAAAAATGAGGTCAACAAATGGACCCCCAACATGTGTGGTGTGTCGAAGGAGCACACCGCGCGTATTGGTGTTGACCGAAGAGATCAACCGAACCAACACATACGTCAAAAACAACTCTCTCAGAATAAATGGAAGGAGCGAAGAAAGTTTCCGCTGGGGAGTATCTGGTGGATTTTCACCATGGAAGAATACCGGGCTCTCGCTGGGGATGAAATGTGAAATCCTTCAAAATGAAGCAAAAGAATTTAAAATTTCACATTACAAAGGGGGATACAATCGAATTTGATTTAGAGCTTAAGATTGAAAATTTCAAGATTTGAGTTGAAGATTTGGAGTTTGAAATTTGAAGTTTGAAATTTTGTTTTGAATTTGAAGTTTGGAATTTTAGTTTAAATTTGAAGTTTGGAATTTTAGTTTGAATATGAAGTTTGGAATTTTGGTTTAGTTGATGTGTGATTTCATTTAAGTTGAAAATGTTGATTTTGAATCTGAATTTGAGGTTTTCAAATAATTCCATTCTGCGAAAGTTTGCAAGAAAAGTTTCAATTTGGTAAGATGAATTGATCGAATTTGAATGAGAGATGGAAGCTCGGCTCCAGCCTCCGAATTGAAATGAGAACTTGAAGTTCGGCTCTAGCCTCAAGAATTGATGTTCTACGATGAGAACGTTAACTTGAACCATTGCGATAGAAAATGATCTTAAAGCAATGCGGTGTTGGATGCTGTGATCCTCAACCTCTAAAATTTAACAGGAACCATTTCAAAGCAATGCGGTATCGGATGCTGGGATCTTCAACCTCTGAAATTTGAAATTTTGAATTTGAACCATCGCGATAGTGGAAAGAACCTAAAGCAATGCGGTATAGGATGTAAAATCCTCAACCTCTAAAATTTGATATTTGATTTGAACCATCGCGATAGGGAAAGAACCTAAAGCAATGCGGTATCAGATGTAAAATACTCAACCTCTAAAATTTGATTTTTAATTTGAACCATTGCGATAGGGAAAGAACCTAAAGCAATGCGGTATCGGATGTAAAATCCTCAACCTCTAAAATTTGATTTTTGATTTGAACCATTGCAATAGGGAAAGAACCTAAAGCAATGCGGTATCAGATGTAAAATCCTCAACCTCTAAAATTTGATATTTGATTTGAACCATTGCGATAGGGAAAGAACCTAAAGCAATGTGGTATCGGATGTAAAATCCTCAACCTCTAAAATTTGATTTTTGATTCGAATCATCAGCGATAGGGAAAGAACCTAAAGCAATGCGGTATCGGATGTAAAATCCTCAACCTCTAAAATTTGATTTTTAATTCGAACTATCGCGATAGTGGAAAGAACCTAAAGCAATGTGGTATCGGATGTAAAATCCTCAACCTCTAAAATTTGATTTTGATTTGAACCATTGCGATAGAGGAAAGAACCTAAAGCAATGCGGTATCGGACGTAAAATCCTCAACCTCTAAAATTTGATTTTTGATTTGAACCATCGCGATAGGAAAGAACCTAGCAATGCGGTATCGGATGTAAAATCCTCAACCTCTAAAATTCGATTTTGATTTAAACCATCGCGATAGGGAAAGAACCTAAAGCAATGCGGTATCGATGTAAAATCCTCAACCTCTAAAATTTGATTTTGATTCGAACCATTGCGATAGGGAAAGATCCTAAAGCAATGCGGTATCGGATGTAAAATCCTCAACCTCTAAACTTTGATTTTTGATTTGAACCATCGTAATAGTGGAAAGATCCTAAAGCAATGCGGTATCGGATGTAAAATCCTCAACCTCTAAAGTTTGATTTTTGATTTGAACCATCGTGATAGGGAAAGATCCTAAAGCAATGCGGTATCGGATGTAAAATCCTCAACCTCTAAAATTTGATTTTTGATTCGAACCATTGCGATAGTGGAAAGAACCTAAAGCAATGCGGTATCGGATGTAAAATCCTCAACCTCTAAAATTTGATTTTTGATTTGAACCATTGTGATAGGGAAAGTACTTAAAGCAATGCGGTATCGGATGTAAAATCCTCAACCTCTAAAATTTGATTTTTTGATTTCACGATTGATTTGCAAAGATTTGTAGTGTCAACTTGAAAAGTGTAGAATTTCGGTGTTTTGAGGATGTCATGAAAGTTGTAAAAGATTTTTGTAGAAAGAAACAGATTAGGAGGGAATATGAGGATGTCACATATCCCATTCAAAAGAGTTGATCGAAAAGTTACTGGTTTGGATTGGATACGATTCCTCGCCATCAGAACCAAATCAAAAACCTCGTGGCTCCGTGTCATTGGAATCAACTGCTCCTACCTCAAACAAGGAAGAGAATTGAAGGGATTGGATTTTAGATTTGAAAGTTTGAATTTGACTTTTATCGGGATTTGATTTGAGATTCAAATCGAGATTAGATTTGAAAGTACCGATTGGAGATTCAGCATTCGAGGTTTATTTTTAAAATCGAGATTCTTTTTTTTTGATGATTTGAGTTCATTTTGATTTAGATTTCAATTTGATTTCGGATTTCATTTTGATTTGAAGTTTGTTTGTTATCTTATTCGATTTTTTTTTAAGTTTTCATTTTTCATTTTTTATTTATTTGTTGTCATTCGTTAAGGGATTTATTGTTGGTTTTTTTTTAAGTTTTATTTTATTCATTTATGTTTCATAAATATTTATTTTTTTATTTTTATTTTTTTTAGTTAAGGTTTGGCCCTAGTCAAAAGCAAGTGCGGCATCTCGTGCTTCGTAGAATGAGGTCCGTCTTTGAAACATCATGATGCTCGTACTTCTTGAGGTATCATCCATCGACCGAAGACGTTTGTAGAAAATGACCTATTCTTCAAGGTACTATTGAAATTATATCCTTTCAAGTACCTACAAAGATATGTTATTTCTACGTACACCACAAACTCGAAGAGACAGGAACTTCGTAGCTTCGTCCGTAATGGCCGTCACTCTTTACCGTTCGATTTAGGAGGATTGTTTAGGTTGTCTTTGCGAAGTTGCCCCGGCGCCCTTCGAATTGATGTTGGAGTTGTATCCGCTAGTGTACGCTTGATGCTCTTTGATCCGACATTGGATAAGTATTTGTCGGGACCGAAGACATGACTTCGTGTTCGAATTTCTATTAATTTTTAATAATCGGGCCCTTTTACTTCAATTCTTTCTTTCCGGGCCTAAGTAGATTCAAAATTTATGCTCATATAATAGAAATATTTTTCATTGGTCAAAGATATTTCTGAGTCAATTAATGACCGACCAAAAGACATAAAATCACTTGACTCTTTTCAAAGCATAATATCAGAGCAAACTTCTTAAGGTAGTCTTTCAAGTTTCATTAATCGGGGGAGGATTAAGACACCAATTTTTGATTATATGCTTGCCTCAAGCTTCTTCTCAGGGAGCCTTTTTATTTCCTTCTCTTCTTTTTTTTTTAGCTTTTCTTTTTTTTTCTCTTTTTTTTTATTATCCATTTTTCATTGAGGATTACTATATCTGGTGGAGCACATGTTAAAGATTTTGAATGCCTGAATTGGGGCACCAATTTTTGATTTTGTGCTCACCTCAAGCTTCTCCTCCGATTTTTTTTTGCTCCTTTTGTTTTTTGAGAATTATCGTATCCGATGACGGCATATTTCATTTAAAGATTTTAAATGTCGAAACTCCCCTAATTAATAATTCCGAAATGTTCCTTAACGTGAATCCTGGAATATTATAACTTATTTGAAAGTCCGGACCCAGCCACATTGCAGAAAATTAAAAGACCCTTGATATCCCGGATCAATTACTCGTATTTCAACCACACTGCTTCATTCAAAATCTAATTAGGACCCAGTCTGAATTCCTTCAAGTGAAGACCCAGTTATCACGACATAAATTTCATTCTTTCTGAAGTTACTGTCTTATCAAAATATTCAAGTTTGAGCTTTCCAAATATCGAACAATTCTGGACAAAAACAAACTCCTTGTCTTTCATTCATCGCAGTAAGAGAGATGGTACATACCAATACTGATCATACTAATATCTTCTTTTAGCAACAAAAGTAGTACAATAGTAGCCAAGAGGCATTTCATTCATTGGCTAGTCAGATAGGAATAGATTAGAACAAACAAATCGACCGAAATCATATCGATATAACCTTTTTCATGTTCCTTTCAAATATTCTTCCGGATTGTTACATTCCCCTTCTTAAAATTCTCTTCAAGCCGCCTTTGAACTTGCAACACTCTTCTATGGTGTGTCTAACGAACCTGTGGTATGGACAGTATCTTGGATGTCCTTTCTTATTGATTTCATCCGGTCTTTTTGGTTCAGGTAACCGGAATTCAGGGTTCTTGATTAGATTGCGGAACATCTTTCTTGCTGCTTCGTCTTTAAAAGAGTACACTTTGTTTGTTCAAGCAACCATTGTTGGAACTTGTCTTTCATTTGTCTGGTAAAGTCTTTGTTGAAAGGATTGCTGAGCGTTTTGCCTGGGACGTTGGAAGGTCCGCTGGTGTTGTTCGGCCTGTACTTGCAAATGTCGCTTTCCCATGTTAACCACAACAATTGTCTCAGATTCCTTCTCGAATATCCTCGTTGGCTCCAGCTCGTTGGCTTTTCCAAGAAAACCAAGTTGTTTAGCTTCTTCTTGAAGTCTTCCGGCTTTATTAAGTAACTTCTCGAATGTTTTGATGGTGAATCCCTTGAGCAAGAAACCAACTGGACCGTGAATGCTCTTTAGAAGAATTTCAACCGCGTGCCGCTCTTGCAATCGTGGCTTGCATCTCATGCCGAGATTTCTCCAACACATGATGTATTCCATCAAGGTTTCATCCGGCTTCGTTTCTCTACCACAAGATAACGATACATGATGTGGTGCCGAGCTCCGAAGAACCGTTTAACAAAAAGATGCTCCATTTCGTAAATGTTCTTAGCGAACCATTTGATAACTCTGCATACCAATCAAAGGCAGCTCCAGTGAGGCTATTCACAAATTGGCGGAACAAAAGTGCTTCGCTACCCCCCGCGTTGCAGCAGCTTGCTCGGAAGTGTGCAACATGTTGTCGGGGATTTCTAGTTCCATCAAAAGTTTTGAACAACGGTGATACGAAACCTCTGGGGTACTGAACGGTATCAAACTCTTCTGGGTAAGGTCTACCCTTTGAAGCTAATTCCTCCATTTCTGATTGGACCAGGGTTTCTTTCACCTGTTGTTCTACTATCTGCTTAATGTCACTCTCCAGCATCAGACCCTGAACTAGATCCTTCTTCAATTGTTTGTCAAAGGTGGACTCCTTTCTTTCATCCATAACATGAACAATTTCTGGTTGGTTTGCTTCCAAACTTGCTATTGGTAATGACTGCGACGATACCCTTGAATGGTAGCCATGACGACCATTATTTCCTCTAATTGTTTCTTCATTTGACCTATCTGCTCATCCCGCTGTTGAATGGTCATTTGAAACTCATCCGCGGTGTTCTCCTTAGTGGGTAAAGGAGCGTCGCACGAGGATGGTGTGGCCTCCGTCTCGATGACGTTGATCTCCGCAAAATCACCTTCCATGTAATCTAGTAGGCTGTAATTTCCATTTTCGACATCTTCTTTCTAGTTTTAAAATAGTTGTGCAATGTCAACTCGGAGCTTCTCTATGGCAGAGTCAATCGAATTTCCTTTGAAAATTTTTAGGTCAACCGGGGACTTTTGAGGAACATCACTTATCCCCTCGAGCACTGGCGTCATTGTATAGAAGCCAAGCGAAACATCCGAAATCATATTCACAGAACCTTTTTCAGGTTCTTTTAAACATTCCTTCGGGATTGATATGTTCCCACTTTGAAGTTTGTTCTCGAGCCAGTTCTTGAAGGTGAAGCAGTCATCTATCCTGTGTCCGAGCATCCGGTGGTAAGGGCAGTACAACGGGTGATCTTTCTTGTCCACATCCTCTAGTTTCCTGGGCTCTGGCAACTGGAATCCGTCCTTCTCGATCAGACTACGGAACATCTTGCCAACCGCTTCGTTTTTAAAGGAGTATTCCTTACTTAAAAGCTCCTTCGGACTCGCGTGTCGGCCCGTGTGGTTTCGCCGAGATGGTCGTTGACTCACTCGGCAGCACTCGGCGCGAAAACAATTCTCAAATCACAGGCTGTGTGGTTTTCCTTTACTTTGCTTTCGATGACCACATCGTCCACGTAGCATTCGACTTGATCGTGGATGACTATCAAAACTTGTCATTGTTTTCTGGTAGGTTGCTCCTGCGTTCTTCGGGTCCGAATGGCATCACCGGTAGCACATTATACTCCGATCGCGCGTTCGAATGCCGTAAGTTTTTCATCTTCTCGATTTTTTCATTTTATCTTATTGTATCCCGAAGATCCATCCATGAATGAGAATATTTCATGTGTTAAATAATGCTCATCATTAATTTTGGGATCGGTAGAGGAAATTCTTCTTCTCCGGACATGCCTTGTTTAAATCTCCCGAAATCCACACAAATTCCGATCCGCCATTCTTTCTCTCGGCTGGTACCACATTGGTTAACCAAGTCGGGTATTCTTCTTCAGCATCTATTAGCTTTTAACTTCAATATGACTTGTTGTTCGATTTTTAGACGCATTCTTCTGGAACCTTGTCTCGACCGGAACAAGGTGATCCACTCTCAAACCCATAATCGCGACCTCCGGAGCTAAACTCGGCATCTCATCGTAGCTCCAAGCAAATAATCTTAAATTCCATTAATAACTTGATAATTTCGGAGTCTTCTTTATTGAGTAATGAGCTAACAAAGGTAGGTCTAGGCTCTTCGCTAGTACCTAAGTTAACTTCCGTTAACTCATCTATCAGAGATTTGATCTCTTCTTCGAACTCCTAGCATTTCCAATTCTGAAATCTTTAAATTCTTCAGTAGTTTCCATGCAATTTTCATTAGACTCACAAGTGACAACCAAGTAATCTAAGATCGTCAACCGATCCTACCGTGCTGAATCCGAGACCATGTTTTGAATTGGGTGGATGACCGGAAAGGCCCTACAATTTTTCAAAATGTCGTGATTTCCACTCGTCCATTGTCGAGGTAAGAAACCACGCCGAATTAGATTTTCAACAATGTAGGAGTACCACCAAAAGGTAATTCCATTTATTCCGATGAAGGTACCTTCAAATTGTACATTATTTTCGCCAGAGGAAGGAGCACCACTAGAGAATTCCGATGAAGCCATGACCGCCATGCCGTACCTCTTCGACCATCTTACCCTCGATCTGTTAGAATGGATCGTCGTGTCATAGTATGTACATGGTGGTTAATCTTCGTACATCGATTTATATTTTCCTTCATTCTTTTCATCTTCGTAGTGGATTCTTGAATATGTTTTTTCTTCGACTTATCACACCGGCTTCTTGCTTCGATTTCTTTTTCTTCTTCGAACTATCTTCCCAATCAACATTGATGGCTGGTTTCCTTCCGTACAACTCCGTCCCAACGTCTCCGCCACGACCTCGTCCCCGGCCTCGACCTCGGATGCGGTTGTGGAGAAACCTTCACCATCTCACCGTAAGGAGTGGTGAGTGACTCGTTGGACTAGAACTCGTGCTCTTCGCTCGTCCCGAATTTCCTTTCGTCTCATTCATTATGGCATCTTCCGAGAAGGTGATTGTTTTCTTCGGGTGCATAATAAGCCGCATCTTCATGGATTCCAATTTCATGTACCTGAGAATGGTTGTAAATCACCTTCGATGTTCCTGCTTCCTCCATCGTAGTATTTAATGCACTGATGTAGAGATGATGCCATATTCATCCAGCTTTTCATGTAAACTACGGTCGGCCCGCAGAGCATTAAACGACGTTTCAATCAATTATGTGAAATTTCACGATGAGTTCTGCGAAGTCACCGTCTTCATTAGCAGCAGCACATCCGAGGGCTCTTTCTCCTTTCCGGTTGAATCCTCTTAATAACATTTCGTCCGCTTCGAGCTCGCGAGCATCAATTTCCAAGTATGCTAGCGTTCGAAGATTCATTATATAGATCGATGCTCCCGGATCCACCAATACTGGAGAGTGTAAACTTCCCAATTGTAACCGAAATGTACAACGGCCGCTGTAGTTCGCTGTCCCAAGTAGTAGGTCATTGTCCGCGGAAAGTAACAACGCCCGCCCGTTCTTTTAAAGAGCAAACCTCATCTAAGGAATCTCCTCGGTCAATTGAAAGCTAAGAAATCTCTTTCGATCAAGTAAGGACTCGATCGCAGCTTCTCTCATCTCCTTCGATAAGATGAGAGCGTCGTAGATGCTCAGCTTCTAGCCGGTAGTTTCCTAAGATGGCTAGCACGTTGTAAGCCCACTTTGTTTTCATGTGTTCCCTAGCTTTCTTCCCGACCCGGTATTTCTTCTCGCCGGATGATTCTTCCCGAACAACCACCTACTTTCCTTTGTCCTTCGAACCCATTCTGAGGTAGAACTCTTCCACTTCTTAAGTTGACTTCGTGATTTTCCGAATCTAGTATCGAGGCTCAGTCATGTCTCCTTCGAATCGAAATGACAAGTTCTTCTTAGATACTCGAGTCCGAAGGCTCTAACTTGGCTGCGACCGGAGCTTCTCGAAACTCGCAAATAGATCTGCTAAGCTTGCCGAACTCTCGCAGCCTCCTCGGTGGATGTCTTCTTTGGCTATCGTGATCGTCGAGATTGTGTATGATTTCCGAGAATTGTCATTTGTATCTTAATCAACGTCCGAATTGTGCCGGGTTACAAGGCTACGTAATCGTTGTAAACAAGCCAAACGTAGCCAACGCCATAACCCTCATCATTATTGGGCTCCTCACCGCAGTGAGCAAATAAACATACGTAGCTCGGAAAGTTCGAGGGATTTCTCCCCCGAATCGGAAACAACTATCATAGGATAAGGCCCCTGGGCCTAGCCTTAAGAGCCTCTATTTTTCTTCTTCATCAATTTTCTTTCTTTCTTCAACGATCTCTTGTTGAGGTGGTTCTTCTATTGCAAGTGATAATGCCGACTTGGACAGGTTTCGAATCCTGAATTGAGGCTCGTACCGAAGTGGTTTGGATGCGATCCAAAATCTTCTTCGAAGACTTCTGGCCCAAGCGTAGTCCATCCATCATCGCACAGGATCTATCTAACAATGAGATCCGTCGAGATAATTGCCGAACCTCCTTTCGGGGTTCCTTCCATGTATTCCTTCGGGATTGTTATGTTCCCTTTTCGAAGATTGTCGTTGAGCCAACTTTTCAAGGTAATACAATCTTCTATCTTGTGTCCAAGCATCCAAATGTAAGGGCAAAAGTCGGGATCTCCTTCGTCGACTTCTTCGGTCTCGTCTCGCAATGGGAAATCCGGGAGTCTTCATCGACCGCGAAACATTTTTGGCACCGCCTGGCCTCGAATCTGATACTCCCCGCTCGGGGAGCTCCTCGTCCGTACGTTGTGGACGAGGCGTTGTTCATACCGTCGAGATGACCGATAGGCCGGGTCGGGGCCGCCGGTACCCCGTCGAGGTTGCTCGCGCCATTCTCGATTTCGCATTTGTATCGGCCGCTTGCCTTTATCGATCGCTGCAACGATCCCGACTTCTTTTCAAAAGTTTTCACGGGCTTCCGTTTGTCTGTTTTGTCGATGAAACTTAATTGCTTCGCCTCCTCTTGCAAGCTTCCTACTTCGCTAACAACTTCTCGAAAGTCTTAATAGTAAATCCCTCGAGGAGAAGTGCTATCGCCATGTGAATGCTCTTAAGTAAAATGCCGATCGCGTGCTGTTCTCGTAGCTGTGGCTCGCACTTCATACTTAGATTCCTCCATCAAAGTATGTAGTCCACCAAAGTTTCGTTCGGCTTCTCGCTTCTCTACCACTAAATCACGTATAGTGATGTGGTGCCGAGCTCCGCAAATCGCTTGATGAAGAGGTTCTCTAATTCCTGAAAATGCCTCACTAAACCGTTCGGTAGTCTCCGCATACCAATCAAAGGCGATCCTCGACAGTCGACAAACACCCGAAGAGTAAGGCATCACTTCCGCCGCATTGCAACAAAATGGCACGAAAATGTGCAACATGTCAAGCCGAGGGTTTCCGTTCCATCAAATGTCTTAAACAGAGGCGGTACGAAGCCTTTCCGATATCGGGGATTGCCGACCTCTTCGGGTAAGGTCTACCCGTCTTAATGGATGTCCCGCTCTTTGATTGTGCCAAGGTTTCTCGCACCTCGCTGTTCCACCATGCTCTTGATATCCTTCCGAATTATGCTTTGTGTTGCATCCTTTTTTAATCGATCATCCCCGTTGACCTGACAATCTCCTTTCCTCCGTCTGTAATATGAATAACTTCGGAGGCGTTTCTCTTGGGGTCGAGTCACTCGAAGAGTGGCTTGACCATGAAATGGTCTTTCCATCCTTTTTGCCACCGAGAGATTGTATCGGTTTTTCTCTAATTTGTGCTCTTATTGCTTCCAAGCTCATCTCTTTCCACAACTCTTCCGAGCACCATACGAAGCCGAAGATGCTCGTGTTTCAACCATGTTAATTTCTCGCATATTCATCATCCATGACCTCCCACGCAGTCAATTTCATCTCCGAATTTTTCTTTCTCTTTTCCTTGCGAATCGCTGAATACCGCCTCTAGCTTTTCCATAACGTCTTCCAATGGTCTTTTCGTGCGGTTTCGCAGCGCACATGATGGTCGTCGTTTCCTTTTGGGAGTCCCCTACCGCAAAGGGCGCTTCTTCGACTCGAGTCTCCCGACGAGACTTTCCTTCTCGGCCGCTCGTTTCGGCCTTAATCGTCGGCAAGTGGGACGCCATACCATCCTTCTAGTACAGGCGGCCTAAGACCGATGGTCCGTCTACCGAATGCTTCGAAGGTGGTATCTTCCCTAACTGTAAACCCGAAACAACAATCGTGACTAGCCTTCATCTTCTTATTCGGCTCTTCTCAGCCGATAAAGCAGTTCTACTGCGGGCCCAAGACGGGATTCGCTCTAAGACTCCGTCCTATCCTTCTTAAAATCTCCGATGACAGGCATTTCTCTTTCTTGCTAGCTTCTCAATCAGCGTCCGTAGTCGGGCAAAATGGTGTAATCCTAGCCCTTTTCTTTTCCGTTGTCGCTATAAGATGCGGGCCGAGGTAATGGAGGCAATCCCGCGATTACCTTTCCCCGCTCTGGCCGCGGCGTAAAGGGGATGGAATCTACTTCTTCCAAAAGGGGTGTATATTCAAGCAATGGCAGAGGTATTCAGTAAAGGGTGTGTACTCGTGGATTTCTTCTAAGAAAGCGACTTCGGCCAGCCTCTCCGTCTTCGGCACCACTTCCGTTTCGAGTCCGTGTTAGGTGGAACCTCGAGCTGGACCTCACCCCCAAAAACAAAGGTCTTGCGTGGAAATCGTACCTCCATGGTAACATGCTCGTTACAAACTCGAACTTCCTTCCCTTCCGCCTCGCGTAGAGCCTAGGTAGGTGCAGAGACGACTATACCAAATAGAGATAACGTCCTCCCATACGTAGTATTCCTTCACCAACCTTTTCAGGGGAGGAAACTTTTGAGTTGACTTTAAGGTTGAACTCGATCAAAGGTCTTTCACAAATACTTTGTCCGTCAGCCGCGAAAAGGGCGACGTCGTCGATCTTGACATTCGTGTTCTCAATCCTTGTCCAAACCGATGATCCCATTGTCTGCGTCTCATCCTTGTAAACAAGCCGAAGTCCACTCCATTGGTGAAGGAGAAAATCGCCTTTGGGGCTTCCATTTCGCATGGTGACTCGATCAAGCGTCCCAAGTTATGCTTCTTCTCATCAGATGAAAAGAAAGGAATCGAAAAGAAGTCCGAACACATTCTTGTTCATGTATTTATAAGAAGGAGTTATTTCGTTAAAAGAGTAATTCATTAGAGGGTTTGTTTATTAGAACTAATGTTCAAAGGTAGAGAAGGTAATGAATCCGATTCGTAGTCGAGAAGTGAAAAGAAAGTCTTATGCAAGACTTCGACTCGAAGGATCACTCCTAAACTAACACCTATCGGGGGTCCACCCCCACCTCGTAATCGTGTAAAAGGATCTCGAAACCTCTCTCGCTTATGGGTGCTCCAAATGCTGGCTCCTAAATCCAAGAGAATGTTAGCTATACTCGTTCAAGGTACGAAATGAACATAGTATTCCAACGAAAAGAAGGGTAGCTTCGATCCATTGTGGACATGGATGCATTACCGATTTTCAAAGCGACAACTATCCGATTAAAATATAGAGAGGAATTTTCCCCACGGAGTCGCCGAAGTCGATGGCATATTTTTAGGCCGAGTGTTTTGTTTCAAAGAGTGGTCGCCTACGAATTTGTCGGCGAATTTTTTAATTTAATTTAAATAAATAATTTGATAAGTAGTATTCGATTTTGAAAATAATTTTTAACTCAAGATTTTAATATATGAAATCAAACTGATCTCACATCCCAAATAGTTTACATAAACGAGCACCGAACCACAAACCGTGTATCTATCCCGGAAGAATGTACAATAATCGCTCGATACCTAGGCTTCGATTAGATAAACTAGAAAGGTTTGTGACATCCGTTCGTCCGCGAACCAATTTTATAAGCCGACAAGTTCCCCGCTAATATAAATGAATTAAGTAGGGTTTATATTACTCGGGTTCTAAAATTCCCTATAAGGGCAAGCCCTATAGTTAATTACATCTTAAGTGACGAGAATCACCTAAGAAAACTCTCGATAATAATCAAGTAGTTCGCTCTCAAGAATTTCAAAGTTTAAGTTTTCAAAGGATTGAATTTTGGAATTTCAATAAGAATGGATCAAATTTGGAACATTTTTATTTTAAATCCAAAGAAAGAAAGGTAGGAGAAATACGTATTCAAAGCGAACTCCGAGAATTTCCCGACTATCCCATTGCTTGGCTTGGATTTAGAAAGCCCTAATGTTTATTTATATTTGATCTTGCCAATTTTAATTAGTTAGACTTATATTCGTATGATAAAATACAAATAGCCTCGAAGATCCGAGGTTTGTCGATCGGACGACTACCTCGGAGTCCTAAGACCGTTAGGGCTTAATTTACATGATATGATCATGCAAATGCCTAACGAAGAGTTGAGGATTTATGTTGCACTGTGTGCAAACTTCCTCGAAGTCCTATGGCTCGTTATTTAATTTAAGAAAGTTTCACTAACTAGAGTCGTTCTTGTCTCGATGACGATGGTCGTGCCGCCCACCATGGCTCGAGCTCCCTTGCTTCGCAGGTTTAGTTTTAGAAGTCATAAATCAGAAGATGAGAGAAGTGTTCTGGTTTAGAGAAAATCTTAAAATCCAGGTGTGTTTTTAATATTTTAATTAAACAAATCTTAAAGTTGATTATAACAACACCGGTTAAGATCCCACGGTTCCATCCTTCCGACATCGTTGATTTTATCTGATTCACTTAGTCCGTATGAATTCCGCTAAACTCAACTGAATGAGTTCCACACTTTAATTTAGACCGCTGAAATCCCGTTAGCAACACGTAGGTTACATCATCCGAGGTATTCTAATCATCCAACAAGACGTTTTAATTTAGTTGTAGTTGTAGTTTTATTGTTCGTTTCGTGATTAAATTTTTGAGTTGTTTTATATTTCGAAATGTCAGGCGGTGAATTTTATCTTGTAATGACTTTTGTGGGTTTTCATGCAACAGCTTGTTTATCATGCAAGAAAAGTGAAGTACATTCGTAATAAAGTAAATCATATGAGATAAAAAGTGTACTTGAGGGTCTTCCGTCATCCCAAGCCGCACTTAAAACACAATTAGAATATTTAAGCATTTAAAGCAAGTTCCTAGTTAAGGGAAGGGTTGGTTTTCTACCAAGTCTTGCAATCCTATGCGCCTAGTCACCTCCTATGACGTCTAGGTTTCGTATTTCTTTGGCTCAGGATGGTTTTCTTCATCAAAGAACAATTAAGTTCAATTGTTCTTATAAATATCATACCATATCGATAAGTGCTTAAGACGAGTCTTAAACATCTTTTCAATATTTCTAGATTATTTTAAGTCCAAGAGAATTTAATTATACAAATGAATTAATCGTCCAGAGTTCAAGTTTTGTTATCTTGCTCGCTGAACTAGGACATTCAATATCCTATAAGTGAAGTAACACTTCACTTAATACTCCATTTAAGAGTTGTGACAACAAAGCTTTCGAGGGCAAATCGATGTTCAAATGGTTTATGATTTAATTTTAATTTCAGTTAATGGGTTTAAGCTTCGGGAATAGTGTTCAAAGTTGCTTTATATTTATTTTTGAATTTCTTTATGTCTTAAAGTGATGTTATTTTTAATTCAATTTAATTTAACTTTAATTTAATTTAATTTGGTTTAGTTTTAATTTTAATTAATTTATTTAATTTTAATCTAATTTTAATTTTAACTTGATTTTATTTTTTAATTTAATTTAATTTAATTTAATTTAATATGATTTAATTTAATTTAATTTAATTTAATTTAATTTAATTTAATTTGATTTAATTTAAATTAATTTAATTTAATTTAATTTAATTTAATTTAATTTAATTTGATTTAATTTAATATGTTTTAATTTAATTTAATTTTATTTTAATTTAGATTAATTTAATTTAAATTTTAATTTAATTTAATTTTAATTTTAATTTAATATTTTTTTATGTTTTAAAGATGATTTAATTTTAATTGTTAAAGTATTAATTTAATTGAAATTTGAAAAGGATTTAATTTAAATAATTTAATCCTTAATTTAATTTAATGATTAAGTCTTTTAACATTTTAAATCTTAAATTTGGATTATCATTTTAATTATGAATTAAATATTATTGAGATGATTAATTTAGGGATTCTTAAATTAAAGAACCAAATTTGTTCCTAATAATATCCCTATTTTAATAATTCCAATTTTATTATTCTTCCAAATTTAATTAATTATTTTGATTAAGGTTTATTTTAATTATTTTTAAATTGTTTAGTAGGTTTCTACCCTTTAATTATTTAAATTTCAATCATCCAAATCAGATTAAGATCAAATATTTTACTTTTTCATTTCATTAAACCTAAAAGTTTTAATTTAAGGGTTAAAATTTTAATTACCATTTTGCTCCTTCAAGCTTAATAATTTCATAACTACCTCAAATTGAGCTTAAATGAATTTGAAATTTTTATGGCTTCACTCATATGTCAATAAAGACATTAGAGGAGAAAATGTGATTTTTCTGTATTTAATTTATTTATATAATTATTTTTTTTGTAGAAAATGTGGATTTCCAAGGAAAATTCAATAACATGACCAAGGGAAAGCCATCCTTAAGAAAATTATGGACATTCCTAATGACCAGGAGAAACTACTTGCTAATTATGATTTTTAATATATTTCTTTATTATAATTATTTATTTTGGTATTAAATTAATTATGAAATAAATAAGATTGAAAATGAATTATACATTAGAAATCTCCCCTGTTGTCAAGGAATCAGAAACTACTTTATACTACTTTCCTTGACGTAGTCAGAATTCTGAGGAATGCTGAAAATACATTTTTTTAATTTAAAAATTACTAGAATTTTTTGAAATTATTATTTTATCATATAGACCTAGAAAATATAGTTTATCCGATGATTAAAATTCAAAATGTGACATTTGGTGAATTTATTATTTTTGCATTTTTATTATTACTTAATTATTAAAAATATTAAAAATAATGCAAAAAATCAACTTTTTTAAAAAATTGGAAATTTTAATTTTCTTAAATTTGATATCAGAGAGGCTCCAAAAACCAATTTGGTGAATTTTTGAAAAGTATTTTGAAAGTTATGAATTTTTTAAGTTTAATTTTGCCAAATAAACTTTAATCAAACCATTTGATAGGGCTAACCAAGTCCAATTGACTTCAACTTTTATGGTGGGTTCTCTGATCCTAAAGGTCAAATAGAGGACGATTTAAAGTCAATTTGATGTATGATTAGCTCTAATTAATTAAAACTCCATTTTGGGTGTTTAAGCCAATTAGGGTTATTCCAAGTGAGTTAACTCAAAACCTATTTTTCCTAGGGTCCTAGTCATAATAAACATCACCAAATTCTTCAGAATTTATTTCAAAATATGCTAATTATTGGAATTAAATACCAAACTAGCAACCTAGAGTTGAAAAATCAATAACTCTTCATAGGAGCAGCCTCTGACTTTGGAAAATTCAGGGAATGTTCCCAAATTCAGAGGCTTCAAAGCCCTATGACCCCACATGTCATGGTGAACTTGTATACATGCATGGAGAATTGAAAATGCAGAGAGTAAATAAATTATTAAAAAATCAAATACTCAATAAAATTAAATGATTTCTTTTCCACATTATTCTCCTGTTCACTGAGCAAGAGGGTATTTTTATTTTATTTTTATGATTTTTCTACACAAAGTTATGCATTTTTGAAGTTTAAGGTCAAAAATAACAAATATTTTATTTTCCCGCTCAATCGCCACGTGTCGCCTCCCTGATTGGCTGGCGCGGTTCGTTCATATTTTAGATTTGTTACCGTCCAACTCCATCAGCGCCATCCGTTGGATACACGCCCGATCCGACTGGCCGCTACTTTCTCCCCTAGTTCTATTCACCCAAAACCGTCCAACTTCAAACCATGATATCTCCCTCGATTCTCAATGAAATTGAATGAATGTTTTTTTAAAATGATCATCTAATCGAGTAGCACATATCTATACGGTGATGATATACTTAAAACATGTGAATAAATATAGAAATTTAAAACATGCTCGGTTGGAGGAGAAAAATTTGATACCTTTGTGCAAGAAGTGTGAGGCCTCAATCTGAAATGATTGGATTGAGCTTAGGAGTGCTTGGAGAAGGTTTGGGAACAATTTGGCAGAGTTTGCCCAAGGTATTCTTTTGCATCCCTTCCCCTTGGTCATGGAGGCGGGCGAAATAATGGAAGGTAATGGTGGAGCTTGGGTGGCCATGAGGGTTGGATTGGTTCATTCATCAAGGTTTTTACCGAGAAAAACTCACTTGATTGAGCTTCGATCTTGGTGCAATCAATTGGGTTATGCCATGTGTAAAGTCAAGGATTTGAATGGCATGGGTGTAAGGAGCATTTTGGTCCAATTTGGGTCAATTCATGGTTTTGGCTTGGTTCACTCACCAAAGCTTTATTCTTGGGCTGATGTGAGATCATTTGGGTCAGCCTCACATATGTGGTGAAGTCCCCATCCAAGGTGAGGTGGCCAATTTTGGTTAAAGTGTATCATGAATGGTAGGTTAAAAAAGGTTTAGTGAAGGCTTAAGAAATGCTCCCTCTCCTTGCCATATAAGTGGCATGGTGAGGTGGAAAGGCTCCCCATGGCTTGCATATGGCTTATGCATGGCTCCATGACTTCATTTGGCTTGCTCATGGATTGGGAAAAGGTTGGCTCACTTGCATGGAAAATGGTTATTCGAATTTTGAAAACTTTGGATTCCATTGATGGGATTTGTCATGATGCTACAAATGGGTTGATTTCATGATGGTTTAAGACTTTGGTCAAATAGAATTATCAAAGGAATGATGAAGCAAAAGGTTTCATGTGGGCTTGGAAATGGACTTTGGCTTTTAAAATTTGCAAAGGTGGGCTTTTAGGAAGGTTTAAGGGAGTAAGCTTGTGTTAGATAATGGGCTTTTGAATTAGAAAATTTGCAATGGCCCATGCCAAATAAATGTTGAGTTTTGTCTAAGGATGTGTCATGATTGATTTGAAAACAAGTTTGGAGTGATTTGGGTTTGAATTGGGTTGATTTCAGCTTCTTTGCAAGCGGTTTAATGTAGGTCAAATTGGGCTAACTTGGGCCAATGTTGGTCTAGGGTTGAAATTGTTGTAAAATTAATGTTGGGAAATGTTTATGCGAGTGTTTCAAAGAGGTTTTGACTTGGGTTGGGTTTTGATTTTGGGGTTTGGGCTTATTCGGGTTAGGTTCGGGTTTAGGTCATGATTGGGTCTTTTAGCTTCGGGGTCAATTCCAGTGGGGTCGTCTAAATTTTGGGCAAATTATGTTAGTGTGTTTTTTTTGTGGGGATGTTAAGGAAGGTTTAGAAAAGGTTTGGGGTTAATTGGAGTTGGGTGAGTTTGAAAGCAAGTTCGGGTCATGGGTTCAAATTGGGCTTTGGTTGTCAAAAAGTGAAATTTCGATTCAAATGTCAATCAAATTGGCCGATTTCGGGTCTATATTAGTGTTAGGATGTTTAATTGAAGTTTAGAATTGAATTGGATCAGAATTTGAGTCAATTGGGTAGGAGCCTGGGTTTGGACATTGGGTTCACTGGTTAAAATGGGGTCAAATTGGGGATTTTGATAAACGTGGGGTAACTGACAAAATTGGCCCATGGTGTAGTTAGACAAAATGAAATCGGGAATATTTGGGATTTTCTAGAATTTTATGGGAATTTTCTGAATTTTTGAATTTTTTCGCTAAGAGGGGCATTTTGGGTATTTGGAGGGTATTGGGGGTATTTTTGGAATTTTTTGGTATTTTGGCTATGAATGATCAATTTGAGTGATGTGGGAATTTTTGGGATTTGTTTTCAGTAATTTGGGTGATTTTGGAGAATTTTGAAAAATTGTGTAATTTCAAGTGGTTTCGTGCTAAAGTGCGTAGGTCCCCGGGTCAAAAATTAAAAATTTGGAAATTGAAGATCGGGGTAATTGTAAATGGAATGAAATCATTTTGGTTGAGCCATGAAGATATCAAGCCCACATGAGTTACGAAGTGGACTCACCAGGCATCCACTATTGCTCCTAACCCTGCCCAAGCGGGCTTAAAGGACCATCCATGTGAATCACCTTCATGAGTCGAGGTCAAGTCAGTATAGGTGTGGTTTTAGGATAAGGTGTGAAAGCAGTAAGGTATGCCGCAAAGGTGTGCAGGCCACTTATCGACCAGCCACTCAGTAAGGGCCCTAAGGCCAAAGAATCCTATAGAACATCCTTTAAACTTCCACATTCGATTTCAACCCTCTAGGTGATTAGTCTACAATCAACTTTGTGTGGAGTTTGCAGAGTTAAGAAGTGGTTTGAATTTCTAAGTGGTGGGTCCCAATTCTAACTTCGGGATAGTCAGCGAGTGCCCCTACGCGATCCGCACTAAAGAGAAGAAGAGAAGACCTCACCAAAAATGAGGTCAATAACTTGCCATTATGATAAGATGTATTTCTAATTTCTTCCAACTCATTCAATCGTATAAATCTCATCTCTCCAACCTTTTTCAAATTAAAATTCAACTATTTTATCGCCCAATATGCTTTATGCTCCAATTCAACAAATGGCAAGTCTTACCAAACACTAAATATAAGGAGATATTCCAATAAAGGGTCTTAAAAGCAAACAGCCCTATAAGCCCATAATGTAGTATCTAATCGAGCGTACCAATCTAATTTATGATTATCCATAGTTTTCTCCAAAATTCTTTTAATTTCACGATTAGATACTTCTCACAAAACCACTAACATTCGGGATGATAAGTGTGAGATTCAATGAATAATATTATATTTCTCCGTTAATCTCTTAATTCCGAGTATACCCTGAAATGTGATCCACCATCGGTTATAACAACTCTGAATTCCCATATCTCAAATATATTTTTCTTTAAAATTTTGAAACACTACGAGCATCACAATTAGGTAAACCAACAAATTTTCCAATCCATTTCGAGACATAATCAATCGCAACCAAAGATATATAAATTTCCAAATAAAGGAGTAAATGGTCCCATAAAATCTAATCCCCATACATCAAGAATTTCAACTTTCAAATTGTAACGGATTTACTTTCTTATAGATATTAACTACTATCCGACATCGATCAAATGATATAATATAATTGTAAACATCCTTAAGCAAGAGTAGCGAATAAAATATGTATTGCAAAATCTTAAAAGGTTTTATCAACACCAAAATGACCTCCAAATTCACAATTGTGACACCGTTGAATAATTATATTCATTTTCCTTGTGGCACACATATCCTAATAATAAGATCCTTATGATCATGAGAGATAGGGCTCATCCCAATAATAAGATTGTGCATCATCTTTGAACTTCTTTCGTTGTTGCCTCGTTAAATCAGTATTAAATATCACCACAATAATTCACAATATCAGCATACCAAGGTAAATTTCTTCCCATAACAAGATAAATTTGTTCATCGTGAAATTCTTCGTAACTTCTTTCGAAATCTCGTATACAATATCATACTCTATTTCGACAAATGATCGCCCATCGGCTATCGCATCCCTTCCTATCAACTATCATAAAATCAATTCTTGCAGAAGAAGTATCCATCTAATTAATCTAGTTTTTGCATCCTTTTACTTTAAATATTTAATAGCCGAATGGTCCGTATGCACAATACTTTTAGCTTCAATTAAATAACAACCAAAACCAAATACTATAAAATGCACAACCTCTCTTTTTGTGAGGCGGTATAATTACACTCACCATCATTCGCAGTTTTACTAGCATAGTAAGCCTTTGAAAACTTTATCATGCCTTGCCCCAATGCTACTCCAATCGCATAATCACTAGCATCACATATGAGTTCAAATGGTTTCTCCTTATTTGGTGAAACAATTATAAAAAGTACTGACACTCTTTTTAATAATTCGAAAGCATTTAAACATTCATCATTAAAATCAAACTTTCTATCATTTTCTAAAAGTTGGCATAAAGATTTAGTAATTTTTGAAAAAAATCTTTAATATATCACTCGTAAAATTCAAATAAGCCTAAGAAACTCCTCACCTCTCTCACAAGAAATGTCGCGGCAATCTCTCAATCTCTCTAATTTGCGTACGGTCGACCTCCACACCATGCTCGCAAATTTTATGCACAAGCACAATTTCTCCCGCAACCATAAATTGATATTTCTCCCAATTCGTAACTAAATTTGTTTTCTCACAAAGCTCCAAAACTTTTTCTATGTTTTCTACATCATTTCGAATGAAATCCCGAATACAGAGAAATCAACCATGAAAACTTCTATTCCATTATCTATCATACTACCGAAGATAGACATCATACATCTCTAGAATGTTGTAGGTGCATCAATCTCACAAAAACCCTGAATCGATTCTAAATTGAAATCTATCAACATTAATAAATTAATGAGAAGTAAAGGCTTTCAATAATTATAACACAAATTATGAGCTGTTTTTTGTTAAAAGTTTTACTAAATAAAATGATATTTATAACCTTATTTGGGATATAAAGAGTAGGTCCTAATCAAAACAATCCAATGTATATGTGGGATTACAAATATTGGCTATTTTTTCATAATTGGAGAAGACAATACTATAAAATTATGAGCATTTGCTTTGTCTCTTATGCCAGAGTAGAAATAATAGCACGTGATGATGATGATGATCAAGCTAAGTTGTTTCAATGATGATGATTGAAAGATAATAATTGAGTAATGACTGTTAAATCAGATGATGATGAGAAGAATGTGATCAATGTGATGATGATTGGAAATTATTTTTTTTGGTGAATGAAGTCAAATAATAGTTGTTGCTAGTAGTGATTGTCTGACTTATTTGCCGAATTAAATTTTAATATCTTTTAGATCTCCATAATCTATCTAATTTCTTACCCAAATCCCCTTCATGTGAAGAATGCAAATCTACTTATAAATTTATTTAGTGACATTTTCCTTAAATTTTGTCAAATTGAATAGATAGCAAACACAACTTAAATATTTTTTAAGTTTTTTATAATTATCCCCAAGAACAACTTATTTTTTCTTAAAATTTTGTAATGTAAAAATAAGCTCAATATTATTTTGAACTAAAAATGATGATAAATCATTAATTTTGTAGTATTTTTCTTAGGTTGGTTTTTATATAGTAGAATTAATGAATGATTTTATGTTGTTCTTTTAACCTTCAATACATAATTTATTTTCTCGCTGACCACTTGAAATTTTAAAATCAATTGTGATGTAGGACTGTCAAAGGAAGACTAGAACAACAATTAGGTTAAAATATACTTTTTTTGTGGAATAGGAATACTGTCATTAGGAGATTGCAATCTTCATGGGGAATAAGGAATCAAGTGAGTTCTTACAGGGTTATGAGAAACTAACTATAATATAGAACTCTGATGCTTGTTATATCTTAGAAGAGAGTAAGAAGTAAAATGCCCTAGCTGAGACTATAGTAGAAAAATGCTTAGATGAACCTAAATATTTTTGAACCAATTCAAGAGAGTCCTTCAAACAATTAGAAAATATTTCTCACTTCATTTTTATCTTTTGTTTTAAATATAGGATTTAAAAACTTATTAAACCTTAAAAACCTAACACATTTTAGACTAAACCTAGAATTAGCAAACTAATATTTTGGTTGTTTTGAGAAACAACTCGTTCCTTGCAGGATTAATACAATGAATCAAAATTCATATCCTGCTTGATTGACACATTCACTTTCATTGTAGACATGTGCTTCACCGCAACACAAATCAAGTTTTTTGGTGTTGTTGCTACTTTGCACATTGGGACAATGGTCTTCAGCGCTAGAGAGCTTTTTGAACATCTATCATTACCTTTCTAATGGCTAAGAAATGTCAACATAGTATAATAGTGAATTTTTTTCTTCCTTCATGTTTAAATAATAATATATATAGGGAAGATAAATTTATTTATCTTAACAAGAACATATTCTATAACCCCTTGTGGATAAGTCAAAGACCAGGGTGCTAATTGAAGGGTCACAATGGTAGGTCATAGTTGTTCACAAGACCATTGTCATGAGTTGTAATGATGTCCTTAGGCTGTAGGAGTTAGAGTCAAAAGATGCATAGAGAGCTTTAAGAGTCTAGAGAAATTCATTATCTTCGAGATGCATTATTACACTATCTTCGTGAGGTATCTTTGCATCCGTCATCAAGGGCATTATCACACTATATTCGGGGTGCGTTGTTACACTGTCTTTGGGGTGTGTCATTGCACCGGGCATCAATGTATGTCGAGGTTCCACAGTGCATGTTGTGAATTCACGAAGGACTTCACTGCATAGGGCTGGTGGCAATCGATGATGGCCAATGGTGGCCGACAACATCAGTCAGAGGTGTAAGTGGTGGTGACGAACGAGAGTGCAGTAGGCACCGACAATCATAGTTGATTGGAGGCCAAAGTTGGGCTGAGACTGTGGAAACCGTAAGTGGATGGAGACATTAGAGGTTGGAGTCGACCAGAGGCGACGTCAATCGAAGTTGGCCAGAGGCAGCGATTGCCGTAGTTGGTCAAAGGTGGTGGTGGCTAGAGTTGGCTTAGGGTGAAATATGAGTTGGCAGGAGGGCGGTGGTGGCCAGAGTTGGCATGATGGTGGTAGCAGCAACCAGAGTTGGCAAGAGGCGACGGTGGCCTGAGTTGGCTGGCAATGGCGACGGTTGTGGTTGGATGGTGGTGGCAATGGCTGGAGTGGGCTAGAGGTGGCATCAGTTGGTTTTAACCATGTAATGACAACTGCAAGAGCAAGGACCAACGGTAATTGGTGGTTATTGGTACAAGAGGCCGACAGTGGTTGATGGCAGTTAACAAGTGTAGGAGTGAGAGGTGTATGTTGGATCATTAACTTAAGATCCTAGACTTCATCTCCCTTTTTTCCTGGCTCTGGCCCCCCTCTTACTTAGGGTCTAGTCCTCTCTCATGAAGGGTTAGAGCTCTATTAATAAATTTTAGTTTGCAAGTTGCAAATAAGAAAGAAATCCATACCACACTTGATCAGATGGCTTGGAGAAATCCTCTTGATCAAATGGAGTTCGATAGACATTTGAGTGTCTTGATGATATCATTACTGAGTGATATTAGACTTGTATTCATCTTTTCGGGACTCTTGAATTGACTATAATCATGTCATATCCAAAATCTATTTGAGCTTCCAATTATGCCTATAAAACTTCAAAAAATGGTTTAATAGCTTGACTTGGGCTTGATTTGACTCAGATCGGGCCGATTTTGGTTATGTGAAGTCTGTCTCGTCAAGACGCTTAGTGCGATTATAAGTTTGCATAAATTAGAGTTCTTTATGGCTTTTAATCAAAATTTTAAAGTTTTTTATTAAAAAAATTATCTCGAGATTTTACCCCCTTGATGGCACATTAAATGGAGTCCGATTAGGATTTGAATAAGCTTGTTTGAACTGGCTCAGTGATTTAAACATGCTTGCACTATTCATTTTCTGGTCTGAGGTCGTTTCAGGTGAATTTGAGTACTATTGAGTCATTTTGACATTGATTTATGTGAAACTTCATTCATCTTGTATTTCTTTCATCATGATTGATTTTGATTTTACTTATGAGAAGTATATAAAGGTAAACATAATGAATGTTGAGCATTTTAATTTTTTTTAGATTTCAAAATCACCAGCCTGTCTAATCGTAGTCTTAGGATTTTTTTCCCAAAGAGCCCTCTTACTTGAACCGTTGAAATTATTCAGAGAAGAGGGGAGATCAAAATAGAGGAAAATGAGACTAAAACTATGTAGATGACATGCCAAAACTTACGATGAATTAAGTTGGACGTACAACACAAGTGTACGTGTCAATTAGTATGCGGCCTAAGTGTCAACGTATTGATTCCAAAAGGAAAGTCATAACAATTATTTTTGCATAAAAATCTCTAGTTTACTAATTTAGTGAACATAGCTAGACATGATAACAAAAAATGTTTTTCCTAAGATTCTATCAAAAACAGAGTAAATTACAAGCAATAAAAAACTGAAACAGTGGGAAAGATCATGGGAGTTCCGTCAAGAATGATGAGGCTTAAGCTTTTGAGTTTCAGGGTTTGTGGTAATTGTGGCTTTTCTAAATACTTTTCTATTTGATTGTTGTCAATCGGGGATATATTACTGACCCGACAGCCGCGCTTAACGCAGTGAATGTTTGCTTCCAAAAGATAGCCAAAAAGCTTTCGACTCAATTTATAAATAGCGGCTAGTGTATAAAATTAATATTATATAATTTAGTAATTATTTTTACACACTAGGGGTACTACGCAAGTATACGTATCGTTTCAAGTAATATAGGATTTTTAAACAAAGACCTCGATATCGATCCCACAGGGAAGATTTATAGAAATAAATTTTCTATAAAGTGAAAGCGAAATAAAATAGTAAAAATATTTTTATTTTGATTATAAATTACTATTAATTTACTAGATGCAATTAAAGAAAACAATAATAAGAAAATGATTTTATGAACTCTATATAAAATAAACAACTTTCTTTCCTTCAATTAATCTAAGATTTTTAAGATAATTTAATATTCGTTGGAGAATTTAATTTATGGTATTGTGCCAAATAGAAGCATTCCTATTCTTTACCCTTTGATCCAGTGCGCAAAGAACATCGACCAATTTACAGTAATAGTCCGGATGTATTGTTAAGTAGAATGAGTTAATCTAGGCTCACACGTCTAGATGTCCAAGGGTGGCTATGGTCGGCCCTACTAGTGACCCTTTCCTAGTCTATAAATCAAATTATAAGAATTTAGTCCGTCACTCTAAATACATATCAATTCTACACCCTTTAAATATTATCTTCCTATTTATTTGCACTTCACCATAAATAGCCCGCACATGGCCTTCGACTACCCAAGGATTCATGTGACATTTACAAGTTAAGAGTTCTTTTCCTTCAAGGTTTTCTAAACTCTTAAACAGGTTTTAACAATTCAAATGACCAATTTAAAAAGTAAAGTAAGATCAGGTATTAAAGTCATCACAATGTTTTGAAAATATTTTGAATTTTAATTCTCCATCGAATCTTTATATTATCTTATCTATCTCTTCATAATTGAAGTAAGAAAGTAACTAACTACTCGAACACATTGAAAATAAATAACAAAACATGATAATTAAACTTTGAATCAAATGTAAAAATATACTTATCTCAAATATTTCTTCTACGGATCTTCCGATTCCTACCGACTCCTCAGCTGTAATGAACTCCGGATGCAATAACTTGAAAATAAACTCACTAAACTAAACAAAAGTGGCCCTAAATTTCTCTCTCTAATTCTCTCTCTAAGGATGAGAGATCCTAAAGTAGATAAGAGAAAGGGGTACAATGGGAGGGGCACGTTTTCGAAGAAATGGACCTCTATTTATAGGCTCGAGAGTCGCCTTGAGGCACCTCTTCAAAACATGTCCACATTCAATGAATCTTCTAGAAGGTCGGTTTGGCGCCTAGGCGCCGGACACCGCGTCCAGTTCTTCGCACCTCTTCACTTTGGCTCGCACCTCTTCGCGATTAAAACCGTTTTGGAGCGTCCAAATGCAATGTATCACATGTCCTATTATCAAGGAACAACTGACGACCTTATGAATGTCCAATAACCGCTCACTCCGTCAAAATAACCGATCAAACGTTGTCAAAACTTGACAGTTTTCGTATCGAGTCTGGTGCTTAGGCGCCAGGCCATATTTTTTTTTATACTTTTGGTATTTTGCTCCATTTTTGCTCCTTTTTGCTTCTTTTTCTTTCTTAGACCTTTTTACATTACCTACATCCAAAAACACAAAAAATACCTTTCATTAAAGCATAATATCCTTAGAAATTTATAAGAATTAAGATATAAAGAAATAGGTATTTTTTTTATAGATCAAAATCCCCCAAACTTAAATGTTACTTGTCCTCAAGTAACTTTTTTTACTACATAAAATATTACTTTTGGGAATAAAAGATAAAAATTTAAGATTCCTTATAATTTTTGATTTTATAAAGTCTTTAGTAAATTATTAACCCAATTTCACTAACTAGGTTTAATTTTAAGAATTTAAAGAATATTTAACTACCAAATCATAAGATTCAAACTTTTCATTCATTTTGAAAATAATAGAAGTCTATTATATTAAGCTTTCATAGATTATTTACAAGAAAAATATCTTCTTGAAAAATCTTTTCCAAATAAATATTTATGCATAAAAATTAAGTAAAGTATGTAATTAGTTTTCTTCTTATAAGATAATTCAAGTGAAGCCAATTTTTGATTAGGCATTTCCTCAAGCTTTTCCTCTCTATCTCTTTCTTATATATATATATATATACATATATATATAGATGATTACTATATCTAGATAGCCTGTTAATGGTTTTGAACTTCACTATCCTTAACTTATATTTTTAAAACTTATACATCTCCACTTAATTATTATAACATAAATAAAAATTCAAAAAGAATTCCAATCTTTTCTTTTTCAAGTGATAATTTTTTATTACTTAATATTTCTAAAATTCTATTATTTCTACCATGAATAGAAAAATTCTTTTTCTCATTCTTCTTTAAGTTAAATAATTCTATTCTTAAAATCATCCAAAGTTAGTAAAATTTTGGTTAATTTCACTAAATTGTTTATAATTTCAAAAATAAAAGTGATCTCAAATAAATTCTTCATTCCTTAAGTTATGTTAAAAAGTTTCTATTTTTAAGAAAGTATTAGCTCTTTAAGGAGAAATAAAATTTAATTTTGAATGGATTTTCCCTTCCCCCAAACTTAAGTTTTGGTATACTATGATAATTTGAAAGTATGAGAGAAAGAAAATCATAAGTATTTTTAGTAAGTATGTAAAAACAATCTTAAAAAGAAAAATTAACTTCTAATCATGCTTTTATGAATAATTAAGATAAAATTGAAGCATGTATATAAAAAGTAAGCAAACTAATTTTATGATGATATTAAATTTGAAACAGAATTAAAACAGAGCAAAATAATTAAGTACTAAACATTAAACTAAAACAACATATAAACTATTCTAAATTCAGTCTCAATACAACAGAATCCTAATACTAAACAGTCAACATACATCAGATACAAAACTAACAAACAATCCAAATAAAACAAACTAACAGAGTAACACATCAAAGAAATCGATAACAACTAATCACTACCGTAGCCTCATCATCATCTTCATCACCAAAGGAAAATTCTACGTCCTTAGGATCAACAAATGGTGTGAATCTAGGAAAAGTAGGAAAACTAACATCATGTTCATCCTTCGGTAATCCGACTAGTGGCTTCATCATACTCGGCATCATAATTACTCTTCCTCCGGGTATAATCGGATAAATGATCTAGTTTTCTATCAATAAGTATCAATCCCGCAGATGAGTTTGAAATAACTCCCGTCGTCGCTCTAAAACCGATCATGCATCGATTCCCGCAAATCGATGATGGCTCGACAGAAGTAGAGGTCTAGAAGTGGAATGTCTACCTAAAGTATGTGCGAAGTAGAAGGAGCGGTGGATCTCTTCCCTCGAAGATGATCATGATACTAACACTCTCCTACCCAATCGGCTTAGTAGACTTCGCCTTCTCCTCAGAAATATCAACAGTGACTCCATTACTAACACATAGTGAATAGATCAAAGATGGAAATCCCAATCCAACAGAAGTGCTGGATCTCACAGTAGACTCCACAGAATCATAAATAATGCTCCCGACATCAATAGGTTTCCTCTCCTGAATGCAGTAATTTAAGATCGCTCGATCTCTGAGTCACTTCACTCGTGTGGTTGGAAGGTAACAATCTTGCAGAAATAAAGTAGTGTCATGCTTTAGATACACCATTTAATTTAGAGGATTTGAAGTTTACCCTCTTTCCGTTCCTAATCTTCCAAGATCCAGTACCGTTAGTCAGATAAGCAATAATCATGTCCAAATCTCCCTCATATGGTGATAATCTAGAATAATAGCACTCAATAGTCGGTGGCAGGCCATAGAATATGTTGATCCTTTCTGGATTAAATCCTACTCCGATACCTCTGACAAAGACTTCATAATCATCGGCATCCAGAAAATTTGCATAAAATTCTCGAACAATCGGGATAACAGCAATAACAGTAAAGTAACAAAATCGTTGCCAGTTGTGCGCAACGATAGTGTTTTCGATCATCTCCCCAGGATGATAAAAACTTCGTTCCGAGATGAACTTTCTCGACGACGCAAGTTCGTGGAAGCGAAAATGCGTAGCCGCAGTTGGAAATTTGCTGCTATCAAAATTTTCTCGTCCTTTCCCGCGCTTAGATTTTGGAGTCATCTAAACGTGAAAGAAAACAAGAACTAATTTAGGAATCAAAGATTTAAACTCTTTTTAAGTTTATAAAACTTAAAATTAGTTTAAAAATCCAAAGAAATTACTAAAAATCAAATATTTTTTTTTCAAATTTCCTGTTCTTAGCAAAACTTAGGGAAATCTATGGTGAAAATCGAAAATAAATGGTTTAAAGTGTAGATCTGACCTTGAGACGAAGAAATCGAGTGGTTTCACGCTCAATTCCTTGATGTTTTGACCTCAAAATGGATCTAGAGGATGTATTTTCGTGAAAATGGGGAAGAAGATGAAGCTTAAAGGCCAAAATGGCTTTTGGGGTTTATTTAAGTAAATTTTCGGGTACAGGCCGAACTGGCGCTTAGGCGCCGAATTCTGGCGCCTAGGCGCCAGACTCGCATTTCACAAATTTTTTTTTTTAAAAATTTATTTTTCCACCAAAATTCATAAATTCAACTTTTAATTACTCATATCAGAGTAGAGCTTCAGTTTCTAACTTCCACAACATTTTTCAAAAATTTATAAAAATTAAATTATTAAATCCACCAATCAAACATAAGGTTTTCAATCAAACTCACTAATTTCCATTTAAAATCTTCAATTTTAACTCAATACATTCCAGATAAGTACTACATTTGATTCAAGTTTCTAATACAAACTCAATCATAACAATTTCAAAGCAAATACAACACACATTGAACATGAAAGCAAATATACTAACAAAGACAATCAATTCTCTAAATCGATACAACGACTCAACAAACCATAATAACTATCTCTTTACCAGAATATTCTAATCTTCACAAGGGAAATTGTGTATTCCACTGGAAAGAATACTAACGCTCTTGGGAAATCCGTAGCCGTCTTTTCATCAATCCACTTGTTCTTCGCATACATTTCAACTTGAGCATCTTGATAAGCCGCAATATGATCAAATTGAAGTTTCATTTGCCATTCTAGATGTTCAACATGATGATCATGAAGGCGATCTCCAATCCTTTTAAAATCTTCTTCAAACTTATCCAAACGACTAGAAATTTTCTCTAAACTTACAAACGATGAAACCATCGAAGTAGGGTCGAGGATTCCTTGAGACCTTGTCCCTAGCCTCTTCTCCATGATTTCTCCTTTTCATTTCTTCAAAAATTTCTCAAATCTCTCAAGAATGAAATGTAAGGGACGTAATTTTGATTGTTTGATGATTAGGGAAGAAGATAGGTTGATTTAAAGGGGAAAATCGTGTGAAAAACTGAAAATTTTCGGTTTTTGCACGACCTAGTAACCGTGGCGCTTAGGCGCCGGACCTATTGATACATAGTTGATTCTGGAGCTTAGGCGCCGAATTCTGACGCCTAGGCGCCGGAACTATGTTCAACTCTGTTTAGCCTAATCGTCAAATTTTCAAATGTTCGTTCTCCAAGATAGGTAAATTATACTGGTAAGAGTAATTTAGACTTGATAACTCACATTGTAAACTATCATAATGAAGGTTAACTTGATCTCCTTTTTACTCATATTTAAAATAGAGTGATCCTATTTTTAAATCTCAATACCTCAAAATAATTTTCAGCCTAAGTCAACCAAGACTTAAGAGCATCAAATTTTTCTAAAGTAATATAAAATTAATCAAAATCGAGGCATAACCTTACATTAAAACACAAAAACACAAGATAATTATGGGTTGCCTCCCACAAAGTGCTTAGTTTAACGTCGTCAGCCCGACTTAAGTAAATCTTTAATCAGGTTGACTCAATTCAAAAGCCTCTTTATAAATCTTCTTAATATCTCCCAATTAAGACTTCAATCTTAATCCATTTACTTTAAAAATTTTTCCAGTTTTGGGATCTTTAATATCCATAGCTCCATAATGGTATACTTTCTCAACAAAATAAGGTCCAATCCATTTAGATCTTAATTTTCCAGGAAAAAGTCTTAAACGAGAATTAAATAATAAAACTTTTTGTCTAGGCTCAAAAATTTTTCCTGAAATTTTCTTATCATGCAATATCTTCATTTTCTCTTTATAAATTCTTGCATTTTCATACGATTCGTTTCTAATTTCTTTCATCTCATTTAGTTGCATTAATCATTTTTCTCCTGCTTTATTCAAATTAAAATTAAACTCCTTTATCGCCCAATAAGCTTTATGTTCAAGTTCTACAGGTAAGTGACAATTTTTACCATAAGTTAACCGGTAAGGTGACATTCCGATTGGTGTCTTATAAGCTGTTCTATAAGCCCATAATGCAGAATCAAGTCTATCAACCCAATCAGTTCTTTTAGGATTAATAGTCTTTTCTAAAATTCTTTTAATTTCTCTGTTTGATACTTCGACCATTCCACTAGTTCGAGGGTGATAAGCGATTGCAATTCTATGTTTGATTCCAAATTTTTGTAGTAATGATTGAATTCTTATATTCTCGAAATGACTTCCACCATCGTTGATAATTACCTTAGGCATTCCAAATCTTGAAAATATCATTTTCTTTAAAAATTTTGAAACACTTTTGGAAACACAGTTTGGTAAAGCAACAGCTTCAATCCACTTTGAAACATAATCAACTGTTAATAAAATATAAATTTTTCCAGATGATGGAACAAATGGTCCCATAAAGTATAATCCCCATATATCAAAAATTTCAACTTCCAATATATAGTTTAACGACATTTCATCTTTCCTAGATATATTTCCCATCCTTTGACATTGATCACATGTTTTCACATATTGTCTCACATCTTTAAATAACGTAGCCAATAAAATCCAAAATTTAAAATTTTAAATGCGCTTTATCTATGCCAAAGTGTCCTCCAAAATCAGAATCATGACATTTTTGAATAATAGCAAAAGTTTCCTCATAAGGTACACATCTTTGAATCATAGAATCTTTACCAATTTTAAATAAATGAGGTTCTTCCCAAATATAAGATTTAACATCATACTTAAATTTCTTAATAAATTTGTTATCCAAGTCATAAGACAAAATATTGCTAACTAAATAATTAACAATATCAGCATACCACGGTGTTTTGTATTTTTGAATAACATATAAAGATTCATCAGGGAATTTCTCTTTATATTTTCTTCCGAAATAATATCATTTTTAATTCTGCATAAATGATCAGCAATTTGGTTTTCAGCCTTTTCTATCTACTATTTGAAAATCAAATTCTTGTAGAAGTAAAACCCATCTTATAGGTCTAGGTTTAGAATCCTTCTTAGATATTAGATATTTAATAGCAGAATGATCAGTATGAACTATGCATTTAGTACCAAGAAGATAAGGTCTAAATTTATCAAAGGCATATACTATGGCATAAGCTCTTTCTCAGTAGTAGGTAATTTCTTTGTGTTTCAGTGAGAGTTTTACTAAGCATAATATACAACTTTGAAAACTTTCTCATATTTTTGTCCTAATACAGTCTACAATTGCAAAATCACTTGCATCACACATTAATTCAAAAGATTTATTCTAGTCAGTGTAACAATGATAAAAGTAGCTATTAATTTTTCTTTTAGAATATTAAAAGCATTAATACATTCTTCATTAAATTCAAATTGTGCATCTTTTTCTAATAAATGACAAAGAGGTTTAGCAATTTTGGAAAAATCCTTTATATATCTTCTATAAAATCCAAGATGACCTAGAAAACTTCTCACATCGCAATCGTAGTAGGTGGTTGCAATTCAAAGAATAATTTTCACTTTTGCTTGATCTACTTCCATCCCTTTCCGTGATACTTTGTGTCCAAGTACAATGCCTTCATGAATTGACATTTTTCCCAGTTAAGAACTAAATTTGTTTCGTTGCATCTTTTCGTAACTTTCGCTATGTTTTCCAAACAAGATTCAAAAGAAGTTCCAAAGACCGAAAAATCGTCCATGAATTTTTCAATTCCTTTGTCAATCAAATCACAAAATATTGACATCATACATCTTTGAAAAGTTGCAGTGCATTACATAAACCAAAATGCATTCTTCTAAAAGCAAATATTCCATAAGGACTTGTAAATGTCGTCTTTTCTGGTCCTCGTGAGCAATAAGTAATCGATGATAACCGTAATATCCATCTGAAAACGTAAATATGAGTGTCCAAATTAATTTATCGAGCATTTGATCCAAAAAGGTAAAGGAAAATGATCCTTTCTAGTCGCTTTATTTAGTTTCCTATAGTCAATACAAATTCGCTATCCAGTAACTTGTCTTGTAGGAATAAGTTCATTTTTATCATTAAAAATGACAGTTACACCTCCTTTCTTCGTAACACAATGAATAGGGCTTACCCATTGACTATCCGAAATAGGATAAATAATACCTGCATCTAACCACTTAATAATTTTTTTTAACAACCTCTTTCATAATAGGATTTAATCTTTTTGCGATTCTATAAGTAGGTTTAAAATTTTCTTCCATTAAAATTCTATGCATGCAAATGGAAGGGCTTATTCCTTTTATATCGCAATAATCCAACCAAAAGCTTTCTTATAATTCTTTAACAAACCTAGTAATTTTTCTTCGATCTTTACTCGCCTCGAAGAAATAATAACATGTAAAGTTAACGAATTTCCAAGAAAAGCATATTTTAAATGGGAATGTAACATTTTTAATTCCAGTTCAGGTGCTTTTTTAATTGAGGGTAAAAGTATATCATTTTGAGTTATGTCTAAAGTTTCCCAATTATCTTTAATAAAATGAGTCTCTTCTTCTTCTACTATTTCATCTTCATCGCTTAAAAATTCAATTTTTTCTTCGTAAATAACTTTACATTTTTCTTGATAATGTTTTTCAATTAAATAATCAATTATATCCATTCGATAACATTTCTCTTTATCGTGGTACTTCATCGATTTAAAAACATTGAATTTAATTTCTGATCATCGACTCTCATGGTTAATTCTCCTTTTTTCACATCAATCATAGCTCGTCCGATAGCTAGAAAAGGTCTTCCTAAAATAATAGGTATCTCTTTATCTTCTTCCATATCAAGTACTATGAAATCTACAGGGAAGATAAATTTATCCACTTTAACAAGGACATCCTCTATAACTCCTTTAGGATAAGTGATAGATCTATCGCCTAATCGAAGAGTTACAATGGTGGGAGTAATATCTCCTAAATCCAATCTTCGAAAGATAGAAAATGACATGAGATTAATACTTGCTCCTAAATCACATAAAGCTTTTCTCGCAAAATTTTTCTCCAATAAGCACAGGTATAGTGAAACTTCCAGATCCTTAAGCTTTTCCGGTAATTTCTTTTGAATTATTGCACCGCATTCTTCACTTAATGCAACCGTTTCAAAAGCTTCAAATTTTCATTTTTTTGCTTAAAATATCCTTCATAAATTTTGCGTAAGTCGGCATTTGTTCCAAAGCTTCAAAGAAAAGGTATGTTAATAGTAAGTTTCTTAAAAATTTCAAAGAACTTAGAAAATTGATGATCAAGTTTCTGTCGTTTAAGTCTTTGAGGAAAAGGTGGTAGTGGTTTTTTAACTTCCACATTAACGAGTATAACGATCGATCTCGACTCAGAGAGAGAGTTTCTTTAGGTTTTTCAATCTCTTTAACCTCAATCTCTTTTTTAATTTCATTCTGCAATCTTTCTTTTAATTCCTTTCCACTTCTAAGTTACACGACTTTTAACTTGTTCATGTTCTTCTCCAGCTTCCTTTGGATTGATTTCAACATTACTAGGAAGTGTTCCTACGAGTCCGTTATTAATTAAAGTAGCAATTTGTCCCATTTGATTTTCAATATTACGAATAGCCGTATTTTGATTTTGTAATTGATTATTCATTCGCATAATTAATTCTTCTATTGATAACTTTTTCTCGTTGATTATTAAATCCAGGAGGTTTATAATTTGAAATAACTCGATTATTCCAATTTCCAAGTGGATGAGATCGATTATTACCCCATTGTTGTTGTGAACTATTCCAATTAAAATTAGGATGCTTTTTCCACCCAGGATTATAATAATTTGAATAAGGATTATTTTTACTTGCAATTGTTGACCTCATTTTTGATGAGGTCTTCTCTTCTTCTCTTTAGTACTTAGGATCTAGCCTTAGGCTTTTCCTTTGACTATCTTAGAGGACTAGAATTGGGATCCACCATCTAGAATTTCAAACCACTTCTTAACTCCCCGCAAACTCCACAAACTCGATTGTAGACCCCTAACCACCTAGAGGGTCGAGACCAAATGTGGAAGTTTAAAGGATGAGCTCCTATAGGACTCTTCGGCCTTAGGACCGCCTCAGGCGGCCCGGTCCAGTGAAGGGTCGACTTACACACATACTACACCTATACACTACATTTTCACACACACCTCCTAAAACCACACCCATACCCAACTTGATCTCCTCGACTCATGAAGGTGATTCACATGGATGGTCCTTAACCCCTGAGCCCTTGGCTAAGAGGGTTAGGAACAACATAGCGGATGCCTCAAATGAGTCCCTTCATGGCTCATGTGGGCTTGATATGGCTTCATGGCTCAACCAAAATGATTTTATTTCACTTATATTCACCCAATCTTCAATTTTCCAAATTTTCAATTTTTGACCCCCGGGACCCTACACCCGCTTAGCCTACCCAAAACCCTTGAAATTACCCAAATTTTTCAAAATCCTCCAAATCACCCAAAATTCTTCAAAACCAATCCCAAATATTCCCACATTACTCAAATTGATCATCCATAGCCAAAAATACCAAAAATACCAAAAATTCCAAAAATACCTCCCAATACCCTCCAAATACCCAAAATACCCCTCTTAGCCAAAAAATCCAAAAATTCAGAAAATTCCCAGAAAATTCCAGAAAATCCCAAATATTCCCAATTTCATTTTGTTCAACTACACCATGGGCCAATTGTGTCAATTTACCCCACTTTTATCAAAACCCCCAATTTGACCCATTTTAACCCAAAGTGAACCCAATGTCAAACCAAACCTACCCAATTGACCCAAATTCTGGTCCAATTCAATTCTAAACTTCAATTAAACATCCCCAACACCAACCTAGACCAAATCCAAGCCCAATTGGATTGACATTGGGATCCAATTTCACTTTGGGCCTTAAAGCCCAATTTGGACCCATGACCCAAACTTAGCCCAAACTCACCCAATTCAACTCCAATTAACCCCAAATCTTTTCTAAACCTTCCTTAACATCCCCATAAACAAAACACTAACATGATTTGCCCAAAATTTTGACCCAAACCCCTCTCAAATTTAACCCAAAATCAAAAGGCCCAATTTTGACCTAAACCTAAACCTAGCCCAAATAGACCCAAACCCCAAAATCAAAACCCAACCAAAGCCAAAACCTCTTTGAAACACTCCCATAAACATTTCACAACATTTATTTTACATCAATTTCAACCCTAGCCCAACATTGGCCCAAGTTAGACCAATTTGACCTACATTGGCCCATTTACCAAATAAACCCAAATTCAACCCAATTCAAACCCAAACCACCTTAAATCTATTTCAAATTACTCATGAAACATCCCTAAACCAAAACCAACAATTATTTGGCCCAACCTTTTACAAAAATTCTCATCCATGAACACATTCTTAAACTTAAAAGCCCACTTCCCTTAAACCTTCCTAAAAGCCCATTTCCTTCAAAATTCAAAAGCCCAAATCATCCTAAAGCCCACATGACACTTCCCCTCATCATCCATTTGATCAAAATCACCCCTAAGTTTCAAAATCATCAATTAAACCATTCCAAATCAAGCCACATGTCAAATTACCCCCTAAATGCCAAATATTTCTAAAACCCTTTTTCATGAAACAAGTCAACCTTTTCCCCAAGCCAAATGGAGCCATGAACAAGCCATTCTCAAGCCACATGAAGCCATGAGGGCTTTGACTTGTCATTAGTCCATTTATGGCAAGAAGAGGGGGTTCTTTCTTAAACCTCCTTTAACCCTTTTTTACCTTAATCATGTCACACACTAAACCATGTTTAGCCACCTCATCATGGATGGAGACTTCACCACTCCTTCTAAGCCGACCTAAATGATTCCCTCAGCTCAAAATCAGTAGCTTGGAAGGGTGCAACAAGCCCAAAATGGTGGGTCGACCCAAACCAAGCCAAAGTGAGCCTTCTCCCATTCCATTTAAATCAAACTCCTTTACACATGTCCATGGCCAATCGAATGCACTAAACCCCGCCCTCACCCACTCGAACAAGATGGTGACCAAGTGCTCGTCGGCCGGCCACCGAGGCCGCGGAAAACACCATGGCCGAGACCTTGGGAGGAGCCAAAAATTCAATTCTCCTCGTCGACTTGTCTCAACCTAAATGGACAACATAGCTCTTCTTCTCCTCACCAGCAGCAATCGATCCCCGACCTTAAACCCCCGCGGAGGCCCTCCACCCTCTCCTATTTAAACACCACCTCTTCTCGGCCATGAGAGGTGCTCGAACCAACCATACGTAAACTCCGCCAAAATCATCCCGTACTCTCCCCTACACCCAGCTGCACTTGATCCCCACTCGCAATTCCCCGCCATTTCTTCTCTCGCGAGCTCAATTTCGCAGTCGAAATTCCACCTAAAAACGTGACACTTCACCACAGATGAGGCAATTCCCAAATTGATTGGCTCTACACCTACACGAGACCAAGAGAAGGAGTTTTCCAGCTGAAAGCCCCCTCTCCGTGCCATCCGACTTGCTCCGGACTCCAAAGGTTGGAATCGGCCTCGGCGGAAATCACACCTAGTGCAATTCACCACATCCCCAGGCTTCATCCCTAGCCTCCTGCAGCTCCAACGAATGTGCCGAGCATCTCTGATCGAGGCTTCACCTCTCAGAGCCAAGGTATGGATCAATTCTTCATCCCGAGCTTCTGAACATTCTCCATTTTAAATGAGTCGATTTCAATAAACATTAGCCGTATAGATGTGTTCGTCTCTTCAAGACGAATCCATGAGAGCATAAGAACATAAAAATCCATGGAGAATCGAGTGAGATCTTAGTGGCTAGAAGGTAGACGGCTCTCGGGTTAGGACGCTCGGGGACGATGAACGGATGCCGTTCATTCAATACACGCGCGGACGGACGGCTCGGATGGTGTCGGATCGGCGAACGGCACGCGAACCGCGGGCCGCGTGGCGCCGACTCGGAAGGCGGCGTCAATGGGAGCGCGCCGCGTGGTCGTTCGGAGACGCCGAGGTTGACGCAGACGCCGATGTGGATAAGTAGAAAATTAGGGATTTTTCCGATTTATTTAAATACCGTAACTTCAAAAATCCATATCTTTATGTAGAAAAATCACAAAAATAAAATAAAAATACCCTCTTACTCAGAGGAACATGAGGAGAATAATATGGAAAAGAAATTAATTAATTTTGTCCAAGTAATTTATTTTTAATTAATTATTTACTCCCTGCATTGTTTTAATTCTCCATGCATTCATACAATTCACCATGGCATGAGACCATAGGGCTTTTGAAGCCTCTGAACTCGGGAACATTCCCTAAATTTTCCAAGGTCGGAGGCCATCTCTCGTGAAAAGTTATTGATTTTTCAAATGCATGTGGCTGTTTTCGAGTATTTTAATTCCAAAAATTAGCATGTTGTGAAATAAATTCTAGGAAAATTTGGTGATGTTCCTTATGACCAGAGAACCCTAGGAAAAATAGGACTTGAGTTAATTCACTCAAAATAACCCTAATTGGCTTAAACACCCAAAATAGACCCCTAATTAATTAGAACTAACTATACATCAAATTGACTTGAAATTAATTCTCCACTGACCTTTAGGATCAGAGGAACCCACCATAAAAGTTTGAAGTCAATTGGACTTGGTTAGCCTTACTAAATGGGTTGATTAAGCCATTTAGTCATTTTAAACTTTAAAAAATTCATAACTTTCAAAATACCTTTCAAAAATTCACCAAATTGGTTTTGGAGCCTCTCTGATATCAAGGGAATTTAGGAAAATTAAAATTTCAATTTTCTAAAAAAGTTAATTTTTTAGTATTATTTTAATATTTTAATAATTAAAAAATAATAAAAATCACAAAAATAATAAAATTCACCAAAATGTCATATTTTGAAATTTAATCACTTAGGAACAAACCCCATATTTTTCTCAGGTCTATTTAATGAGATATTAAATTTTAAAGCCCTAGGGTAATTTTAAAATTAAAAAAATGTATTTTCTAGCATTTTCATTAAAATAATTATAATAAATCAAAGAAAAATCAGAAAATTATAAAATTTGGTTCTCTGGAATCCTTGATATCAGAGAGAATTTTAAAAATTATAAAATTCATTTTTCAACTTATATTCTATTTTTAAATTAATTAATGCTCCAGAACTTAGAATAATTCTAATAAATAAAATATAATTCAAAAAATCACAAAAATTGGTCCAAATGGTCCTCTGGTCATTAAGAATGTCTCATAATTTTCTTAAGGACAGAAACTTTCCCTTGGTCATATTATTGAATTTTCCTTGGAAATCCTTATTTTCCACCAAAAATAATTACATAAATAAATTAAATACAGAAAAATCACATTTTCTACTCTAATGTCTTTATTGACATATGAGTGAAGCCACATAAAAATTTCAAATTTATTTGAGCTCAATTTAGTGAGTTATGAAATTATTAAGCTTGAAGGGCAAAATGGTAATTAAAATTTTAACCCTTAATTAAAACTTTAGGCTTAATAAAATCAAAGAGTAAAATATTTGATTTTAACCTGATTTGGATGATTGAAATTTAAATAATTAAAGGGTAGAAACCTATTAAACAATTCAACAATCATTGAAATGAATTTTAATTAAAATAATTAATTAAATTTGGAAGAATAATAAAATTGGAATTATTAAAATAGGGATATTATTAGGAAGAGATTTATTCTTTAATCTAAAGATCCCTAAATTAATCATCTCAATAATATTTAATTCTTAATTAAAATGGTAATTCAAATTTAAGTTTAAAAATGTTAAAAGACTCAATCATTTAAATTGAATTAAAGTTAAATTATTAAACTCTTTTTAAATTTTCAATTAAAATTAAAATTAAAAATAAAAATTAAATTAAATCAAAATTAAATAAAAAAAATAATAATAAAACTAAATTGAATTGAATAAATAAATTAAATTAAATTAAATTAAATTAAATTAAATTAAAAAAAATATAATTAAATTAAATTAAATTAAAACAAATTAAATTAAATTAAATTAAAACAAATTAAATTAAATTAAATTAATTAAATTAGACCAAGTTAAATTAAATTAAATTAATTCACATCAAGTTAAACTAAATTGGATTAAATCGAATTAAATTAAAATTAAAACTAAACTAAATTAAATCAAATTAAATCAAATCAAAATTAAATTAAATTGAATTAAATGACATCACCTAAGACATGAAGAATTCAAAATAAATCTAAAACAACTTGAACACTATTCCAAACTTAAATCCATTAACTAAAATTAAATCATAAACCACTGAACATCCATTTGCCCTCAAAAGCTCGTGATGTCATAACTCTTAAAAGGAGCGTTAAGTGAAGTGTTACTTCATTCATAGGATATTCAAATGTCACTAGATTCAATCGAGCAAGACAACAAAACTTAAACTCTCGAACGATTAATTCATTTGTATAATTAAATTCATTTGGACTTAAAACAATCCTAGAAATATTGAAAAGATGTTTAAGATTCGTCTTAAGCACTTCCTCAATATGATATGATATTTATAAGAACAATTGGACTTAGTTGTTCTTTGATGAAGAAAATCGTCCTCAAACTAAAACACAAGAACCTGAGACGTCATAGGAGATGACTAGCTATAGGATTAGGAACTTGGTAGAAAATCATAACCCTTCCTTAGCTTTACCTAGGAACTTACTTTAAATGCTTAAATATTCTAACTCGTGTTTTAAGTGCGGCTTGGGATGACGGGAAGACCCTCCGGGTACGCTTTTATTTTATTGCGATTTACTTTACCGCAATTTATTTAATCGCGTTGCACTTTACCTTTCTTGCATGATAAACAACAGTTGCATGAAAACCTACACCTTTAGGACAGAAACCAAAACTGAAACCCATAACTAAATTAAAAGACACTACAAGGTAAAATTCACCGCCACAACATTTCAAAATATAAGACAACTCAAAATTTAATTACAAACAGAACAACAAAACTACAACTACAACTAAATTAAAACGTCTCATTGAATGATCGGGAATACCTCGGATGATGTAACCCACGTGTTGCTAACGGGATTTCCCACGTGCCTAAATGAAAGTGTGGAACTCATTCAGTTGAGTTTAGCAAATTCATCTCGGACTAAGTGAATTCGATGAAAATAACAGTGTCGGGATGACGAACCAGTGGGATCTTAATCGGTTCGTTTAATCAACTCTAAGACTCGTTTTAATTAAAATATTAAAGACACTTGGAAATTAAGACTTTCTCTAAACCGAACACTTCTCTCATCTCCCGATTTATGATTTCTAAAACTAAACCTCTGCAACAACAAGGAGCTCGGAGCATGGTGGGCGAAGCACGGCCATCGTCATCGGCAAAATCCGAGTCTACTTGACAGAAACTTTCCTTAGAACTAAATAACCAAGCCATAGGACTTCGAGGTAGTTTGCCTAGTGCAACATAAATCCTCAACTCTTCGTTAGGCATTTGCATGATAATGTCATGTAAATTAAGCCCTAATAGGTCTTAGGACTCCGAGGTAGTCGTTTGGTACGACATAAACCCTCACATCTTCGAGGCTATTTGTATGATTTTATCATACAAACATAAGTCCTAACTAATTAAAATTGGCAAGATCAAAACATTAAATAAACATTAGGACTTTCCTAAATTCAAGCCAAATAATAGGATAGTCGGGAAATTACCGAAGTTCGCTTCGAATTTGTGATTTCCCCTACTTCTCTTCCTTTGGACTCCTAAAATAAAATGTTCCAAATTTGATCCATTCCCTATTGAAATTCTAAAATTCAATCCCTTGAAAACTTAAACTTTGAAATTCTTGAGAGCAAAACCACTGATCATTATCGAGAGTTTTCTTAAATGATTCCCGTCATTTAAGATGTAATTAACTATAGGGGCTTGCCCTTATAGGGAACTTTAAGAACCTGGGTAATATAAACCCCGCTTAATTCATTTATATTAAGCGAGGGAACTTATCGGCTTATAAAATTGGTTCGTAGACCAAACGGATGTCACAAACCTTTCTAGTTTATTTAATCGAGCCCCATCATCAAGCGGTGTGTCTATTCTTCGGGATAGATACACGGTTTGTGGTGCGGCGCTCGTTTATATAAACTATTCGGGATGTGAGATCAGTTTGATTTCATATCTTAAAATTTTCAAATTTAAAATTATTTTCAAAATCAAATACTACTTTTCAAATTATTTATTTAAATTAAATTAAAATTAGCCGACAATTTCTGTAGGCGACCCCCTTTTCAAAATAAAACACACAACCTAAAAATAAGCCGCACAGCAATAGCTTGTAAAGTTTCAATAGTTTGAGGTTCTTCAATATTAGCAGAGTTATTAAATATTAATTACAAAATTATCTAATTTCTTAGACATTGCTGCAACTTGTGAAGCTAAGATAGAAAAGGCTTCATTATCTTGAATACTGGCCATCTTTTTAGGGTTAATCCTTTCGGAAGGCCATTGAAAATTATTATTAGCCATTTCTTCAATTAAAGTGTAAGCTTCTTTAAATGATTTAGACATTAAAGAACCTCCAAGAAGAAAGATCAATAATTGATTTTAAAGATCCAATTAATCCATTATAAAATGTTTGAATAATCAACCAATCGTGTAAAGCATGATGAGGACATTTTCTTAATAGTTCTTTAAATCTTTCCCAAGTTTCATATATTGTCTCCCCGTCAAATCGACTAAACGAAGTAATATCATTTCTTAATTTAGCAGTTTTAGAAGGAGGAAAATATTTAGCAAGGATTTTTTTGTGCCATTTCAGATTTCATGTTTTTATAGAACCGATCGCTAATGAGTTTAACCACATCTTTGCTTTATCTCTTAAAGAAAAAGAAAAGAGTCTAAGTCTAATAAAGCATCATCGAAACATTGTTATATTTAAAGGTAGCACAAAGTTCTAAAAAACTAACAAGATGTAAATTTGGATCCTCATTTGGTGATCCACCAAATTGATTGTTTTGCACCATTTGAATAATAGACGGTTTAAGTTCAAAAGAATTAAGCATCTACTGATAGGTATTTGAATACTACTATGAAGTTCATCAATCGTAGGGTTATCATAATCCCTTAATGGTTTATAAACATTTTGATCATTAAGTTCAATTGAATTTTGTAAAGTAGCCATTTCTTAAAATTTTTGAATTTGTTTTCCCTTTTTAATTTTTCTAATTGTTCTTTCAAATTCAGAATCTAAAGGTATTAATCTTTAGAACCAAATCTTTGCATAAAACAAGCAATAAATATAAAATTTAACTATTATATTTCTTCCTTCCTTTGATTTACTCCCGGCAACGGCGCAAAAAACTTGACCCGACCGCCGCGCTTAACGCAGTAATGTTTGCTTCCAAAAGATAGCCAAAAAGATTTGACTCAATTTATAAATAGCGGCTAGTGTATAAAATTAATATTATATAATTTAGTAATTTTTTTACACACTAGGGAGTACTACGCAAGTATACGTATCGTTTTAAGTAATATAGGGTTTTTAAACAAAGACCTCAAGTATCGATCCCACGGGGAAGATTTATAGAAATAAATTTTCTATAAAGTGAAAGTGAAATAAAATAGTAAAAATATTTTTATTTTGATTATAAATTACTATTAATTTACTAAATGTAATTAAAGAAAATAATAATAAGAGAATGATTTTATGAACTCTATATAAAATAAACAATTTTCTTCCTTCAATTAATCTATGATTTTTAAGATAATTTAATATTCGTTGGAGAATTTAATTTATGGTATTGTGCCAAATAGAAGCATTCCTATTCTTTACCCTTTGATCCAAGTGCAAAGAACATTGACTAATTTACAGAATAGGTCCGGATGTATTGTTAGTAGAATGGGTTAATCTAGGCTCACACTTCTAGATGTCCAAGGGTGGCTATGGTCGGCCCTACTAGTGACCCTTTCCTAGTATATAAATCAAATTATAAGAATTTAGTCGTACATCTAAAAACTTATCAATTCTACGCCCTTTAAATATTATCTTCCTATTTATTTGCACTTCACCATGAATAGCTCGCACATGGCCTTCGACTACCCAAGGATTCATGTGACATTTACAAGTTAAGAGTTCTTTTCCTTCAAGGTTTTCTAAACTCTTCAACGAGGTTTTAACAATTCGAACGACCAATTTAAAAAGTAAAGTAAGATCGAGTATTAATGTCATCACAATGTTTTGAAAATATTTTGAATTTTAATTCTCCATCGAATCTTTATATTATCTTATCTATCTCTTCATAATTGAAGTAAGAAAGTAACTAACTACTCAGAACACATTGAAAGTAAATAACAAAACATGATAATTAAACTTTGAATCAAATGTTAAAATATACTTATCTCAAATATTTCTTCTACAGATCTTCGATTCCTACTGACTCCTCGGTGTAATGAACTCCGGATGCGATAACTTGAAAATAAACTCACTAAACTAAACAAAAGTGGCCCTAAATTTCTCTCTCTAATTCTCTCTCCAAGGATGAGAGACCACTAAAGTAGATAAGAGAAAGGGGTACAATGAGAGGGGCACGTTTTACGAAGAAATGAATCTCTATTTATAGGCTTCAAGAGTTGCCTTGAGGCACCTCTTCAAAACATGTCCACATTCAATGAATCTTCTAGAAGGTCGGTCTGGCGCCTAGGCGCCGGACACCGCGTCCAGTTCTTCGCACCTCTTCGTAATTAAAATCGTTTTGGAGCGTCCAAATGCAATGTATCACATGTCCTATTATCAAGGAACAACTGCCAGCCTTCTAGAATTTCCAATAACCGCTCACTCGGTCAAAATAACCGATCAAACGTTGTCAAAAACTTGACAGTTTTCGTATCGAGTCTGGCGCCTAGGCGCCAGGCCATATTTTTTTATACTTTTGATATTTTGCTCCATTTTTGCTCCTTTTTGCTCCTTTTTCTTTCTTAGACCTTTTTACATTACCTACATCCAAAAACATAAAAAATACCTTTCATTAAAGCATAATATCCTTAGAAATTAATAATAATTAAGACATAAAGAAATATGTATTTTTTTATAGATCAATTACTCCTTATATGTTTAGGTCAAAAGAAACCAATAGAAATGATTGATCGAGTCAATCGGGCTAGTGGTGGCCGATCTGTCAAACCGACAAATTTGATTGATCGAGCTGATCGAGACAGTGGCTTCTTGATCGGTTGAATCTACAGAGATGGCCTATTGAACCGATCAGGTTGGTGGTGTACGCTCGATCAAACGGATGAGACAATAGCCAATCGGTTGATGATGTGGACATGCAACGATGATACATAAAAATATGGTATTTTGATGCACGTTTTAAAATTCATGCAATGCTCACGACATGAATATAAACACATGCAAGAAAATGGAACCCAATCTATTTTGATAATGAAATCAAGTAGTATCTCACAGGGAGCCTAGAGTGGCTGATGGAGAAGCGTGTCCAACTATCTTATCCGCATGAAACGATAAGGGTTTTCTCTCCTGATTGCTTGGCAAAATCATGAAAAATCCCTTGTAGGAAAAATCTTTGTGAAACAAGTACACTTATATGTACGGATTTTCACAACCTAGGGAATGAATAAATGAAAATCTTCATTCACTGCATCAAGAGGACTTCACCTCTTCCATGAAAAGGTCAAAGTTATCAAGATAACCGTGAGATTGTTGCAATCTCGGTACGCACGGTGTTCATGAGCTAAAAATTGGGTAGGTTTCACTCTTAGATTCGTAGGGTGGTCAACGAACAAGGCACCTAACCTATGAGGCTTTCTCTATCATAAAAACTAGCACTAATTTCTCTAACACAAACATAGGGGCTTGCTAGAAAGAAAGAACACGGGATTCAGGAGATCTCCCCGCTACAAAGGTTGAAGCAGTGTTATCTTTGCTTGATCCTTGCTCCCACCTTGTTATGATGAAGCTCTCCTCCCTCCTTAGGAAAGATGAATCTCTCCTTCTTCTCCAAAAATAGTTCCACTAGGAAAACTCCCTCACACACTTAAAGACTTAGTGGAAGAAGAAGAAGATGAAGATGAGAGTTAATGGAGGAAGAAGCATAATTTTAGAGAAGTAGAAGAAGGAGAAGAAACTTTTATTCTTCTTTGCCAAGAACCATTCTGCGGGATTTTCTCAATACTCCTCCTAAAAATCTTCTCCCCAAGTCTGCTCCCCTTTGCACCCTAAGTGAAAATCATCTCTTGTTTCCTCTTTTTACCAAAAAATAGCTGTCGTATCCCTCCAGTTTCCCTCCCTATAAGGCCTATGAAAGGTTATCTCACCACTTTTTCCATTTCCAATTAATATCTCCACATTGTCTAAGGAGATCCTGCTCTTTTGGCTATCTAGGGTTATCGACATCAATTTCATTAAAATTGTGCCAAAAAATGTGACTTGAAAACGGATTAGTGCCTAAGCATTAAGACTGGCGCTTAGGCACTGACTTTATGCCTTCTTGAGTTTTTGGAGCTTTTTGAGGGCTGTTTCGGGTGCTTAGGAGCCCGTAGCCAGTGTCAGCTCCCATGTCTAGTGTCGAGGTGCCCGGCCGGGCGCAAACTTTTCAGGCTCTCAATTTCGTGCTCCTGGGGCTTGTTCAGAGTGTCGATTTTCCAGGCTCTTCGTTTTATGTCCTTAGCTGTTCGAGGTGCCTACCGGAGACTAGAGCTAGGACCTAGTGCCTATGTGCCAGCATGGCCATAAAAACCTTGATTTTGTGGAAAACATTTAGCGAAGAGTTTATCGATCTGTAAATTATAGGAGACTATGCATGACTAAAATATGGTCTCTGATACACCTTTAAATTACCTATTTTAAATATACATTTAATGCTCAATTTATATCTATTTTTTGATGATATTACGCTTTAATGAATTGTATTTTTTATGTTTTTGATTTCATGTATAGGAAATGAAGTTTAAAAAAAGGAGCGGAATTGGAGGCAAATTGGAGATGTGGAGCAGTGGTGCCTAAGCGCCACTTCTGGCGCCTAAGCGCCACTTCTGGTGCCTAAGCGCAAGAGTCGTTACGGCGCCCAAGCGCCAGACAGTTATGCGAGGCTTCTAGAAGAGTGGTGCCTATGCGCCACAATTAGGTACTTAGGCTCCAGAGTCGGTTTGATTAATATACATTAAATTTGAACAAATTTCAAAGAGGCACCTGAAGCAACTCTTGGTTATTTTCGGAGCTCTACATATTATAATTTATTTTGACTGAAGAAAAAAAGAGGAGAGAATGAGAGGGGAACTTTTAGTGTGATTCTGGTGTGAGTCTTGTGAGTGAGACTAACACAGTGAGAATGTGGTGAGTTCTTGTGTTGTTTGAGTCTTGTGTGAGTCAAGTACAATCAAGGGACTTTACAATTTGCTTGGGGAGAAGCCAAGATAAGTAATTTGTAATTTTATTTGAGTTTTACTATCTTTTGTGAACTTGAGTATCAATATAAATTCATGTGTTTTAGTTTTATCTCCATGAATTCTGAGTAGTTTCTTGCTTTCTCCTTGCTATGAGACTTGATCATGTGTAATATGCGAATGCTTTGAAAACTTATTTTTATTCTACAAATTGTGATGACACTTTCACCGAAACTTCATTGACTAAAAATTGGCCACTTGTGAGGTTAACATATGTTGTGAAACATAAGATCCGGGAGGGTTTTGATTTCACCAACTAGTGAGTACCTCAGTTCACTTTTGAGGATGGGGATGTCAAAATCCAAGGGGGTACAACTAGATAGAGAGATAAGTTTTGTTGGGCGTAGAATTGATGTTTCTAGGGTGACATGCAAGATTCTTTAATTTGGTTTTTATTTTAGATCTATGGGTCCCTAGTATGTCCTATAGAGAGGGCACAATGGGTAATCTAGAAGTGAGAGACCAGAATCTACTCAACACTACTATACTAGCTGGAACAAATTTTATACTAGCCAGTGTTCTTTAGGCACTCAGAGAGGATAAATAATATGTATAATCCTACTTGTCACAATACAACATTTAATTTTTAAACATTCAAATTTTTCACTGATTATCATCTCTATGCAAGGGGAAATATCTTTTATATAGAATTTGAACTATCTTTTAAGTAGTATTAGTTTGCATTTAGTTTATGATTAGAATTAAATCCTGCATAAAATTATTTGTAATCTTTTCAAACATTTCAACATTATTCTCCTATAAGTTTGTTTGAAGTTTTTAATAGAAAATTTTCTAATTCATTATAGAAAGATACAACATTCCCTATGGGATCGATACTAGGGTTTTTAAAGAAAACTCTATATTACTTGGAACGATATGTATACTTGCATTGTACCCATAGTGTGAAAGCTTATATTTTATTTTCTAAAACATTTTATTTGTTTAAAATAGCCTCTAAATATAATTTGGATCAAGTTTTTGACAATCCATTGGAACATAAAAAACTGTGTAATTACGGGCCAGGTCAGTCTCATAACTTAAAAAATGAGCTTTTATATGGGTTTTATATCGGGGACTTTAATGTCAATGAGCACCTAAACCACTACACGGGTGTATTGCCCCAAATCCTAATTTTCACACGTGGGAGGGTTTTATGGTTGAGTTACGAGGAGTTGCATATGAACTTTTTATATTCCCATAACACTAGAAAGGGCATCTTACACATGTGATATCAAAAATTGATGCCAACATCGGGTTTTTGAGAACTATATGATGTTTTGCATGTGTTTTTTAATAGTGTAGATGATGGATAAGTGATGTAGGACATTTTTGAGGTATTGATAAATTAGATACTATATGTATAAGTAAAAAATAAATAAATAAAAGTTTGGGATACATAAAGGAGCTCCCATCTTAACTAGCTCAGGAGACTTACTCTTGACCCGCTCCAATCAACCTAACAATCTCAACAATCTTTGTGCCTCCAGAGGAGGCATTCAAAGGAAGGAGTAAGCATTAGAGCAAGTAGATAGATGTATATACCTAGTTGTAATCCTAGTGAAAATACAAGAATAACCCTATAAGCAATTATAAATAGACATGTATATGTAATGAGAGGTGAGATGAAATAAGGTTATAGGTTCTTCAAACTCTTTTTTTATTTGATTCTCTTCTTTTTTCCTACTTCTAGGATCCACTTCATGGTATCAGACCCATCGGCTCAACAATAAAAAATATCATTGATTCTTACTCCTTAATGCTTCTGCAATCTAGACAGTAATCCATAGTCTCACTCAACAAGATAGAGAAGACAAAGATTCCTACATCTCTCAAATTTTTGATGCATCACATCACAGTAGTAGCAAATTCACCACTGTCACATGAAAATTATCCCATATGGAAGGTACATTTCTTGAAACTAATTACAGTTATTGGGATTGATTCCTTTTATATAATTCATTCCCAACTCCATCAGGATTCAATTAAGATGATAATGAAACACAAACAGAAAACCCAGATCACATATTATGGTAATTATTATATCAAAACCTTATTTTTTTTCCATTACTCAACGATATATCCATCAGTACTACCTTTCATACTTCATCTCAATAACACTACATTCATTTGGAGCTCTTTGAAAGAAGATTCCAATTTGCAAATAGATTAAGAGTAATTCAACTCAATAATGAACTTCATACATATTCCATGGGTACAAAAACTATGATCCAATACTTAACTACCACAAGAATTTGACTAATAACATAGCTGCAACATATTTCAAAATAGATAATGAAGACATTATTCTTTACACCTTAAGTAGATTGTCACCCAGTTATCAAGGATTAAAGGCAACCATAATAACCTAGCTTAATCTCATAAGTTTGGAAGTCTTTTACTTTTTACTACATAGTGAGGTGTGTGACCTGACTCACAATTTCACAGATATTTATATTCCAAAAGATGGCCAACAACTTGAGTCAATTTTTATTTAGCGGCAAGTGTGAACAAATGAAATATTTTAAAATTTAGATTAATAGTTTTTACACTTGTGGTACTACACAAGTATACGTATTGTTTCAAATAATATAGAGTTTTCTTTAAAACCCCCATTATCGATCCCACAAGGAAGTTGTAACTTCTTATAATGACTTAGAAAGACTTTTATTAAAAATTGTAAACACAATTTATAAGAGAATAACGTCACAATATTTGTAAAAGATTAAAGGAAAAATCTAATGCTAAGCATAAAGTAAATGAAATTTTTTTTAACTAATATAATTTAAAAGAGTTTGAATGCTATATAAACATAAATTCTTTCCACTTGCAAAGAGATCATAATCAATGTAGGATTTGAATGATTAAAAATATAAAATATTGTATTGTGACAAATAGGAGCAAACACATTTTTTACCCTCTTTGAGTGCCTAAAGAACATTGGCTAACCTTACGTTTGTTCCTGATTGTATAGTTGTATTGAGTAGATTCTGGCCTCACACCTACAGAGTACCAACTGACTCCACTTTATAGGACCAACTAGAGTTTCAGGATCCAAACTCAAGATCAAATTGATTAGTAATCTAGCTCATCACCCTAGAAACATCAATTTTACGCCTGTCAAAAACTTATCTCCCCGTCTATTTGCACTTACCAGTGGACTGAGTCGACTCCCATCCTCAAGGTTAACATGGTAATCACAAGTTGGGTGAAATCATAACCCTCCCGAGTCTTTATATTTCACAATGGATTTTAACCTCACAAGTGGCCAATTTGTAAAATCAAAGAAGAATCGGTGAAAATACCATCACAAATTTTATAATAAGAAATCTTCAAATCATTCTCATCTCACATGATTAATTCTCAACGCAAGGAGAAAGAAAGAAAACTACTCTGAATTCATGGAGATAACAAAAAAACACATAAATTTGTATATATGAACAAGTTTACACAAGTAAGCAAAACTTAAAAAAAATACAAAAATACTTATCTTGGGCTTCTCCCCAAGCAGTTTCTAAAATCCATCGACTCTCCTTGACTCTCCCCTAGACTCACTCTAGACTCTTCCCCTCAATTTTTCCTTTTTCTAATCCCCTTTTTCGTATAAAATCATTCCTTTATATAGAGCACTAAAAACAATGAAGGTTGCTTCAGACACCTTTTCAAAACTCGTTCTCATTCAATGTATAAAAGTCAAAACGTCTCGGGCACCTAGGCGCCTGCCTTGCCTGGCTTTGGCGCTTAGGCACCACAGCTTCATGACTCCATTTTGCCTCTATTTTCTCTCATTTTCCTTAAAACTCCATCTATTGTACCTGAAACCAAAAACATGAAAAATATATTTTACTAAAGTGCAATTCTATAAAAAATTAACATAAAATGTACGTATAAAACAAGTAATTTTAAAGTGTATCAATGTGCAATCATGCAAATAAACCAATCAATCTATCTGAACCCACATTGTTACATCAAAGAAACTTCAATAAAAAAACTATAAAAACTAAAGCAAACCCAAATTGTAATATCAAGCATGGAAACACTACGATATGTCTGATATATAACAAGAAATTTCATTCAGCTTCTTAATGTTGGATCATAAAAAATTTCAATTCAAACCAAATCCAAATCCTCAAATTACTTCCATGGCTATTAACATCAATTCTTAGCAAAAAGAATGGGTCCTAGATATTGGAACGATGTCCCATCTCACAACACACATGGAAAATTCATAACAACTATTACCATACAAGGGTATGGATCAATTTACAGTTGGAAATGGGAAAAATAAATAAATTTCTCATGTTGGTGATGGTATTCTTCCCACTTCAGAAAATAATCTCAAACCTTCATCCATTCTTAGAGCTCCCTCACTCCCACAAAATCGTATTTCAGTTAATAAACTCACACGTGGAAATAATTTTCATGTTATCTTTGATGCTAACAATTTTCATTTATAGGATCTAACAACTAGGAAAACACTTCAACAGGTCCAACTGTACAAGGGTTGTACTCCATTACAGTTCTACACTCCACCATTAACTCAAGCATGTGGCATCAAAGAATGGGACATCAACACAAGAAAGTTTTATCCCTTATTTCCAAATCCAACCCCAGCTCAAGATCTCAAAATCTCCCATAACATGTCACGACTGTCATCAGAATATGTGTCACAAATTTTCTTTTACATATTGTTCTACTAAATATGGTCTATTAGATATGTTACTATGACTTATGGGAACCATTCCACTGTCCTTTTATAGATGGATAGAAATACTAATGTTACTTATGTAGATATATGCTATCAATTTTGTTGGTGCATTTCCATGAGTCATAAATCCGAAATAGTGTTAAATTTCATTACTCAACACAAACAGTTGAAAAATCAAACCAACAAACATAAAAAAAATTGAGAATAGATTAGGGGGAAGAATGCATGTCACGTGATCTTAAAATTGATTTACAAAGCCCAGGAATCAACCATTAACTCAATTGTCCTCACGCTCCAGAATAGAATTGATCAATAGAAAGGAATCTAGTTGAAACTGCAGGAACTCTCCTCAACACTACTCAATTATCTCCATAATTCTAGATAAAGATAATTCATCTAGCTAATTATCTTATAAAAAGACTCCCATCCATAAAAACTAAAAAAACTCACTATTTCATCTACTACACATCATAAATATCATCATCTTATAACCTTTGGTTGCATCTGTTTCTCTAACAACAACATATACTAAACATAATTTTAGCCCAAAAGCTCCTTCATGCTTATTCTTGAGATATAGTTAACAACACAAAGGTTATAAGTGCTTTGATATTCAAATGAACAAGCTTATTATATACAAACATGTTACTTTTGTAGAAAAATTTTGATCCTAAAAACAACCACTAGTAAAAAAATTAAAAGAACAAAAAAACTCCACAACTACAACCACCATCCTTACTCATACTCGCTTCCGCTATTTAAATACCATCACCATCAAACCAAATCAATTAAACAACCTCTCCCACCATGTATGGAAACATCATCGAACCAACTAAAGTAGCACATACACAACTATAACACACTCAATCATAGCACATATAACTTGAACACATAATATCCACACATGCACAACCAAAAATTATAAATTTAATCTCTCAAAACATACAACATCATATGGTTATCAGACATTAGACTTGCAATTCAAAACTAATAGAATTTCTTGATCTTCAACTAACCATAATATCCATATAACCCAACATCTTCACTCAAGTAATTAAACTCCCTCAATGAAGGCAAGCCATGTCTAAGGAATTTATGAATTTATAACAATAAGGAACATGGGTCTTAGTTCCTTCATTCTCAAATCAACATGTCTAGGGGTGCAAGTAGACCCTTAAAACAATACATCATTTGGTTCTATAACAGGATATAAAATCAGGCCGAGAACTCATGGATTCTCTAAAAAAGAGGGAATATATTATCAAGCCAAATTCAATTCAATTGCTAAATTTCTCAACATTCAAATGTTCATTGCTCTAGCTACTACAAAAAAATTAGGAAATTCAACAACTTGATGTTCCAAAACCTTTTGGCATGGAAAACTCAAAGACACTATTTATATGACTCAAACCTTAAGATTTATAGATACTTGATATGTTTGGATATACTTAATTTCATCTTCATTTTAAACATATTTTTTAATGACATTGTACTTTAATAGAAGATATTTTTATGTTTATGATGTAGATATGATAGGTAGGAGCATTGGAACGAATTTGGACTAAATGAGAGTGAATCAGAACCAAATGGAGCAAAGGTATTGATTGTGGTCTGGCGCCTAGGTGTCCACTTTTTGGCGCTAAGGTGTTGCATGAACACCTTGAAGTCAGGTTCTGGGCACCTAGTTGCCCAAGCTTTTCGAGCAGAGAGAGAGAGAGCCACATATTAGGCACCTAAACGTTGCAGTTCAGACAGTTACTCTCTACACGACTCTGAGGTTATTTGACGGGTGCTGACGGTTCATAAGAGGCATTTTAGGCAATCTTAAGAGTAGGGAAGAAGTGTCAAGTTTTAGAATTCTCCTAGGATAGTAGATGGGAGTAGGAAATCTTGTTCTATAGAGATTTGAGAGGCGAATTTGAGAGAATCTGTTAGGGGTTTAAGACAACATCTTTTATAGCATTGTGGAAAACATCGTCCGGTTGAATTTGCTTCTCTTTTCCGAGGGTAACAGCTAAGTATCGTGTATAATCATATTTGATTATTTTTGTAAACAAGTATTTAGTGAATTTACTTGGATTGAATGAGTAGATTTCTTATACTTTTCTCTTGTGATAGATATAGATTTGTAGGGTTGTGAATGCTTTGGAATTGATCTTTATTTTCATGAGATGAGTATAACTCCAGGCTTAATTTACATGTTTTAATAGCCATATAACTTGTTAGAATTCATTGTGACCCATTAAGACTCAAAAGAGTGGTGGTTAAACAAAATAAAAAATTCACATTATGCGAATGACTATGAAAGATGAGTCACAAGGAAATGCCACTTAGGGAGATGCGTATCGATATAGTTTGAATTAGTAGTTTCACGGGTGACAGACATAAACAATTATTGAAATTTGAATCATACTCATGTATTCAATCGAAAGAGTGTGATTGAATCTTATGCTCCAGTTATCACTACCACATTACAATTCTTAACACCTACAATCTACCTAGTAATTACAAGAGAGAAGTACCTTTATCAATCTTAAATTTCACTTGTTAATTGATCTAGACAAGTTTAAATTAGGGTTAAAAATATACTTCAAAGTAGTTGTTAGAGAAACCATATTTAGCGATCTTCCAAACTAGGACCTGAAAGTAGTAAGCTAGATTTCACCCTTAGGTTGTTATTACTACTAAGCCTCTGCAACCTTCCCTGTGGGATAGACAGTCCGGGCTCAAGTAGAGCACTATATTACAAAAGTGATGCGTGCACTTACGTAGAAACCCTAACAATTTGTGGAGCTTGTGAGTTAAATTAAATTATCATTAAAGTGGTGGTAGTTGCTGGGACCGTCAAGCTTTATGGCGCCGCTACCGGGGAAGGAAAGAAGGAAGGAAGCGCCGGAAATAAAAAATTAAGTATAATTTAAGTTGAACCTACAAGTCATAGATTTGGAAATAGTAGTAGTAATTAGTAATTTTAGTTAATGTGCATATTTAAAAAAAAAATCCAAAAATACTAAAAATATTTTTGATATTTATCATATTAGTTAAACTTTTAAAATTGAATACGTAATTTAGGAGCTACAGACCTTGAACCCCATGATTTAGAGCTAAAAAGAACCGTTAGAAGGATTGAAAAATAGAGAAGACTCCAAAAATTTATTGTAGACACGATAGATCATCCAGTTAATGAGGATCCAGTCGTTGATCAGAATGCTAATATACCTTTATGGGACTATGTGAACCTTACGGTGGATGAAATTCATTTAGGTATACAGACCCTTGACATAGAAGCTAATACTTTTGAACTTACGTTTACAATAATTTAGATGGTACAGTGTAATAAATTTTGTGGATCTCAATCTGAAGACTCAAGCCTACACTTAACAAGTTTCTTAGAAATTTGTGCGACATTCAAATATGACGGTGTTTCTAATGATGAAGTTAGACTTAGAATTTTTCCTTTTTCCTTGAGGGATAAATCTAAGATGTGGCTCAATGCATCAACACCAGGTTTAATCAGAACATGGGGGTATTTAGCCCAGAAATTTCTAGCCAAGTATTTTCCACCATTTAAAACCGTAAAGTTGAGGAATGATATCATGTCATACTGTCAACATGAAGAGGAATCTATTTATGAGGCTGGGGAATGATTTAAAGAAATTATGAGGAAGTGTCCACATCACGCATTATCCGATTGGCTTATTATTCGAACATTCTATTATGGAATAGTTGAATCTTTAAGAGCAATCATCGACGTTGCTGCTGGAGGTTCACTTATGTCTAAAACATATGAAGAAGCTTATTATCTTATTGAAGAGATGACCAACAACAATTTTCAATGGCCAACCGAGAGAGTAAACTTAAAGAGGTAATGAATATTCATGAAGCAGAAGTGCTAACTACTTTAACTTCTTAAGTAGTGACACGCCTAAAAATATTTGATTTTTCATATACTTTTTATGCTTAATTTTATTGATATTGCACTATAAATGAAGGAATTTTGTATGTTTTTTCATTATAGGTAGAAGAAATGACTTTAGGAGAAAATGAAACAAAATGGTGCAATTTAGAGCAAAAACGAGGAAAAAAGTAAATTTTAGCCTGACACATTTTGATAAGTATTTCTTTATTTAATGTCTTTTGCACTTCTTGCATATTTTTGAATGAGATTAAAATTTAAAGAAATATTATTTTTATGTTTATTTTGTAGGTCTATCTGTTAGGAAGACAACGCAACTGAAATGGGGCAAATAGGAGCTAAAACGGAGCCAAACGAAGCAAAACAGTGGAGCTGCGCAGAGTAGGGCGCTGGACGGCGCCCTATCCAGTGTCAGACTATGCAGAGTCTAGAAAGCACAAAACATTCATCGGAAATAGTGCTGGACAGGGCCCAAACAGTGCAAGACCAAGCCAGAAGCGGTTATGGCTGATATTCAACATATTTGGACGCTTTTTGAAAGGTTGTGGCAACTCTTCAAAAATTCATCCCCACACTTTCAATTAGCGATTTTAGGTTAGAAAAAGTGTGAGTGTGTGAGAGAAGAATGTTAGGAAAACATGGAGAATGCTGAGAGATCTTAGAATAGGAGTTGAAATGTAGATTTATTCCTTTTGGAGAGATTGTTGAGAGGATTTTGAGAGAATTTTTCAGGGAATGTTCTAGCATTGCATGGATAAGTGGGAGACTTTATGGGAGAGATTTTCATCTTTCTTTCAAGGGAAAAAGCTAAGTATTGTGTTTTTCATTATCTTATGATTTTGTAAACACTTATTTTGTGGATTTGCTTTGAAATGAGGTTTTCCGTTGTGCTTTCTTTGTGCTTTGTGGTGACTTTCTCTTATTCTTTCTTCTTATTTGGAAATAGTGGCATAAGAAGATTATTCCATTATTTTCATTTTACTTTTTTTTTTTGTAATGAATAAGATTCATGTTTAGGATATTGTGATGCAAGTTAGAAGTGGATTTAATTATAAATGTGATGATTTTTACTTGCACTTCATTTACATTAAAATAAGGGCCCGTTGTATTGTTAAAATTCGTTGTAATTGCATTGTCCCAAAAGGGTGGTGTAATTCTCGACAAAGTGGAACCACATTCAATGTCCATGAATGAGTTACGTAGTTGATGGGGGTTAAGTGCAAATAAATAGGGAAATTTGGTTTGATGGGCGTAGAATTGGAGATTTTAGGGTGACAAATTAAAATCCCCAATTTGATCCTAGTATTTAGAAACTAAAGCGAGAGTTAGCCTTCAGGCGAAGGGAAGTGGGAGCTTTGAAGTGAGAGCCAGTATCCTCCCAACCTAACCATAGATTTAAGGACTAAACCTAAGATTAGCCAATATTTTTTATGCAATCGGAAGAGGGTAAAGAATATGATTGCTCCTATTTAGCACATACAATATTTAAGCATCTCATTCATTTACATTATCTAATTCACTACAAAAGAATAATAGATTTTATTATCTCAAAATTCACCAAACCAACTGATCCAGAATGGTTTTCTTTAGAAGTAATATTTGAATTTAGGAATAGTTATTATCCTTACATATAATCATCTGCATTTAGGAGCAGTTGGTAGATAAAACACCATTTTAATTGACATTCTAATCTAAGGCTGATAATAGTAGACTAGAATTTGACTAATAACCTCTTACCTCACTTCTCCGTGGGATCGATAAACGAGACTCCATTAGAGCCCTGTATTACTTGCTACGATACGTATACTTACGTTGGATCATTATGGCTTTATAAAAATTATTATACATCTCTTGTTCATAAATCATTGCATATAAAAAAGGCGCATCAGGTAGCAGGTATTGCGAGAAAATTATACCAATACAAAGTGAATTATCCTCAATTTTTGAGGAAATATCATATGAATAGTTGATTGATACTAACTCTTTTGAAACTATCCATGTGATAAACTATCACTCAAATAACCCATATTTCAATTATTACAACCCAGGCTGGTAGAATCATCCGAAATTTAACTGGAATAACAATTATGGAGGAGGAAACCAAATGTGGGAAAAAAATCAAGTTAATCCTAACGATAATTGGAATAACCAGGGTTATTCTAACTTTACACTTCCTCTTAAATTAAACTCTAACCCACAACTTAAGAGAAGAAGTTATCGTTAGTTGAGGTTGTTCTTCAAATATGGAGTCAGCTATAAAGCCAATAGGTACGCAATTAGGAATATAGAAAACCAACTAAGGCAAATTGCTAACTCACTCAACAATCGTTTTCAATGGATTCTTCCTAGCAGCACCAAGGTGAATCCTAATGAGAAGAATAGTGAGCAGTTGAAAGAAATAAAGTTAAGGACTGTACGAGAATTGGAGAATATGGTTCAAAAAATGTTGAGTTGAGAAAGTGGAAGAGGAGACTGAAATTTCTAAGGAAGAAATTTCTAAGGAATCTGAAAAACCTAGAGAGAGTCCGACCTAAAATTTAGGAGACCTTGAATTATCTTGTAGGGATTCATTTCTTATAACTTGTAAGGGGGACTTTAATATGCAAATAGGGAAAATCATTGGGAAAATATTAGATTTAGCAAGAAGCATTAGGAACAATAATCTAACTCATTCCTTACATGCCCTCAAGATGAATACTATAGAGCTAAGAAGGATAAGTTGCAAGAAAAACTGAAATATGATGAATTAAGGGAAATTCTAAGATCAATAAAAGTTGGGCGATTGATCAGGGATTACTAAATTGGAATTTTGATCATGGAGGAATCCTTACTCGTCGGGCTGAAGATGTTAAACCAAGCGTTTCTTAGGAGACAACCCAAGATATATATATATGTGTTAGTTTGTTCTTGAGTTGTGACTGTTTGTAGTGTGTTGTGTTCATTGTTTGTGTAGGTTGGATTGTTCAATGTTGATTGTGGACGTTAAGATTGTGTGTGGATTGCTTGATTATATGTTAGTAGAATTGGATTTGATGTTTGCCTATGTTTAGTTTGCACTACTGTTGATGAGATGCTGATGCATTTCCTTTTACTGGTTGTACTGGACATTATTTGCCAATTTTTGTAAATTTAAATTATTTATGGACAAAGATTTTGGTGTGTCAGTGCAAAAGTTAGAGATTGTAGGTTGCTGGAAAAAGTATCCCGACGCTCGATTTGAAAAAGATTTAATTTAATATATATATGTAATTTTAGAAAATATCATTTTTATTTGAAAATATGAAGTCAAACCGATCTCATATAAATAATAGTTTAAATAATTGAGCACTGCACCACAAGTAATGTATCTATCCCTAAGAATATATACATTACTTGATGATGAGGCTTGATCAAATAAACTAAAGAATTCATGACATCTGTTTGTTCTGCGAACCATTTATGTTGATCGAGAACTTCCCCTATCTAATACAAAAGAATTAGATAAGGTTTATATTAATCCGAGGTCTTTAAGTTTCCTATAAGGGCAAGCCCCTATAGTTAATTACATCATAGATAATTAAAGTAACCTAAGAAAACTCTTGATTTAGATCAGAAAATATTATTTTCACGACTTTCAAAAAGTAGGATCTTCAAGAAAATGTGATAATAGGAAATCCAACAGGTGAGTGGCTCAAGTTTAGAACAATTATCGTAAGAATCCAAAGGGAGAGAAGGCTAGGGGAAAAACTAAGCTCCAAGAAGAATCTCGGTGATTTCCCAAACCATCCAACTGTTTGGCTTCAATTTGAGATAATCATTTAGTGTTTCATCCTACCAATTTTATTTAATTAGGGTTTATATTCACTTGCTGTCGATCAAGTGAATAGCCTGAAGGATATGAGAATTTATGTCATATCAGATGTTAACCTCAAAATCCTAAGACGAATTAGGGCTTATATTGCACATCACGATTGTGCAAAGGCCTAAAGAGATAAAGTGAGGATTTATGTTGCACTAGGCAAACTACCTCAAATTCCTATAGTTTGTTATTTATTTCTAAGGAATTTTGCTGTTGAAGATGACCATGCTACCAATAATTGTTTGCTCCAAGCGTCTCGTCATAGCAAGTATAGTTTTAGAAATGTCAAATGTAGGGGATGAGAAAAGCATTATATTTTTGAAATGTTTAAGTTGAGGCATCTTAATGTCTTATTAGAGGAATACTTAAGTTGATTACGACAACACTGGTTAGGATCCCACGGTTTCCTTTTTCCAGTACCACCATTTTCTTCGGATTCACCTAGTCCAGATGAATTTACAATATTCAAATAAATAAATTTAGTACATTCATTCAGACTATGGAAAATCTCATTAGCAACTGTAGGTTGCCTCATCCGAGGTATTCCCCATCATCCAAATAGAAGTTTTAATTTAGTTTCACTTTTGCTTTTTGTTTTGTTTGTGATTAAATTTTGAGTTGTCTTATATTTTGATTGTTGTTGTGTTAAATTTTATCTTTGTTTTACTTTTATTTTTATTTTGGTTTTGGTTTTGTGGCTATCCTCAAAGTTTTGGTTTTGAAATGCAGAGTGAACTTGTTGTTTATCATGCAGGTTTTGCAAACTAAAAATGTACAAGAAAGTAAATGAAATTAAATTGGAGTGTAATAAAATAAAAGTGTAAGTCGACATTTCCTCTTGTTCCTTTACTTGAAAGGTTAGCCTTGTAATGCATATATATATATATATATATATATATATATATATATATATATATATATGGGAATCGAAGCATGTTAGAAAACAGGAAAACGAGTTTGAAAGGTACCCATCAAAACCTATATCATAACTTGGTGGGTCCTATTTTAACTGTATAGATGATTCCTTAAACAAGGCATAATAAGTCTAATTGTCCTCCAAGATATCCAAAAGAGTATGGGAAAAATCCAGGGGCCGGGCCCCGAACATCTCACAATCCTCTGAAACGTCTTGAGTTTATTAAAACTCATTATGTTGCTTAATGATTCATATCTATAATACCCTTAGGCTTAATGAACTGATGTTCTAATCACCCCGCCTCTAATCACCCCAAAGGGCGGGGTAATTATCACTTGCTATTCTATTTATAAATTATGTGAGTGGAGCCTTTAGGGGCAAATTTGACTTAATTAAGAAGTTTAGTCACTTAGATTTTAAAATCGGGCTTGTAGTGTTTCAAATATGTTTACAACTAATTTTATCATTTTTTTTCTAATCCATATTAGTCAAGTTTGATTAAGCCTAACTCACTACCAAGCCCTTAAGACATTAATGGGTACATTAGCAATTTTGAAAAAAATTAACTTATGTGATTATGATTCTTAATCCTTATTAAAATACTGAATTTATCTTTTAACCACCAACTAGGGGTACTAGATTGATGAATTATTAAATTCCAAATTCAAACCCCTAACCCTGGGATCATTTAATTTGATTATCTTCAAAATTAAAATAATTAAAGAAATTGTAAAATTTTTCTTTTTGTGACAAAGGTGAGGTTAGTTTCAATCATTTAAAATCCATTGTATTTCAATCATCCAAATATGTTAATAATGATCATTCGTTGCCCATTTTACCCTTGCTTAGGCCTAAACATTAATTAAGGCTTAAATTCCTTAATTACAAATTTGCCCCTATAAGGCCAATCACTTCATAATTTATTAAACTTAATTCAAATAAATTTGAAATTTTTATGCTTCCCAGTCATGGGTCAATTAAAACATCAGAGGAAAAATATATGATTTTTCTAATTTTAATTTAATTTATATAATTATTTACATGCAAAAAAAGGATTTTCAAAGATAATTCAATAAGTTATTCAAAACACAATATTTATTCTTAGAAAGATTACTGGAGGTTCATCTAGACTATTCGATCACTTGGACCAATTTTCATAATTTTTTGAATTTTAATTTAATTATTATGATTATTTTAATTTCTGGAGTATTAATTAAATATAAAATATTACTTAGGTTGAAAATTAAGTTTTGTATTTTTCATAAATCTTTCTAAGGTCAGGGAACCTAGAGAAATAAATTTCATGTTTTTGTGATTTATATTTTAATTATTAAAATTATTTTAGTGATAAATTAGGAAAAAATCCATTTTTAAGCCGAAAAATTATTATTAACCCTTTTAAAATTAATATCTTCAGAAATTAGGAAAATTATTTTAATGGTTCCCAATTGATCAGGAGACCAAATGTGACGTTTTAGTAGATTTTAATATTCTAGTAGTTTTTATGATTTTTTAATTAACTTTAACAATTTTTAATAATTTTTATAATTCAAAAATAAGCCTAAAAATCAAGTGTTTATTTTAATTACTAATTTATTTCTATTAAATTCTCCTGGTCATAAGGAACTCCCAAAACCAATTTTATAATTTTCCAACTTATATTTTAATTGTTATAATTATTTTAATGCTAAAAATGTTATTTAAATTAGAAAATAATATTAGGTGGTAAAATTAACTCCAAATGACTTGCAAATTTTTATGGGAGCTCCTCTAACCCTAATTCACAGTAGAGAATCAAATTAAGTTATTTACATTTATATTTAACTTATTTTATTTTTCATTCATTTTAGTGGTTTAATTACCATTAGTGAAATTTTTTAACGAGTTAAACCAAGTTTATATATTTCCTCTGGTCCTCTAGTCACAGTGAACCTTCCAAAATTTACATTACGTTTTTATAATTAATATTTTAATTATCATGATTTCTATACCAAAATAGAGGGGATTAACTTAAAAATTAGGGATCTTTAGCTAAGGATGCCCCCTGACCTTTGAAAAATCAGGGAAGATCCCTAACCATGGAGCTTTTAAGCCCTCCAAACCTCATGGCATGGTAAAATTTTGAGAGCTAATTAGGCCCTAAAAATGATTTACTGTATTTAATTAATTAAAATAATAATATTCATTTAAAAACATGAAACTATTTCCACATTGTTCTCTTCTGTTCACTGAGCATTAGAGTATTTTTCTTTTATTTTTAGGATTTTTCTACACCAAGTTATGGATTTTTAAAAGTGTACTGATTAAATAAATAAAAAAATCCCTATTTTTTATTTATCCAGTGCGACACCACCTCAACATGTGACGGCTCCAAAACTGCTACGCAATTCCATTTGATTTGGCACTGCCATCCACATTGCCGCCTCGTCAGCCCACGCTTTATACACTATCTTCTTATCCAACTGCATCAGCGCCGTCCACTGAATACACGTGCAATCCAATGACATCCATTCATCATCCCCAACAGACCTAACCCGTAAAACATCCACCTTCTAACCCTAAGAACTTGAGCTAGACTCAACCAAATCACTTCAGGTTTGATCCTATAGTCTCATCTAGTCTAGAAGAACATATCCATACGGTTTATACGGTATAAAATACAATATTCATGCATAAACAATAAAAATAGGCTCAAGTTAAAGTGAGAACTCTATACCTTGATCTGAGATGGGATGCCTCAATCAGATGGGTTCCACACAGTCCTTAGGACCTCGCGAAGTTCTTCGAAGCACCAGTTTGAGCTCCCCTTGAGTCAGCACCAGAGTTCGATCAGGAGGTAAAATCGGGTCTGAGCGAAGTTTGAGTTGAAGAGGCTTTATGATGGAGCTTCTGTGGGGATCTCCTTTGTTTGGTGAGGGTATTTTGAGGAGCAAAAAAATTTGAGGTTTTAGGAAGTGTGGATGTGTGATGGAGTTTGTCCTAATTTCGATTGAAATTTGAGTGGGGAAACTAGCTATGGACAGTGGGAATTAGGGCTGGAGAACAGTGGGGTTGAACTTAGGGGAGTCCAGAGAAGCTCTTAGAGTATTTTGGTAGGGCTTCTCCAAATTTCAGTGCCTTTTTTTTATCTTGGCCATGAAGGGGGCCATTTATAGCCATGGCTGCTTGGGGGGAGCTTCGGGCCTGACAATGGGGGCATTGAGCTGCTTATGTGGAGTGCTGAACAGCTGCACCAACCAATCTAAACTTGCCACATTGGTTGGGTTAAATTGGGTTTAATTTGAGGGGGAAGCCCTCTCTGTTTGGGCTCCTCTGATGACTAGGCCGGCCGGCCAGGCTAGGGGAGGTAGCCATAAGTCAGGTGGTCAGATGAACAGGTCTTAATTGCAGTAAGTTTAAGTGGATGATAGTTTATTGCAAATCTCCCTTAGGTTTATCCATTTAAGGAAGGGGATCCCTTAATTTAGGTTAGCTTGGTCCATGGGTCCAGTAGGTTGGGCTAGGTGGATCTAGATCAGTCCTTAGGGTTCACTTAATGGTTGTGGTGGGCTTGGCTTGGTCATATTGTGCTAGGTTTGGTCACATTGGGTCATGGGTTCATATTTGGTTAACTTGGGTCAGTATTTGGCTAGTTGAGCATGGATTAGGTCAAATAGATGATCAATTTTGTGTGTGTGATTATCATGAAGCATTTGGAAAAGGTTTGGAGTGATTTTGAATTGATTTGGGGGGTCAATGGGGTGGATTTGGTCTTATGGTCAATATTGGGCATGTTGGGCTAGCTTGGGCTTGGGTTAGGATAGAGTGGGGTTAAGACTCAATTGATTGTTCAATTTGGTTTAGGGGGATGTCATGAAGATTTTTCAACATGAATTGGGTGGAAATTTTGGGATTAAGCGATTCAATTTGCTGGAATTTGGGCATGCGACACATTTGGGATAAATTTGGGGATTTTGACTTGGGTTGGATTTGGGTGAGGTTTAGGCTCAAATGTGGGTCAATTGATGGATCCATTTGGTGTGTAGGAATGTTATGAAGAGTTTGGAATTCAATTTTGAGGAAATCAACTTTGCTAAGGGGTTCAATTTGGGAGATTTATGTCATATGGCCAAAATTAGGGCTTTTTGATTTGGATTGAAATTGGGTTTGAAATTGGGTACTTAGGCATGCTGAATTTGAGTTTAGAATTGAAATTAGGGGAGATTGAGGTCAATTGGTGGACATTGAAGGTGATTTTGACATTTTTGGCTTAAAGTGGCAATTTGGGGCTTTTGGTCAAAATGGGTCAATTTGGTCAAATTGGGTCTAGTGAAGTGGTTCAAATTGATTTTGGGACATTTGGAATGATTTAGGAATTTTTAGAATTTTTAGAATTTTTGAATTTGGAGGGCCATTTTGGTAATTTTGGGTTTTTGGGGGTATTTTAGGAATTTTGGTAAATTTGAGGTGTTTTGGGTTTTTTGAGTGGTGATGAGTGATTTAGGATGATTTTTGGAACAAATTGGCTAATTTGGGATTTTGGTCAAGATTATGGTTTAAGGGCAATTTGGTAATTTCGTGGAGTTTTAGGGATAAGGGGGTCAAAGTTGGAATTATTGGCAAAATTGGGGTTAAATGAGAATTTCAACCTATTTGAGCCATGGACCAAGAGAATACTCACTTTTGGATTGTTCTTTAGTTTGTTCTAACCCAACCCTAGCCTGGGGCTAAGAGTTTAAGGAAGCACCCACATGAGTTTCGAAAAGAGTAGGGGGTCAAGTGTGAGGAAGTTTGGTGTGTTTGGTTTAGGGTTGTAAGTGTAGTAAGTGTAAGTGTAGAGTGGGTGTGAGTGTGTGTATGAGCCTGACCCAGACCAAACTTCCCAGGGTGAGTCCTAAGGCTTGACCATCTTATAGGGGACTCTCCTTGAGCTTTCTTACGCTTGATCTCATCCTCCTAAGTACTTAGAGGTTAGACTTTAAGCATTTGAAACTCCAAGTGAAGCAAAGATGTGTTTGGAATTTCTAAGGGGGAAGGGTCCCATTACTAATCTTCTAAGATAGTCACCAAGAGAGTCCTATGTCTAGACCCTAGGCCGCCTAGAGAAAGACTAGGCCTCAACAAAAGTGAGATCAACATGGCGCTTTTAATTATTTTTATGCTGATACTTGCACTATTTGTAGACTTCCTTCTAGTTTAGTTTTTCTTCTAGCATAGGTGGTTTAAAATTACTTTATTTCATACTGTTATATCCTGTGGAATACTTGTAAACATTTCTGATAGTCTTAAGTGGTAGCATGTATCTTTGAGTTTTTATTTTTCTTTCTGCTTTTATTTTTCAATACTTATTGCTATACATGTTAAAAATCAAGCTTAGGGTGAAAAATCTTTATAAAAACTTAATTTTATTTGTCCTTAGTAGATTATTTATTAATTTGATTTCATTACAAAATGATTTGTGATATGTGGTGTTATCTTCAGGGTACTATAATTTTGATCTTGCGAATGGAATAAAATAATTAGTTGAAATTTTTGGAGAAAAAGATTTTGCTAGAATTAAAGTATTTAGTAGAAGACTATGGGAAAATTATTTTAATTTTTATAGTAGAAATAAATTGTATTTTTAAAAAATTAAGGATTCTTAGATTTACACTTTTAAAAGGATTGAGACTCTATTAAAACTTATCTTCAAACTAATAATTCATTTTTCAAGTAAAGGATAGTGATAAGTTTTTAAATTTAGAATGATGATAGTGAAATTTAAAATTATTTAAGGTCCATCCAGATATAGTAATCATCACATAAAAGTAAAGATTAAGAAGATCCTAAAAAATAAGAAAAAAAGAAAAATATAAAAGAAAGTGAGGAGAAGCTTGAGGAGAAGACTAATAAAAAATTTGTTTCACTTGAATCCTCTTAAAAGAAAAAAGACTTGGAAAAAAATCCTAAATTTTCTTTTATATCAAATGTATTTGTAAAACTTTTACAAATATAGTTCTTACATTCTAACTTTATACTTTTAGCGATCCTAAGTTTAACAAATTACAATTATTTTTGAACTAGATAGAAATCAAGATTCCTAAGCTTAGTACTAAAAATTATTATACCCTAGTTTTAGTCTGATTCACTAGAATTTATTTTAGGTTGCACTACAAAATTACTGGAGCAATATTGTAAAAAATTCTAAAGAAACCAATAACCTCAAATTAACATATTTGGTTTTTAAAGCTGTAATGTTACTTGAGGACAAGTAATGTTTAAATTTGGGGGAATTTGATATGTCTTTAGATATACTTAATTTCTTCTTTATTTTACACATGTTTTTAATGAAACTACATTTTAAAAGAAGGTATTTTTATATTTATGATGCAGGTATAACAGGTATGAGCATTGGAACAAATTTGAACTAAATCGGAGTGAAACAGAACAAAATGGAGCAAAGTTAATGATTATGATTTGGCACGTAGGGGCCCACTTATGGGAGCCATGGTGTTGCATGAACACCTTGGCTCCGGGTTCTAGGTGCCTAGGCCTCAAAGCTTTTCAAGTAGATAGAGAGCACATTGCTTAGGTGTCGTAGACTGGGCACCAAGGTGTTGCAGTTTAGACAGTTACTTTCTGCATGGCTCTGAGAGTTTTCTTACAGGTGTTAACGGTTCAGACGAGGAGTTTTTGACAATCTTAGGAGTAGGGAAGAAGTTTCAAGTCCTTGAATTCTCCAAGGATAGCAGGTAAGAGTTGGAACTTCTATTCTAAAGAGATTTAAAAGGGGAATTTGCGAGAATCTGTAAGGAGTTTACGACAGAATCTAGTGTAGCACTATGGAAAACATCGTCTGGTGAAATTTGTTTCTCTTTTCAGATGGCAAAAGCTAAGTATCGTGTGTAATCTTATTTGATTGTTGTTGTAAACACATATTTGGTGAATTTGCTTGGATTGAATGAAGTATTCTTTAGTGTTTATTATGTATAGTGAGTTGATTTATTATACTTCTTTCTTGTGATATATAGGTTATATTTATAGGGTTGTGAATGCTTTGAATTGATCTTTATTTTCATGTGATGTGTTGATCTCTAGAATTAATTTACATGTTTTATTGGCCATTTAACTTGTTAAAATTCAATGTGACCCATTAGGACTCAAAAGAAAATAAAGATTAGTTCACGTTGTGCAAGTGGCTATGAAAAATGAGTCACGAGGCAATACAACTTAGAGAGATGCGTGTCGATATAATTGAATTAGGAGTTGCACGGGTGACAGACGAAAACAATTACCTAAATTTGAATCATACTCATTTATGCACTCAAAAGAGGGTAAATGTGTCTTTTGCTCCTGTTGTCACTATCACATTATAATTCTTAGAATTAACACCTAAAATCTACCTAAGAAATCACAAAAAGAATTACCTTTATCAATCTTGAATTCACTTTTTAATTGATTTAAGCAAGTTTAACTTAGTGTTAGTAATATTCTTAGGATTAGTTGTTAGAAATACGATATTTAGCAATCTTCCAAACTAGGACTTGAAAGTAGTAAGCTATAATTCACTCTTAGGTTTTTATTACTACGAAGCCTCTGTCAACTTCCCTATGGGATCGACATTTTAGACTCAAGTGGAGCCCTATATTATGAAAGTGATATGTGCACTTGCATATGAATCCTAACACTTAGGTGGAGATTGTGAGTTAAATTAAATTATCATTAAAGTGTTGGTAGCTGCCGGGGCCATCAATACTCAATATCGTTACGATGTTTTCAAACTTAAAAAAGCTATCTACGATCTCCAATAAGCACCACGTCAATAATACTCTGCATTATGTAACTTTCTCTAACTCAACACTTTCAATTAAGCACCGCCAACCCCACACTTCTTATATATTTAGCACAAAGTTATGAACATCTAACTTTTGGTTTATGTAGATTATATTTTAATAACATGGAACTCCACTTCTACTGTTAACTCCGTAATTTACACACTCAGTAATTAATTTAATCTAAAAAATTGTGACATGCATTCACTTTCTCATTCTTCAAAAACAACACACATGAACTAGTTACTTTCTAAATCGAAACTATCTCACAGAACTGTTAACTAAAACAGTAATGCTTCAAGGAAAACTGATGCACCAAAAATATATACGGTTTTTGCTATATGATTTTACTCATTTTTGGTGATATGCACTTTAAAGGAAGATATTTTTTCATGATTTGTTGCAGGTATGATGATTTTAGGTGATTGGAGCAAAAAGGAAGCAAAAATGGTGCAATTTGGAGGAAAAACGAGCAAGAAAGCAAATTTTGACTTGACACCTTTCAATAAGTCTTTCTATGCTTAATCTATTTTACACTTCTTACATATTTTTGAATGAGATTACACTTTAAAAAAATGTTGTTTTTATGCTTATATTGTAGGGCTATTTGTTAGGAACGCAATGCAACTGAAACGAGGCGAATTAAGGCTGAAACAGAGTCAAACGAAGCAAAATAGTGGAGCTATGCAGAGTGGGTGCCAAGGGCGCACAAACCGGTGCTGGTGGCTCTAGAAACCCGAGACCATAAAAATAGGGCGCAGACAGTGCCCTATTCAGCGTCGGCGGTGCCTGAGACGGTCTGGATGCAAAATTGAGGGGTTATTGGCCATATACATTAAATCTGGACGCTTTTTGGAAGGTTTCTTCAAGCACCTCTTGGGAAATTCGTCCCTACACTCTTTTAAACCTGATTTGAAGCCAAAAAAAGGAAGGAGAAGTTAGGAAAAAAGTGGAGAATGTTGAGAGATCTTAGAATAGAAGTAGAAATGTAGATTTCTACCTTTTTGAAGAGATTGGTGAGGGGATTTTGAGAGAATCTGTAAGGGAATGTTCTAGCATTGCAGGGATCCGCAGAAGACTTTGTGGAAGAGATTTTTATCTTTATTTCAAGGGGAAAAGCTAAGTATTGTGTTCTTCATTATCTTATGATTTTGTAAACACTTATTTAATGGATTTGCTTTGAAATGAAGTTTTCCGTTGTGTTTTCTTCGGGATTTGCGATGTCTTTCTCTTACTCTTTCTTCTTATTTGGAAATAGTGGCATAAGAAGATTATGCCATTGTTTTCATTCAACTTTTTTTTTGCAATGAGTAGGATTCATGTTTAAGATATTGGGATGCTTGCTAAAAGTTGTTTTAATTATAAATGTGATGGTTTTTACTTGCACTTCATTTACATTACAAAAAGGGCCCGTTGTATTGTTAAAATTTGTTGTAATTGCATTGTCCCGAAAGGACGGTGTAATTCTAAACAAAGTGGAACCACATTCAATATCCGTGAATGAATTGCATAGTTCATGGGGATTGAGTGCAAATAAATAGGGAAATATGGTTTCATGGGTGTCGAATTGGAGGTTTCAGGGTGACAGGCTGAGATCCCCAATTTAGTCCTAAAGTTTGGTAACTAAAGCTAGGGTTAGCCTTCAGGTGAAGGGAAGTGGGAGCTCTGAAGTGGCAGCCAGTATCCTCCCAGCCTAACTTTGGATTTAGGGACTAAGCCTAGGATTTGTCAATGTTCTTTATAGCACTCTGAAGAGGGCGTACTCGAAAGAGGGTAAAGAATAAGATTGCTCCTATTTGGCACATACGATATTTAATGCATCTCATTTCTAAACTTTATCCAATTCATTACATAATAATTGTAGATTTCATTATCTCAAATTCATCAAACCAGTTTATCCAAAATGGGATATCTTTAGAAGTAATATTTACATTTAGAAGTAGTTATTATCCTTACATATAATCATCTGCATTTAGGAGTAGTTGTTAGAAAAAATACTTATATCACCCTTCCAAACTACGGCTGTTAGTAGTAGACTAGAATTTGACTAAGAACCTTTTACCTCGCTTCCCTATGGGATCGATAAATGGGACTCCATTAGAGCCCTGTATTACTTGATACGATACGTATACTTGCGTTGGATCATTGTGAATTTATAAAAATTATTATATATCTATTGTTCATAAATCCTTGCATATAAAAAAATCGTATCAGGTTTTTGGCGCCGTTGATGGGGAAGCTTCGGTAAGAATTTTAGGAGAATTTTAGTTGAAGTAATTAAGCTTAGAATTGGAAAATTTTAGTGTCTTAAATTTTTTTTGTGTGAAAAGTGTTCTGTTGTATGAAAAAGTGTTGTGAAAAAACAGTTTGTGTGAAAAATAAGGAGTTTGTGAAAATGTTTTATTATGTTGAATATATTTTTTGATTTATTTGTTTTATTGTTAATATATTGTTTGTGTGTTATGTATGCAAAACAAAGGATCTGTAGGACTTGTGCCTTATGATCCTGAGTTAGAAAAATGGAAAAAAATAAAAAAATAGAAAGGACTCGAAAAACTAGAATGGAAATGGAAAACATTTAAAATACTGACTTGGAAAATCATCATAAATCATTGAGGAATTATGTAAATCCTACGATAGATAAAATTCACTCAAGTATACGAAACCCCGCTGTAGAAGCTGACTTGTTGGAACTAAATCCAGTGATTATCCAACTTGTGCAGAACAACCAATTTGCGGGAACTCTTTCGGAGGCTCCCTATTTACACTTATCTAGTTTTCTAGAACTTTGTGCTACTTTTCGTTATAACGGCATGTCAGACGATGCTGTTAGGCTAAGGCTTTTTCCTTTCTCACTAAGGGATAAGGCTCAAATGTGGTTATACTCATTAGCACCTGGTTCTAATAAAAATTAAGAGGAGTTAACTCAGAAATTCCTAGCTAAGTATTTTCCACCTTCAAGGACCACTCAACTTAGAAACGATACTATCTCATTTTTTCAGTATGAAGGGGAATCAATATACGAAGCACAGGAAAGATTTAAGGAACTCCTAAGAAAGTGTCCACATCATGCTCTGCCAGATTGGTTAATCATTCAAACTATTTATATTGGGTTAGTAGGATCCCTTAGGTCCATTATTGATGCTACTAATGGTGGTTCATTAATGTCAAAAATATTTGATGAAGCATATGCATTAATTGAAGAAATGACTACAAATGAATTTCAATGACCCTCTACAAGGGTAAATCATAAAAATGTAGCTAGTGTTCATGATACAGATGCGATTGCAATTCATGCATCTCAGGTTGTTGCAATATCAACGAAGTTGGACCAATTTGGAATGAACCAACCTCAATTTACTCCTGTAAGTGAGGAAAGTCCATTAGGGCATATGATTGATTCCAACTTATTATATGAGACTTTAAATACTCTAAAAAACTCATATTCTAAATTTTACAACCCATGTTGGCAGAACCATCCTAATTTTAACTAGAATCATACTACCGGGGGTGGAAACCAACAATGGGAAAACAATCATGCAAATCCTAATGGAAGTTGGAATAGGCAGGGTAACACAAGATATAGGCCTTCACATCCACTGGACTCTAATATTGATAAAAAAATTGAGGATAAGAAGATGCCTTTAGATAAAGTGGTATCACAAATGGGAAACCAGTTACAAAGTCAAAATGCTGCGATTAGAAACATAGAGAATAAACTAGGAGAAATTGCTAATTCACTTAGCAATAGACCCAAAGGAACACTTCCTAGAGACACTGAGATCAAACGTAAAGAAAATGATAATGAACAACTATTCCTTGTTACTGGACAAACTATAGATGTGCAAAAAGGAGAGTTTATTATGAATATTAATGACCAAGAAGTCACTTTTGATGTGTTGAAGACCATGAAATTTCCAGCTGAGAAAAAAGATGATGAATGTTTTTGGATGGATGAAATTAATTATGTAAGTAAATAACATTTCCAAGATAGTTTTGAGATTAGGTTAACAGATGAGATCGAAATGGACTTTCATGATGAGTTGAAAATGTTGTTTAAAGAAGGCTGTATGTATGTTCAGGAGAGGTGTGAAATGATGGAAGCTGCCAAAAATAGTGAACTTTTAATTCCATTTGTTGAAAAATCTCATGAACTTAAGATGGATGTACCCTTTAGGGAATTAATCTACACCACCAGTCTTTATATCTTCATATTCAACTCAATTACAAAAAAACCTGAATTGAATGATGAACAAGATAAAGTTATTGAGTTAGGACTTGGAAGAAAATTTGAGGATAAATTTCAAAAGAACTTTGAGTTGAGAAAAGAGTATAAGGATATTGGAAGACCATTGGAAGAAATTCCTAAGGAATTAGAAAAACCTATTTCCTCAACTAAGATAGATCCTCCATCATTTAATAATTATAAAGAGGAAGAATTGGAAGATAACTTGAAACAAAAGAGTAACATAGAAGATTTTGATATAGAATCTGAATTATTTATGGAGAATCTAATTCAAAATTTGGGACAGCTTGAAGTATCTTATACAGATCCATTTCTTATAAATTTCAAGGATAATTTTAATATGCAAATTCAGAAAATCAATAGAAGAATATTGGATCTAGAAAGAAATATGAGGAACAATGATATAAATCCATCTAAAAAGTAAGAGCTGAATGAAAAATTATAATTTGAGAATTTCTAGGAATTTCTGGATCTTAAAAGGATTGGGCGATTGATCGAGGATTACTTAATTGGAATTTTGATCCAGGAGGAATCATTTATCGGGCCCGTGACGTTAAAACCAAGCGCTTTATGGGAGGAAACCCATAGTTATCGGTGTGCTTGAGAGTCATGATTGTTAGTGTTGTATGGTGTTTGCTTTAGAGTGGTTTGACTTGATCTTTATGTGTCATTATGGATTGATAAGTTTGATTATTGATTGGTAGATGTTTGGATTGTTAGTGTTTGATTTGATCTTTGTGTGTCGTGAGGGAGGTGATTCCTTAACTTCTTATTATGGTTAGACTTATATGTTCTCTTGTAGTAGTTGGATTGACGAGTTCACTATAACTCGGGTCTCACTTGGACTTGAGTTTTATAGGAGACATCATGAATTTAAACAGTGATAGATCCATCTTAATTTTGTTACTTCCTTTCTCTAACTTTGATTTCATTTGATAAGAGTCATGAACCTATTTGATGAATAAAATTAGGATGATCTTACACTACAATATATAACTGTTAGAGGTTCTTAATTAAAGGGATTAGATGATGCCTGAGATTGGTGTCCGAAAAATAATTTATCAGGGATAATCTTATCTTTGGGATTATAATCTATAAAATCATTTGAAAGTACCTAATTTACTAGTGTAGTGATTCCGTTAGAAGTTGGAAGTAAATTAGTGAGATGCGATGAGTTAAAGGAAGAATTGACCTCATTTATCTTATGTGCGTTTATGTTTGTGTTACAACTTCATTTAGGCCTTGAAGAACATTTTTATATTCCCTTGTTGATACCTACTATGCTAATTAAACTTTTATTTAATGAATTTCATTCTGTCATGATTAGTTTAGATTTACTTTCTGCTGCATATTATTCAGTTCTAATGAATACTTGTAAATTATTTTGATAGACATTTATGGTAGATAGAATTTCTAAATTATTTTTCTTCCTGCTTATATTTTCTGTAATGAATGCTATATATGTTAAAAATTAAGTTTGGGGGTAGGAAGAAAAAAATAATTTTAATGTGAAAATACTTCATTTTACTGTAATTTTATTACAAGCATATTTTAGGTTAGATTTACTTTATCCTACAGTCATTCTATCCTGATTATGCATGTATATGAATTTGATAGGATGTTGTAGTGGTAAGTAGATTCAACCTTTACTTTTTCTTCCTGCAACATTTTATGAAATTAATTGTAAAATATTTTAAAATTTAAGTTTGGGGGGAAGAAAAATTTTTAAAATGTAACTTTATTTGTCCTCGGTAGCCTATATTTAATTTGATATCACTTTTAAAATGACTCGTGGTATGTGGTGTTACCTTTAGGTTACTACAATTTTGATTTTAGGAATGTTAGAAAAATAACTTAGTTGAAATCCTATGTGAAGAAACTGTTCTAGAGTTAAGATATTTTGTAGGAAACATTGGGAAAATGATTTTTCTATTTATTGTAGAAAGGAGTTGAATATTTGAAAAGCTAAAATTCTTAGATTTATACTTAATGAGAATTGAGCCTTTATTGAGAACCTTTATCGAACTAATACTTACACTTATAAAAAGTGAGGGAAAGTTTTGAGTTTTGGATTTTAGAGAGAGAATAGTGAAATTCAAAATTATTAAAGGCCTATCCAGATATAGTAATCCTCACATAAAAAAAAGAGTGAAAAAGGGGATTAAAAATGATCTAGAAGAAAAAAAGGTGAAAAAAGGGATTGAAAATGATCTCGAAAGAAAAGAAAAAAAAAGAAAAGAAAATAAGTGAGGAGAAGCTCGAGGAGAAGCCTAATAAAAATTGGTTTCACTTGAATCTTTTTAAATGAAAAGACTTAAAAACAATCCTAAACTTATTCTTATTTCAAAAGGTATTGGTTAAATTGGTATAGATAAGGTGCTTAAATTCCATTTTTATACTTTCTATGAATCTTTAGTATGACATGTTTCAATAAATTTTGAAGTAAATAGAAAATTAGGATTCTTAAGTTGAATATGAGGTATTCTTATGCTCTAGTCCTATGTTGAATTGCTAGAATTTCTTCAATGTTACACTATAATATTTCTAAGATGAAATTATAGAAAACTCTATTGAAACCCACAACCACAAGTCAACATATTTAGTTTTTAAAGTTATAGTGTTACTTAAGGACAAGTAACAGTTAAGTTTGGGGGATTTTGATGCACCAAAAATATATATGGTTTTTGTTATATGATTTTACTCATTTTAGTGATATTGTACTTTAAAGGAAGGTATTTTTTATGATTTGTTGCAGGTATGATGATTTTAGGTGATTGGAGCAAAAAGAAGCAAACATGGTGCAATTTGGAGGAAAAATGAGCAAGAAAACAAATTTTGACTTGACACCTTTCGATAAGTCTTTCTATGTTTAATCTTTTTTACACTTCTTGCATATTTTTGAATGAGATTACACTTTAAATAAATGTTGTTTTTTATGCTTATATTGTAGGGCTATCTTTTAGGAACACAATGCAACTGAAACAGGGCGAATCAGAGCTGAAACAGAGCTAAACAGAGCAAAATGGTGGAGCTTCACAAAGTGGGCACCAGGGGCACCCAAACCGGTGCTGGCAGCGCTAGAAAACCGAGACCATAAAAAATAGGGCGCCGGCAGCGCCCTATTCAGCGTCGGCAGCGCCCAAGACGGTCTGGAAGAAATATGGAGTGGTTATTGGCCATATACATTGAGTCTGGACGCTTTTTGGAAGGTTTCTTCAAGCACATCTTGGGAAATTCGTCCCTACACTATTTTAAACTGAGTTTGAAGCCAAAAAAATGAAGGAGAAGTTAGAAAAAAGTGGAGAATGTTGAGATATCTTAGAATAGGAGTAGAAATGTAGTTTTCTACCTTTTTGGAGAGATTGGTGAGGGGATTTGAAAGAATCTGTAAGGGAATGTTCTAGCATTGCATGATTTTCATCTTTCTTTCAAGGGGAAAATGCTAAGTATTGTGTTCTTCATTATCTTATGGTTTTGTAAACACTTATTAATGGATTTGATTTGAAATGAAGTTTTCCGTTGTGTTTTCTTCTTGCTTTGCGATGTCTTTCTCTTACTCTTTCTTCTTATTTGGAAATAGCGGCATAAGAAAATTATGCCATTATTTTCATTCTACTTTTCTTTTGCAATGAGTATGATTCAATTTAGGATATTAGGATGCTTGCTAAAAGATGTTTTAATTATAAATGTGATGGTTTTTATTTTCACTTCATTTACATTACAAAAAGGGCCCATTCCATTGTTAAAATTCATTGTAATTGCATTGTCTCAAAAGGGCGGTGTAATTCTCAACAAAGTGGAACCACATTCAATGTTCGTGAATGAATTGCGAAGTTCATGGGGATTGAGTGCAAATAAATAAGGAAATATGGTTTCATGGGCATCGAATTGGAGGTTTCATGGTGACAGGCTGAGATCCCCAATTTGGTCCTAAAGTTTGGTAACTAAAGCTAGGGTTTGCCTTCAGGTGAAGGGAAGTGGGAGCTCTGAAGTGGCAGCCAGTATCCTCCTAGCCTAACCTTGGATTTAGGGACTAAGCTTAGGATTTGTCAATGTTCTTTATAGTACTCTGAAGTGGGGATACTCGGAAGAAGGTAAAGAATAAGATTGCTCCTATTTGACACATACAATATTTAATGCATCTCATTCCTAAACTTTGTCCAATTCATTACATAAGAATAGTATATTTCATTATCTCAAAATTCACCAAACCAATTTATCCAAAAAAGGGTTATGTTTAGAAGTAATATTTGCATTTAGAAGTAGTTATTATCATTACATATAATCATCATTTAGGAGTAGTTGTTAGAAAAATCACTTATATCCCCCTTCCAAACTACGACTATTAGTAGTAGACTATAATTTGACTAAGAACCTTTTACCTTGCTTCCCAGTGGGATTGATAAATGGGACTCCATTAGAGCCCTGTATTATTTGATACGATACGTATACTTGCGTTGGATCATTGTGACTTTATAAAAATTGTTATATATCTATTGTTCATAAATCCTTGCATATAAAAAAAATCCAACATATTATGACTGAAGGCCAACATGCAAAATTTTTACAATACTCTACTTATTATCAAACACCAAAACCTAACAAATAAGCTGACAATCATATCCTTTTATATCACCTTGAAGAGGGTAAAGAAGCTCACATCTCGAACAACTTAACAGATTTACCTATTGACCCACTCATATCCTTCTTCCAATCTTAACATATCCAAAGCAGGTATTTGAAAAGAGTAAAGCATTATGACAAGTAAATATGTATTTAGTTGGTTGTAATTCTTATCAAAAGGCAATAATCATCCTATAAGCAATTATAAATTGACAAGGGTATGTAATGAGGGGTGTGATAATAAATACTTAGCTTCTTCAAAGTCTTCTCCATTTGTTTCTACTCTCTTTCCCTGATTCTAGATTCCTCTTCGATCTAAAAGTAGAAATATTTAGGGGTTTGATTGAGGTTTCTAAGTAGATTTTATTTCTTGATTTACCATAAATTTAGCTAAATGGAAAAATGTATGCACAAAAATCCTACTCCCACCAAAATCAGATTTTGGCTTTGATTTAGCTTGAATCCTATATTTACTAAATTTGAAAATTTAGTGGATTTACAAATTTGTTGAATGGAGTAGTGTGAAATCAAAGGATTCCATACATGGGCTGGAAGGTGTTGTGAAAAAACGGCATCAATAAAGCAAAAAAAATCAGAACGAAAAAATTTGCACACAGGAAAATAGACACAAATATTTACGTGGCTGGACAAATTGAATAAATCCACGGAGTTGCAGAGGATTTTATTACTTCAAGGATTTACACCGTCGATCACCTTGACGATTACAAGAATATCTCTTTCTCTCTACCTCTCTCTTTATCCTCTCCTTTTATCTCTCTCTCTCTCTCTCTATCCGAGAGCAGTAAGAGATATAAGACTATACTTGTTGTAAAAGGCTTTGAGTAGAGACAAGGTATTGATTATTCTGAGATCTTTTCTCCTGTGGTGAAGATCACAACCATCATGATGGTACTTGCTATGGTTGCTTTTGAAGATCTATTCCTTGAGCAGTTAAATGTGAAGACAACTTTTCTTCATAGAGATCTTAAAGAAGACATTTACCTGCACCAACCTGAAGGGTTCGTGGTACAAGGGAAGGAAGATTTTGGTTGTAGACTGAAGAAGAGATTGTATGGCTTGAAGCAAACTCCTAAACAATTTGTATCAGAGCTGTGGTTTCAGATCTAAGGAAGAACGATAACTGGAGATGAAGTGATAGCATTGGGGATCGAAAACCTTAATGACACAAATTTTGGTTACTGAAGGATGCAGATAGAGGATTATCTCTATGGGAAGAAACTTCATCTTTCGTTACTGGGAAAGTAATCGAAGAAAATGGATGAAGCTGATTGGAATTTGTTGAATTGATGGGTTTTGGGGGTTATTCAATTGACCGTATCGAGATCCTTTGCCCACAACATTATCAAGGAGAGGACTAATGCAGATCTTATGACAGCTTTATCAGGTATGTATGAAAAGCCATCGACAAATAATAAGGTGCACTTGATAAATAAGTTATTCAACTTGAAGATGTTGGAATGTAGGGCTGTCAAAAAAGTTCGTTGTTCGCAAGATTAAAAATCGTTGCATCTCGGTATCATTAGGAATTAAACATGGCTTAGTTATCGCTGCATCTCAGTACAAGATTAAACATTGTTGCATCTCAGTATCATTAGGAATTAATCATCACTGTACAAGATTAAACATGGCCTAGTTATTTTTATTGGTATCATTAGGATTATAGGGTTAAGGAAAGTGTTCTTGTGACGAATCTTGGAGCTTTTGATATTAAGCTTATTAGGTGGGTATCTCCAATTTTCATAGTTCGAATCTCAGTGAAGGACAATAATGATAGTTACCTCTGCATTATCCGTGGCTTCCATTAGCGTCATATTTTCAACATAAAATAAAACTACTCCAAATTATGACAAAAAAATGAAGATTCACATACATACCACACAATTCTTATAAATTTACATATCAAACTTCTAAAATTTCATATTTAGATTTATAACACTCAAATATTTAGCTTAACATAAGAAAATACCATAATAACCCCAACTTTTAAAAGTGTTATAAATATAAATATTAAACTTAGCTATTAGATATATAAACACATAAGAATTGTGTGGCATATATGTAAATTTCCTAAAAATAGGTCATTTACATACATATCACACAATTCTTATATCTTTACATGCCTAACATCTAAATTTTCATATTTGCATACAGAACACTCAAATCTTTGACATCAAATTAAAACAACACTCAAATCTTTGATATATAAACACTTAAAGCATGCGATAGGTTTTTTAATAATTGAACTTGTTTTGAGATTAGTACAATACAAAAGTTGCTTGATCTAAGTTTTATTCTAAAAGTTAGTGAAGAATAAGATTTGGAAAGATAATGAAAAAATTTATTAAAAAGAAGGGGCATTTACATACATACCACATACTTCTTATGAATTTATATATATCTAACACCTAAACATTCATATTTATGTGTCATTAACAAAAATACAACCGTCACTGTATTTTTTAAAATGATTATAGGAGATGGTTAAGTATCATGATGCTGCTTTTATATCCCATGTGCCTATTTTAGCTAGTCAGAAAGATTTTCCAAAAATTAAAACTAATATTGGTGAGTCTATTACCAAAACTTTTGCTGCTAAGCAAACTTATTCTGTTGGGTTGGATTTGTCTTGGTCCTGGAATTCTGGCTTAAACCTTCAATCTCGTTTTTTACATGGAGGTTATTGCGTAATTGTATCCAGATTGATGATATTCTCAAACTCGAGGTTTGAAAATTGTTTCTATTCTTTGTTTATGTAAGAGTAATGAGGAATCCATGATGCATACTTTTTGGAATTGTAGTTTGGTTTCGAAAGTTTGGAAGAATATTTATATCTTATGTGGTAGGAATGACTTTAATGGAAGTTTTACTTCTGTTTTTGATATTTATAGAGATTGGAATAATAAAGGTCACCCTTTTTTAAGTATTATTCCATCTATAACTTTGTGGTATATCTGGTTAGCTAGAAATGATGCTAAATTTAATGATAGGATATTTAACAGTATGAAGATGACTTATCAAATTTATCATTATATTGTTAGAAGCTTAACTTTTAATTATTTTAAGCCCAGTTTTAATTATTTTATCTGCTCGATTGTTTTGAGTTTAAATATCAGATTGCAGGTAAAATATAGTGAAAGGATTAAATGGATTAAGCCATCCATTCCTTTTATTAAATTTAATACGGATGGGGCTTACTTAGTATCGAGAGCTGGTATAGGTGGTTTATGTAGAAATTGGAATGGAGTTGTTTTAATTTGGTTTACGACACTCTTCGTTGTTCGATCCCTATAGAAGCTGAAATCTGAGGCAATTATTTTTGCTCTGCTTATAGCTAAAAGAAAGGGATGGAATAATATCATTATGGAAATGGATTCTTTATGTTTATATAATATATGTTGCAATAATCTTGTTTGCCATTGGAGTACTTTAATACAGGTTAAAAAGATTAAGCAACTTATAGTTGATCTCGATGTTACGTGGACTTTTACTTAGAAGAGAAGCTAATATGTTCGCGATTGGATGTGCAACAGGAATGCGATTGACAAATCCGGTGATCTCGAATCTTTTACCTGGAGCTCTTATACTCAGTTTGTTTGTCGGGATTCGATTTCTTAACTCTTGGTCTTTTATTTTGTTTGTCGTTGATTTTTTTCTTGTTTTCGTGTCTTGTCTGTGTTTTGGTTTTGTTGGGTGCGTGAGTTGTATTTGTTTTCTTTTATTTGGAGAGAGATCGCTTATATTCGCTTTTTCTTGTGTGAGTTGTAGTGTGGGTTTAGATAGAGCTACTATCAGGTTTTGTACTTTTTATTTTTTATTAATGAATTGGGAGCTATAGACTCCTTTAAAAAAAAAAAAAAAAAAAGTGCTATATATAAATACATATCTAGCATGAAAATTGTAATCCCTCCGTTACAACAACATATCACCAAAAATTTTTTTCTAATAATTTAGATTGCTCCACGCATGTCTCCGTTACGATGTTTATCATTAAGCACCACCCCAGACAAAATTTGAAGCACTTACAATTGTACACCTCTTAGTTTAATACTAAATAATCAATTAATTGGTTGAATATCCCGCCTAAATCTGTAATTAAACTGCTTATTTTATTTAATAAATATGTATATTCATTTGATTACTTCTGTTCATTTGTTTGGTAACCAGATGCATTAGATTTTAGGGGCATTTACATACATACCACCCAATTCCTATGTATTACATATCATACACCTAAACTTTTAAAGAGTTTAATACACCTTTTCATGCATAGGTAAGTTGGTATGCATGTAAAAATTAAATTATTGATGTTAGATATGTAAAATACATAGGAATTGAGAGGTATTCTTGTAAATCTTCTTGGATTTTAATTTTATTTATTTAAAATTGAAATTTTATCTCGGATTTTTATGCTGGTTCTTGGTTACCTACCACAGGTAGACCGGTAGCGGCGGCGGCGACTGCAAGGAACAGTTTTTCGTTGCTCTCAATGTTTGAAAGGTGAACGTCTGAGAGTATCTTCCAAAATTCGGTTTCTGTTTGTCACTAAATTCCTTGAAGTTTTTGTTTATGAAGGTTTAAAAAGTTATAGGTGTTGATTGAATTATGAAACTTTTTGTTTCAGATGATTATATAAATCAAACTCCAGTTTTCATGCTTAAATCTGTTTTGGTGAGTGGATATTTGACACTCCAGGTTATGATATTAAGGTGATAAAGACGTAAATTTTGATTATTCGGGCGGGGATGCAACAATTTTGTTCAGTCAATATTTGAAATATGTGTTTCTCCGAGGGTTTTAGTGCTTAGTTGAGTTGTATGCTAATTAAATTTTTTGTGAACATTTAGTTTATTATGTATGCTCTTTTAGCAAAGCATCTTGTGTTATTTCGGTTATATGTTATTATTTGCTCATTTGAACTCTTACTTTTTGCCATACTTCTTGCTGTTATTATTTTGGTAATTATAGAGATTCAAACCAAGGATTTAGCCATTTATTTCATTGGGGTATTTGCATACATGCCACAAAATTTTTATGTGTTAACATATCAAATACCTATACTTTCATATTTGTTTCTGGAACATAAGTGTAAATTTTGAAGTTTTGGAAAGTTTACACAATTCTTATGCATTCACATCTCTTTCACGCACTTTGATATTTACACAGAGCATTATAATGTTTTAAAGCTATGCATGAAAACATATATTTCACTTTTAAACAGTGCTTATAATGCTATATTTGATGTGATATCAATGATTTGAATGTTGCATGTAAATATGAAAGTTTAGGTGCGAGATTTATAAATAAATGAGAATTCTGTGCTATGTATGTAAATGTCTGGAAGGTTATAGGTGTTTGGTATGTAAATAGGTAAGAGTTGTGTGGTATGTATGTAAATTTCCCTATTTCATGTGTTAGATGTGTAAATACATAGGAATTGGGTGATTTGGGCGATACTTTTATGTTTCTTTCGTTCTAAAATATGTAGAAAGAGTTAAAGTGTTTGTAAATAAAATATAACATACTCTCAGTTTTTCCCAACATATAACATAAATTAAAAGTGATTTTGAAAAATGAAAATTTTTTAAAGCTTTGTCTTCATTATTTCCTTGTTGCTTGTTTGATTTATTGGAAGTTTTCCAACTGCCAAAATTTTTTTAGTCAACTATGTTTATTTAGCATTAGCCCTCATTTCCAAGAGGGAAAAAATCCTGATTTAAGATTAAAAAAAATCTAAATGTTAGAAAACATGTTAAGTGGAAGCAAACCTTTCCATATAATTTCTTTTACTTAAATTGGTTTCATTGATATGTTTTATTATAGCTAGCTTTTACATTAGTTTATTTATTCTTGCTTACACATCTATGCATGAAATCTCATGTGATATTATATTTTCGTGTTTAGGTATTTACAAAGTCGAATATTGAACATTCTCAATCTGCATCAAGTAGCGAACATTGCCAGTTGCAATATAAGATGAAAATGATTGTTCTCAACCAATTGAAGTGACTGTTGGAAGCACTAATACTGAAATCCAATAAGAAAGACATGAAGAGAAAATCATCTGTTTGGGAATATTTTGTTGATGTTAAATCAAATGCCAAGGGGGTTGAAAAATCATTTGTTCCATGCATTTGCTGTGGGGTAAAAATTCTCAAACCAAAGTCAGGCACAACCTCACAACTTCTTAGGCACGTTAAGGAACGTGCTAAGATAAAAACAAAGAATTAACAACTAGTTGACTTATCATAAAAGAAAAAAAATATAGTTAAGTTCTTGCCTTTCTAAGCTGATATTGAATCACAGATTCCTACTTCAATGATCCTAAAAATTATGATCAACAACTCATAAAAGAGGTGATTACGAAGATGATAATTGTACATGAGTATCCATTCATGATAGTTGAACATACTTAGTTCAATATATTGTTGAAAATGCTGAATCCAAACTTTCAAATTGTTTCAAGAAACACCATAAAAAAAGAGATTGTATGAAAGTTTACGAGCGTGAGAAAGAAGAGCTTATATCTTGCCTTAAGAATGTTCACATGATAACATTAACTACAGATTAAGGACCTCCAATCAGACTATCGGATATATGTGTTTGACTGTCCATTATATTGATGAAACATGGAAGTTAAAGAAGGGTATTATAAATTTTATTGAGTTAAAGCCTCTGCATTCGCGCATTAACATTTATGATGCTATTTGTGAGTGTTCATTTGAGTGGAAGCTTCAGGACAAAATCTCCACAATTACTTTAGATAATGCAAGTAATAATGATGTGTCAGCTAGTTTCTTAAAATCAAATTTTTAATCACTTGGAAAGTGTTAACCTCACTTTTATTGAGATCTAATTTTCTTTAGAATAGCCTAGCTAGCCATAGGACTTCTTGGTGACTATCTTAGAAGACTAGCAATGGAACCCTCACCCCATAGAAAATCAGAACACTTCTTTGCTTCACTTGAAGTTTTCAAATGCTTAAAGTGTAACCTCTAAATGCTTAAAAGGATGAGATCAGGCATTAGGAAGCTTAAGAGGAGTTCCCTACAGGATGAGATCAGGCATTAGGAAGCTTAAGAGGAGTTCCCTACAGGATGGCCAAGCTTTAGGATTGACCCTGTTTGGTCTGGAGCTGGCACACACACACATTTGCACATTGCACTTTCACTCACTACCTCACAACCCTAAACCAAACTTCTCCACACTTGATCCCCTACTCTTGTGGAAACTTATGTGAGTGGTTTCCACAAGCTCTTAGCCTCATACTAGGGTTTGACTTGTACCAGTACATGGAGGATTCAAATGGGGAATTCCATTTGTCCATGGCTCAAAATGGGTCATCAATCTCACTGAAGCCCAATTTTACCAAAAATCCAAACTTTTTAACCCCTTTACCCCTAAACTCCACCAAAATGACCAAATTACCCCTAAAACCCTAATTTTGCCCAAAATTCCCAACATCAACCAAAATTGTCAAAATCCCTCAAAAAATTACCCCAAAACATTCCTCACCACTCAAAATACCAAAAACACATCAAATTTACCAAATTTCCCAAACTACCCCTAAAAGACCCAAAATTACCAAAATGCCTCTCTTAACTCAAAGATACAAAAATTCCAAAAATTCCAAAAATTCCCAAACCATCCAAATTAATTTCAATTTTGAACCACCAAATTGACCCAGTTTGATCAAATTAGCCAATTTAACCAAAAGCCCCAAATTGCCCCCTTTAAAGCCCAAAATGCCCAAATCACCCCAAATGTTTACCAAATTAACTTTAATTCCCTCCAATTTCAATTCTAAACTCAAATTCACAATGCTGAATCTCATCCCAATCCTAATCCAATTACAATTTGACCCACATTTAAACTTAATTTGAACCCAAACCAAAAAGCCCCAATTATGACCATATGACCAAACCTCCTCAAATTGAACCCAATGTCAATCCATTTGCCTCAAATTTGAATAATAAACTCTTCATGAAATTCCGATAAACAATATTGAACCATTAATTGCCCCCAATTTGAGCTCAAACCTCACCCAAGTCCAACCAAATCCAAAAATATCAATTTTGCCCCAAATTGGTGTCATGTTAAAAATCCATCAAATTGAAGGCCCTCACCCAAAAATTGACACCCAATTAATGTTAAAAACTCTTCAAGACATCCCCTAGACCATTTGAAACCATCAATTGGCCTTTGGCCCCACTCTAGCCTAACCTAAACCCAAGCTAACCTAACATGCCCAAAATTGACCAAACACCCAAATCAAGCTAAATTGATCCCCCAAACATATTCAAAACCACTCTAATGCTCTTATAAACACTTTATGAAAATCATATACATAACTTTGAACAATAAATTGGACCTAACCCAAGCTTGAACCCAACCTAGCCCAACTTGAACCCACATGGCCCAAAATTGAACCCATGAGCCAAATTGACCTGACCTAGCCAAATTGATCAAACTAAGCTCACCATAGCCAGCCATTAGACCCCTAGGACTGAGCTAGATCCACCTAGCCCACACTAGTGGATCCATGGACCAAAGGTCCCATGATTTATAGGATCCCCTCTCTTAAATGGGTAAAACTTAAAGAGATTTGCAATGAGCACTTAACCACTTAAGCTCACCCCACTTATGACCTTCCCTCTGGCTCACCTAACCACTGGCCAACTCCTCTGGCCTGGCCGCCATCCAAGTCACCGGAGGAGGTAAAACTGAGAGCCACCTCCCATGACAAAATCCAAATTGACCCATCCAAGCTGTCTCACCCTGATTGGTTAATTGCTCCTTGCTGCCCTCCACCTAAGAACTTAAACTCACTCAAACCCCATCCATGGCAGCCTCTCTAAGCTCCTCTATTTAAACCACTATCCTTGATGGCCAAAGAAGGTGTGTGCATAAAACTTAGGGGAAACTCTGCCAAATTGTTCCCAAAGCTAATTGCAACCTCCCTAAGCTCATCCCAGCCACTTCCCTCCCATTTCCCCCACTGCATGAGCTCAATTTTGAAGCTCAAAATCTTGTTGGAACAAGGAAACATTCCATTACCACTCTACACTGAATAAAAATTAAATTAACTGCTCCCACGCCATCCCCACACTGAAAGAAGAAGTTCTCTCTTCAATGCCCCGTCACAGAGAGCCTCTACCCTAGACATTGATCAATACCTGAAATTGGGTCTGGTTAAACTTGGGTCCAGACATTTCACCATGGAAAAAGGCTTCATTTGGAGGTTAATTGGGACCAATCGAAGCTGCTATAACCAACTGGATTGAGGCCTCCTCTCTCAGATAGAGGTATTGAACTCTCTCCCCCTCCTAAGCTTGTTTTGATTCTCCATGCACATTGGGCTGACTTCAGGCTAGGTTTACCATATAGATAGGTTCGTCTAGGTCAGATGAGTCCATAGAAACAAACCCCATGTGATTTGGTTAAGTGTAGAGGGAGATATTAGGGTTTGAGTGCGTTCGGTTCACAATTCACACCAGTTGGGGACGAAGGAGGAGCACCGTTCGATTGAGGACGGCTGGGATTGCGTCAGACAGGAGATCCAAACATAAAGCGCGGTCACGTGGTAGCTGAGTCAAAAGGCGGCGTCGAATGAGAAGAGAACGCGCACTTCGGAGCGCCGTAGGATGAGTTAGAGCCAACGTTATTAAGTGGAAAAATATGGATTGATTCATTTATTTAAATGAGCGGACTTTAGAAAAATCATAACTTGGTGTAGACACATCATAAAAATAAAACAAAAATACCTTCTTGCTTAGTGAACAGAGGAGAATAATGTGGAAATGATTTCAAGTTTATTTGATGTATATTTTATTTTTAATTAATTAAATATAGTATTACTTATTTTAATTCTCCATTTGTATGTACATTTCACCATGGCATGAAACTTAGGGGTTTTTTTCTCTCTGTCATGGGGGATCTTCCCTGATTTTCCAAGCTTAAGGAGATCTCTATGAGTAGATCTCTATTTTTCAAGTTATTGTGTATGTTTTGGTATCAAAATTATAATAATTAAAATATTGATCAGAAAAATCCAAAGTAAATTTTGGTAGAATTGGAAAAATATAAAAGGGATTTAGTTCACTAAATATAACCCTAATTGTAGTTAAGCACTAAATTTTAAAGAAAAATAAATTGGATTAATATAAATGAAAAAACCTAAAAATCATTATCTATTGTAACTTAAGGTCAGAGAAACTTACCATAAAAATTTCAATTCAATTGGAGTTAATTTAAACGCTTAAATGAATTTCTTAAGCTAAATCACACATTTGACATTTATATAATTATAATAATTATAATACACTTCATAAAGTTACCGAATTAATTTTGGGAGTTCTCTGTGATAAGAGGAGTCCCAAAAAATTAAATTTTTAATTAAAATAAAATTTTCAATTTTAAACATTATTTTAATATTTAAATAATTAAAATTTAATAAAAATCACAAAATTAATAAAATTGATGAAATTTTTTAAAATGCCTCCTAATCACTTGGGAACAATTTGAGTAATTTTTCTAACTCTCTAAATAAAGATATTTAATTTTAAAGGGTCAAATTTAATTTTTAAAGGCTAAAATAGTATTTCTCTGATTTCTCATTAAAATAATTCTAATCATTAAAATAAAAATCACAAAAATATGAAATTTAGTTCTCTGGTTTCCCTGACCTCAGAGAGACTTCAAAAAAATATAAAACATAAATTTTCAATTAAATACTATTTTATATTTAATTAATACTCCAAAAATTGAAATAATTATAATAATTAAATTAATGTTCAAAAAATCATGAAATTTAGTCCAAATGATTCCTTGATCTATGTGAACCTCCAGTAATTTTATTTGGGACATATGTTTCATTTTTACTAAGTTATTGAATTTTCTTTGAAAATCACTGTTTTGTATAAAAATAATTATATAAATTAAATTAAATTAAGAAAAATCACATGTACTTTTCTAATGCTTTAATTGACCCATAAGTGGGGTTATATAAAATTTTAAAGTTATTTGAATTAAATTTAATGAATTATGAAGTGATAAGTCTTTAGGGGCAAAAGTGCAATTTTGATGATTTAGCCTTAATTAAACATTTAGGCTTGATTTAAAGGGTAAAAGGGTAATGAATAATCTTAATAAACATGTTTGAATGATTGAAATACATGAAGGGATAAATGGTAGATACCCATCTCATTTTTTTTACTTTAAAAGATAAGCTTATAATTTTATTAATCATATTAATTTGGATGAAAATTAAATTAAATGATCCTTAAGGTTAGGGGTTGACTTTGGAAGTTGATAACTCACTAATTCAACACCCCTAGTTGATGATAAAATAATGATCCAACACATTAAAAGGAATCGTATTCATGTAACTTAACTTTTCTAAAAGTTATAAATATAATCACCTAAGTTCTAAGGGCTTGGTAGTGAGACTAGACTTAATCAAATTTGACTAATGAGGCTTAGAAAAACAAAATACAATTAATTTTAAAATACATTTGAAACACTACATGCCCGTTAAAAATGGTTGAATTCTATCATAAATCAAATTGCCTCTAAAGGCCCCACTTACATAATTCATAAATAAAATATCAGGTGATAGTTACCCCACTTTTTGGGATAATTAAACATTAGCTCACTGAGCATATGGGTATGAAATAGATGAACCATTTAATAATTATGATAAGTCCAAATGAACTCTAGAAAGATCAAAAGGGTTGTGAAATATCTAGGTATTCACTAGACCTTTTTACAAGTCTTTTGGACACCTTGCAGGGCAATTGAACCTATCATATTTATTAGAAGAAGACATCTCTTAAATGAATAAATAGAACCCACCAAGTTATGACATAGGACTTGGTAGGCTCATGAAGAACCTATCTAGAGGCTTTTCTTTCCTACAAATTACAAATGTTTATTGATAAGATACCAAAGTTTCAGGTGGAGGAACGAGAAGACTCTCTATGTACACTTTTATAAGTTTATAGTACCTTTCCTTACTGTACTTTTCTTGCTTAGAGCTTGCATGATAAACAATAATGTCACCCTGCATGAAAATCAAAACTTTTATGATAGCTACAAAATTGAAACCAAAATCAAAATTAAAACAAGAAAAGGTAAAATTTACCACTACAACAGTCAAAAATATAAAACAACTCAAAATTTAATCAAAAACAAAACAAAACTACAATTAGAACTAAAATTAAAGCGTATTTATCAGTTGATTGGGAATACCTCAGAGGATGCAACCTACGACTGCTAAGGAGATTTCCACGGTCTAAATTAAAGTATGGAACTCATTTAGTTGAGTTTAGTAAACTCATTTGGACTACATGAATCCGAAGAAAATGGTGGTGCCAGAATGAGGGAACCGTGAGATCCTAACCGGTGTCACTATAATCAACTTAAATATTCCCCTAATAAGTCATTAAGACACCTCAATTTAAACCTTTTTTGAAACATGTTACTTATGTTAACCTCCTACATTTGACACTTCTACTACTAAACTTGCTACGATGAGGAGCTTGGAGCATGCATAGTGGGCAACACGACCATCTTCAACAACAATACTCCTTAGAATTAAACAACAAGTCATATGACTTCGAAGTAGCTTACCTAGTACAAAATAAACCCTCACCTTATCTCTTTATTTCTTTGTATCTTGTGTAAAATATGCCCTAAATCGTCTGAGGTTCCGAGGTTGTCATCTGATATGACATAAATTCTTCTATCTTCCAAGCTATTCACATGATCGATATCAAGTGAATGTAAGCCCTAAATAATAAAATCAGCAGAATGAAACATTAAATAAATATCTCAAATTGAAGCCAAACCATAGAATAGTTTGGGAAAGAACACCAAAATTCTTCTTGGATCTTTGTCTTTCCCCTAGCTCTCTCCTCCTTTGGATTCCTACAATAACTATTATGAAACTTGAGCCACTCACCTATTGGATTTCCCATTATCACATTTTCTTGAAGAATCCTACAATTTTGAAGTCATCAATACAATATTTTCTGATCTTTATTAAGATTTTTCTTAGACAACTTCATTTATATAAGATGTAATTAACTATAGGGGCTTGCCCTTATAGGAAACTTAAAGACCTCAGATTTATATAAACCATATCTAGTTGCTTCAAACTATATATGGGAAATTGTCAGTTAACATAAATGGTTTGCAGACCAAACAATGTCATGGATCCTTTAGTTTATTTGATCAAGCCCCACTACCAAGCGATGTGTCTATTCTTCGGGATAGATACATGGCTTGCGGTATAACGCTTGATTATTTAAACTATTGATTATATGGGATCGGTTTGATTTTATATTTGTCAAAAATAAAATCAATGATATTTTTTGAAATTATATATATATATATATATATATATATATATATATATATATATATATATATATATATATATATATTAAATTAAATCCATCTTAAAACCCCCTTTTACAGCCGACAGAAAGTTGCACTTTCATGGTCTTTTTTTTCATGTATGTTGTTGCACACATATCCTCAATATAATGGTCCAAGATGGTCTAAAAGAGGTTCATGAAATTATCCAAAATATCAGAGAGTTAGTGAAGTATCTAAAAATAATCTTCTACAAAATTGCATAAGTTTATAGAAGTGGCAAAACAACTACAAGGTCACTGTCCATTGGCGTTTCTACTAGATGAAAGTCGACTTTCAGCATGTTGATGTCCGCATTTATTTATCACAATATTTTTTATTACTACGCAATTAGAGATAGTAACTTAAAATGGTTGCCTATTGATTTATTATGAGTTAAATATAAGAAAATCAGAAAGTTTCTTTCAGTTTTCAATGATGTTAAAAGGAAGATCTCTGGCACTTTATATCCTACTTCAATTATATTTTTACCTGCAGTTATGCATGTTAAGAAGATCTTGATTTAAGATTTATTTTCAGAAGATGATTATATGAGAAATATGGCTATGAGTATGCAAATGAAATTCAACAAATGTTGGGGGGAATGTAATCTTCTAATGTCTATTGCAACAATTTTGGATTTTAGGTTGAAACTCAAATTTATTAGCTACACATTCCAAAAGATATACTCACATGATGAGGTTAAGTAAATTCTTAAAACATTTCAAGATGCCTTGTGAGAAATATATGCAGATTATGTTGTTGACTGTATTGTTTCAAATGAGGGATCTTCATCTGCAGTTGATCCTATGAGTTCCTCATGTCATTTTGATGCTATGTTTTGGTTTCAAGATTTTATTGTAGTTTTTGGATATGTGGAACCATTCCTGATTTACAAGGATACCTTGAGGATGGTTTATTCGTGTGCTCTAGTGAAAATTTTGATATGGTTGATTGGTGGAAGATGAATACATTTAAATATCCCCGACTTTCAATTTTGGCTCGAGATATTCTATCAATACCTATAACCACAATTTGCCCCAGAATCTGCTTTTAATGCTGGTGGTAGGGTGTTAGATGATTACAAAAATAGTTTTTCCACTAAAATCATTAATGCATTGATTTGTGCATCAAGTTGGATTCAATCTACTCAAAAACATGCAAAGACACTTATGGTAATCTTTTCATTAAGTATACCATTTTCTACTTTTTTGTGTATTTACTTTATTCTCAACACTAGATGTTAATATTTATTATTATTTTTTTCAACAAGAGATCCTTGGTGGGGAAAAGCTTAATAATCAGCTACTTGTTGACCTCACTTTTGGTTGAGGTCTAGTCTTTCTTTAGAATAGCCTAGGGTCTAGCCATCAGACTCTTCTGGTGACTTTCTTAAAAGACTAGTCATGGCACCCCTCCCCATAGAAATTTAAACTTTTCTCACTTCACTGGGAAATTTCATATGCTTAAGGCCTAACCTCAGGTTTGGGAGGAAGAGACCAAGCGTAAGGAAGCCCAAGGGAAGTCTCTTATAGGTGGTCAGACGAAAGGATCTACTCCGGGAGGTCTGGAACTCACACCACACTCACACAACATTTACACTACACACTCACAACCCTAAACAAGGCACATCACCTTTGATCCCCTAACTCTTTGGAAACTCATGTAAGTGGTTTTCCCAAGCCATTAGCCTCAAGCTAGGGTTTGGTTAGTACCAACACATAGAGAACCAAATGAGGGTGACCCTTGATCCATGGCTCAACCTAAACAATTTCATTTTACTCACCTTTAACCAATCCTACTTTTCCCAAAGATTTCAAATGACTAACCCCTTTGCCCAAAAATACCCAAAATACCTAAAATACTTAAAATACCCTCCAAAACCCTAAAATACCCAAAAAATTCCAAAATCACCCAAATTACCCATGATTCCCAAAAAATCATTCCAAAATACTCCTCACCACTCAAATTAACCAAAATTACCCAAAATTGCCAAATTTCCCAAAACATCCCCAAAATGACCAAAATGTCCCTCTTAGCCCAAAATTCCAAAAATACCAAAAATTCCCATAAATTCCCAAAACATCCCAAATAATCCCAATTTCATTTCTCTCAACTACCACATCACCCAATTTGGCCAATTTAGCCCAATTTAACCAAAAGCGCCAATTTGACCCATTTTAACCCAAAAGTGCCTAAATGTGAACCCAATGTCTACCCTATTGACCCCAATCTTGCCCAATTTCAATTTGATACTTTAATTCAACATCTTCAATACCAATTTAAACCAAATCTAAGCTCAATTTGATCCACATTTGAGTTCAATTTCACTTAAAACTCAAATCCTCAATTTTGCCTAAGTGACCAAAATCTCCCAAATTTACCTAACACCAATCAATTTCTACCCAATTTTAGTTCTAAACCCTTCATAACACTCCCCTAAGTTGAATTGAACCATCATTTCCCCCCAATTTGAGCTCAAGTCTCATCCAAATCCACTTGAACCATGCTTACCCAATCTTGACCCTAACATGCCATATGCTCAAAACTTCCAAATTGATTGGCCCAAACTTCAAATTGACACTCAATATATGTTGAAAACTCTTCTTGACATACTTCTTGACCATTTTAATCCATCAATTAAGTCTTGTATCCAACCTAGCCCAACCCAAACCTGAGTTAGTCCAAAGTGTCCTAAATTGACCAAAAGCTTAAATTTCATAAAATTGAGCCTCCAATTCAACCCAAAACCACTCCAATCTTCCTCTCAATCACTCATAAAAATTATACACACAATATTGCTCAATGAAATTGACTCAACCATCACCCAAACTCAAGTTAACCCAACCTTGACCCAAAGTGACCCAAATGTGACCAAACTAAACCAAATATGGCTCAATTGAGCTCACCACAGCCCCTAAGTGGACCCCTAGGACCGAGCCAAATCAGCCAAATTTAAGCTAGTGAGCCATGGACGAAAGGATCCCAAAATTAGGGTATGTCCTTCCATAAATGAACAAAGCATATAATGTCTTGCCCCAAAGCTTTCCCTAAACTTATTAATCACAATTAAAACCCTCCTTTGGCTCCCCTGACCTGGTGGCCAGCTCCCCTGTCCTTGTCGGCGGGCCTAGTGGCTAGAAAACACCAAAACTGGGAGCCACATTCAAGAAAAACAAACCCAAACTCTACTTTATGGCCAATCAGCTTGAAATTACCATTGGGGCTCATCTGCCATTCACCTAGGCAGTTGAATCCACCCATCACCAGCCCTTGAGCTCAGCCCAATGGCCATGACCATAAATAGAGCTCTCCTCGGCCAAAACCAGGTGCTGAATTTTTCTCAAGGAAACTCCATCAAATTTCTTCTAGAGCTTCCCTGAGAGGTCCTAAGAGTGATCCCACTATCTTCAGCCATTGATTCCCTCTTTCTGAGAGCAATTTCACCACTGAAATTTGGCCAGAAACCAGGACATATTTCATCATAGCTCCATAGTGCACCAAACTTCAATTAACTTCACCCACACCTTCACATCAGTGAAATAAGAGGACCCCCCATCAATGCCCTCTCACAGAAGGCCTCTACACCAGACTTCCATCAACACTTGAAATTGGGCCTGGTCGAGTTTGTGTCTAGACAATTCACCTGGGAAAAGGCTCCATCTGGAGGTTCGTTGGGACCAATCGAAGCTGTCACAACCATCTGATTGAGGTCTCCCCTCTCAGACGAAGGTATTGGACTCACTCATCCTCTCGAGATTTTCTTCATCCTCCATAATTGTACATTGTATTTCATACAGTATAAACTATATAGATAGGTTCGTCTAGCCGAGATGAAGCTCTAGGAACAAACCCCATGCAATTTACTTGAGTCTAGCTCGTGTTCTTAGGTCTAGAAGGTGGACGGTTCATGGGTTAGACTAGGTGAAGACGATAAACAGGAGTCGTTCGATCGAGCGTGTAATGAATGGATGGCCAGGATTGTGTCGGACAAGCTCTTGATACATAAAGCGCGGCAGCGTGGCAGCTGAGTCAAAAGGTGGTGTCAAATGACGAAGCAACGCGTGGAGGCTTCGGTGCTGCCGAGGATGACATGACGCCGCATGTTTAAGTAGGAAATTAGGGGTATTTTTGAATTATTTAAATCACTGAACTTTAAAAATTCATTTCTTGGCCTAGAAATATCATAAAAATAAAAGAAAAATACCCGCTTGCTCAGTGAACGGAGGTCAACAATGTTGAAATGGTTTGAAATTTATTTGATGAATGCATGATTTTTAATTAATTTAATACTGTCTGTAGTATTTTAATTCTCCATACATTAGGACATTTCGCTATGGCTTGCCATTTTAGCATGTGGTAGCCTCTGTCATGGGGGATCTTCCCTCATTTTTCCAAAGTCAGAGGAGACCTATATGAAGAGTTCTATATTTTTTAAGTTTAGGCATCTAATTTCATAAATTAATTCTAATAATTAGCATGGTGATTACAAAAACCAAAACAATCAGGGTAGGTTCCTTATGACCAGAGGAACCTAGGATAAAATTTTCATGGGTTAAATCATTAAAAAATAAACTAGTTATCAACTTGGCTTAAAACTAAATTTAAATTAATTTAAGTTCATTAAAAAGGGAATCACCCAAAAAACAATTCTCCACTGTATTTTAAAGGTCAGAGAACTCCCCTTAAAAATTTCATAGAATTTGGAATTCATTTGGTTACCTAAATGAATTTTTTAGTGAAATGATAATTTTGAACATTAAACAAATTTTAATAATTAAAATACAACTAAAAAAATTGTAAAATTTGTTTTGGGAGTTCTCTGTGATCAGATGATTCTTTTAAAAATAAAATTGAGATTTTTACAAAATTTTCATTTTTAATCATATTTTTAATATTTAAATAATTAAATAATAAAAAAATCAAAAAATATTGAAAATCCCCAAATTGTCACTTTTGGTCTCCTAATCATTTAGGAACCATCCACACAATTTTCTTAATTCTTAAAATTAAAATATCAATTTTTAAAGGCTTGAATCAATTTTTAAAAGGTTAAAAAGGAATTTTCTTAATTTTCCACTTAAATAATTCTAATAACTAAAATAAAAATTAGAAAAATATAAAGTTTATTTTTCTAGGTTCCTTGACCTTAGAGGGACTTAAGAAAAATATAAAATTGAACTTTCAACTTTAAAATATTTTATATTAAAACCCTAGAAATCAAAAATAATTCTAATAATTAAATTAAAACTCAAAAAATCATGAAATTTGGTCCATGTAGTTCACTAGTCTAGGTCTACCTCCCATAAAATGTTCTAAGTCATATGTTTTGTTTTACACAAGTTATTGAATTTTCATTGAAAACCATTATTTTTTCATTAAAATAAATATATAAATTAAATTAAAATTAAAAAAATCACATTTTCTCCTCTGATCTTTTAATTAACCTATAAGTGTGATCACATAAAAATTTTAAAGTCATTTGAGCTAAATTTAATGAATTATGAAGTGATAAGGGCCTTCAGGGGTAAAATTGTAATTTTGGAAAATTTAGCCTTAATTAATATTTAGGGTTACTCAAAAGTGTGAAAAGGGAAATAAATGATCTTAATTACTATATTGGATGATTGAAATATTAAGAGACAAATGGTAAAAACTCATTTCAATTTTGTCACATCAAAATTAAATATTTAAATTTTATTAATTATTATAATTTGGAAGAAAAATCAAATTACAGAAACCTTAAGGTTAGGGGTTGATTTTGGGGATTAATATTCCACTAATTCAATTCCCCTTCATTTGATGTTTAAATGATAAATCAATATTTTGATAAGGAGCATAATCATGAAAGTCATAAAATTCCCTTTTCTAAAGACATAAAAATACCTACTAAATCTTAAGGGCTTAGTAATGAGCTATGCTTAATCAAAAAAAAAAAAAAAAAAAAAAACAAACATAAGGAATAGAAAAGAGAATATGATTAATTTTAAACTACCTTTTAAAACATTACAAGCTCAATTAAATTTAGTAAATTCCTCCATAAGTTAAATTTTGCCACTAAGGCCCTACTCACATAATTCCTAAGTAAAGCACTAAATGATAATTGCCCCGCCTTTTGGGATGATTAAAACATCGACTCACTGAGCATAGGGGTATTAAATAGATAAATAATTTAATAAATATGATAATTCCCAATAAACTCAAGAATGCTCAAAAGGAATGTGAAGCATCTAAGTCTCTCCTGGATCTTTCCATAAGTCTTCTGGACACCTTGTAGGACAACTGGACCTATTATATCTATTAAATGAAATATCTTTCAAATAAATGAATAGGAATTCATCGGATTATGACCTAGGACTTTGTAGGCCTGTGATGAACCTATCCATAAGGCTTTACTTCCCTGCAAAAATGTAAATGTTTTTGCAAGAATACTAAAGTTTCAGGTAGTGGTGATGGGAAGACCTACCAGGTATGCTTTTATTTTAATACAATTTATTTACCTGCACTCTATTGTACTTTCCTTTATTGCAAACTTGTGTGCTATACAACAATGCCACCCTACATGAAAACTGAAACCTTTAGGATAGCCACAAAATTGAAACCAAGAACCAAAATTAAAAATCAAGACAAGATAAAATTCACCACCACAACATTCAAAAATATAAAACTACTCAAAATTTAACCACAAACAAAACAAAAACCACAACAGTAACTACATTAAAACATCTCGTTGGATGATCGGGAATTCTTTAGAGGAGGTAACCCACGTGTTGCTTACAGGGTTTCCCACGGTGAAAATGAAAGTATGGAACTCATGAAGTTGAGTTTAGTAAATTCCTTTGGATTAAGTGAATCCGATGAAAATAACGATGTCGGGATGATGGAACTATGAGATCTTAACCAATGTTGCTATAATCAACTTTAATGTTCCCTTAATAAAATCTTAAGGCACCTCAATTAAATGTTTCCAAAACATGACACTTCTCTTTTCTCTTCAATTGACACTTCTTTAAACTAAACCTGCTACGACGAGGAGCTTGGAGAATGCATAGTGGGAAGCATGGCCATCTTCAATAGCGAAACTTGTCTATATTAGCAAAACCATTCCTTAGTTTAAAAAACAAGTCATAGGACTTCGAGGTAGCTTGCCTAGTGCAGCATAAATCTTCACCTTTTCTTTAGGCCCTTGTACAACACTGTTGTGCAACATAAGCCCTAACTCGCTTTAGCTTTTCGAGGTTGTCATCAGTTATGACATAAATCCTCTTATCTCCCAGGCCATTCACATGATCAGTATCAAGTGAATGTAAGTCCTAAATAATAAAATTGACATGATAAAACACCAAATAAATGTCCTAAATCAAAGACAAACTATAGGATAGTTTGAAAAGACATCAAAAATTTTCTTGAATCTACGTTCTTCCCCTTGCCTTCTCTCCCTTTGGATTCTGATAAAATGAAATGTTCCAAAATTTGAGCCATTCACCTATTGAATTTTTTACTATCACATTTTCTTTGAAAACCTTACCTTTGGAATTCATGAATATAAATATTTCCTGATCTATATCAAGAGTTTTCTTAGGTGAATTCAGTTATCTAAGATGTAATTAACTATAGGGGCTTGCCCTTATAGGAAACTTAAAGACCCCAGATTAATATAAACTCTATCTAATTCCTTCATATTAGATAGAGGAAATTTTCGGTCAAAATTGGTTCGCAGACCAAATGGATGTCATGAATTCTTTAGTTTGTTTGATCAAGCCTCATCCCAAGTCATGTATCTATTCTCCGGGATAGATACATGTTTTGTGATGAAGTGTTTGATTATCTAAACTAAAGTTTATATAAGATCAGTTTGATTTCTTATTCTTCAAAATTAAATATTACTTTTCAAAATGCAATACACACACACACACACACACACACACACACACACACACACACACATATATATATATATATATGTGTGTGTGTGTGTGTGTGTGTATTAAATTAAATCAAATTCCTACTTTCTTTATGAAACTATACTTTAAAACTTTTCAAAAATATCAAACCTCCAAAAATAAATAATAAAATATATATATATACCTCCAACAACAAAAATTTAACGGCCCGGCCTAACCCATCTTCAAAACTATTCAAACTTTAATGCCCCGGCCTAGCCCCCAGGTGGAGGGAAATGAGGGAACTCTAGGTGAGAGCAAGTATCTTCCCTACCTAATCCGTCTTCAAAACTATTCAAACTTTAAACTAGCTAATGTTTTTTTACAGCATCTCTTGTAAGGGTAAAGAATATTATTGCTCCTATTTTGCACAACACAGTTTGAATACTTCCACAAAAAAACTCCTGTACTTATTACTTATTCATTTTAAGGAAAAAAATATTTTCATCTATACTTATTTAATCTTACAAAAATCTCATTATAGCTAGTTAATTGTTTACTTTATTTAAAAATTTAAGAAAATACCAAAATGAATCACATTTTCAAGTTTTCTAATATCTAAAAACTGTTTAAGTAAGTGTCTTTTTTCTAAATATATTTTGTGATCTATAACTTTCTTATCTTTTAAATAACCAAAACTTCTTCTTGTGGGATCTATATTTCGGGGCTTAATCAGAAAGACTTATTTTACTTGATAATGATACATATACTTACGTAGAATCCTTAATTTTAAATATAACTGTTGTATTCTTTTTTACATTGGAATCAAGTTTTTGGTGTGGTTGTAAAGAAGAAAATTTATATCATAAATATAATTATAATATTATTAACACAAGTAAAAATGTACTTGTATTTGTGTGTCAGGGATCAAGAGGTTCAAGAGTCTTTAGGATTTTTCTTTTTTTGTGAGGTTGGACCCCCCAATAGGTGTGTTTGTGAACAAGTTTCGTCAAAGCAAGGTGTGTTGTGAAAGGGATCCTAGAGAGGGTCCCATACTTCATTTTTTATTTATGCCTCTCGGGTTAGATTTTATTATTAAATAATTGAGCCAACCCTCTTAAATCTTAAACACCTTTTAATTCTTGAAAATCAAATATGAACTCTTCAAATTTTTAATGAAATGATAAAGTTGAAATTTTGTTGTGAAAAATAATAAGACAACAAAAAAAATACTTAAAAACAAAATGAAATGAAATGGAAAGGAAAGATACCCAGTTCACAGAACAACCTTTGTTAATTTGTAGTGTTTGCACTATGATTACAAGGTGTAGGCCGCCGCTAACTTTTAGAACTTTTTTGAATCGTCAGTGATAATGTCAATCCCAACACTCACCTTCTCCTGCAACTTGCCCACCATCCGCGAGGCCTGTCTCGCAGCTCCCACCTTTCAGTTCAGGACCGGATTCAATGCGTTTGAAGTTGTGCTTGGAAAATCTCTATTTGTTGTCATGAAGATTGCTAACCAGAAGTTCAAGAACCGTCTACTGAGTTTAATCTGAACTCCCATTAGGACTTCTCTTCTGTTAAGAAGGTGAAGGTCATCACCACCCCTGTTAAGTCAGTTATTTTCGTTCCCAGAAGGATTGTCACCCCTACAGCCGCTGGATTTGTCGTTACTGCACCCACCTTCTCGTCTGCCAAGGGGAAGGAGATTATATACAGAGAATATTCTTCAGATACTTTTCTCACCCCGTTATCAATATTTGAAATTGGTTCCTTCTCCAGAGTCACTCCGCCGACTAAGTCACAAAAGAGGAATCGAAACCGCAAGAACCTGAGAACCATCAGGGCTTGAGTTGTAAGTCTGCCAGTTATTGATGAGATTCCTCAACAGGAGGAACTCGGTGTACCGAAGACCTCTCTGCTTCATTGAAGGAGCAGGTTCCATCCACTGATAGACACCCTCCATAGAAATTCTTACACTATACCACTACCTCATGGCCGTGATGAGGTGAGGGACAAGCCCACCCTGTCACCCGAGTCCGTAGCCGAGGAAAGAAGGGAGCTTAATCACTGAGCTGCTCAAGAGACTGGGATGTGCAGTGTCCCAAAGAATGAAGAATAAGATTTTGAGGAAGGAAAGACTCTCTTCTAATATAGAAATTGTCAAAAGCACCGTCAGCTCATGTTCTCATTAAGCTCTATTTAGGGAAACATGTTGATACCACTGCCACTGCTACAAATACTAATACCGTCGCCCAACACCCGCAGAGCGCATATTAGTCAAGTCTCAGCTGGGTGTGAGAGTACCATCTGTGGAAGATTATAAGGAGCTACCAAAGAGGAATGGTAGGAGAGGATTGTTTTCCTCTGTACATGTCTACACATTAGGGAGCGCACTTCACCTCATCACTCTGATGCCCCCGCGGAGACACTCCGTCTCAAGGCGCCTACTTTTAAGAGGAAGGTGTGGGTACCGAAGGTTCTTTGTGCCAGTACATTTCAAGAAGTCTGTGGATCATAAAATGGATCATGAGTCCGATGTTCTGTTTGCCACTACCGTTGTTACCTCATAGTCAGTCGCAGAAAGAGGTGACAGTTGAGGAAAGCCTATAGATTTGAAATTGACAAAAGAGAAAGCAGTCGATGATAAAGTCTGAAAACACCATGCAGAGATTTTAGAGGAAGTAAAAGAATGAGTATTAGATGTCAATGATGAGGATTAGTACCTGTTAGTTTTCATGGAGGAAGGATTTATGGTGATTAACGTTGTTGAAACCAGGGCCATGACATTTGCGCGTGATGATCTACCATTCGAGGAGAATGATGTAGAAGAGTTCCAGAGGGCTATTTTTGATGAGATTTGAACAGATAAGTCAAATGGAAAAGAAGATGGAAGAAATGGCTGCCGCCATGACCGCCATGGCTACAATGCATGGACAGTCGCAGTCACGATAGGTAGCGTCTCCAGAAGTGAATCATCCCAAAATTGTGCAAATTATAGGTGAAAGAAGAGAGACCACTTCTGCTAATGAAGACGAACTGCTGAAGAAAGATGCAGTTTAGAAAGTGATACCAAAAAAGGACATCAAGCAGATGGTCGAGCAGCAAGTGCAGGAGGCCTTAGCCCAATTTAAAGGATGTGCATCAATTTTAAAGGGTAGGCCTTACCCGAAGGAGCTTGAGAAATTTTTGTTACAGCAGCTTCTTTAGTGTAATCTCCAATAGAAGATATAGAAGAAGGAGGTCGCAGACGAGACGAATGTTGATAGCGTGAAGGATGGAATAGAGGTTGCTCCTGTTAGATTGGTTGTCTCAGATTTTGGGGATAAATCCCTCAAACCACTTACTCTGTATAGTTTCTTATACGCCCCTCTAGGTCTTATAATTATTAGATTGATGATTTTGGCTACGTTTTGACTATCTCCAGTGATGACGAAACTGACTACGCATTTAAATCTGATTTTTATTCCCAAAATGATTCTCAAATCACATTAAGTTTTGTTGAAGATGGTAACAAAGAAAAAGAGGATATCGATAACACCGGCTACGATAGTTCAGAAAGTGAGGAGCCAGTCCTTAAGTGCAAAGAAACACCGATCGCCATCGATCTGGACTGTTTGGATTTAGAATCAACACTAGAAGGGTCAGCTTCTACGGTGAAAGAAGAAGAGATAACATAAGTGAATCTAGGGAGTGGAAAAGTATTACCCACTAGAATAGCTCATATGGAAAAGGGAAAATAAGTAGTTATTCAAGAAGAGCTACCTTTGCCAATAGGAGAAACAAATATTCAAGAAGAAATTGGAGATTTAAATAAAGTGAATTACAATTTACTAGCTCATCTTAGGAAGTTTCCATCCAAACTAAGATCCTGTCAAAGGAGATGAGAGAAAATCTTGACAAGGCTCTACTTGATCTAGAAATTTTCTTAGCCTAGTTGGCTAGCACATCCTCAGATGGAGTTGGTACTTTGAGAGGACAACATGGGGTGATATTAACCGACGAAGACTTGCTACTTGGTAATACTGACCGCAACCGACCGCTCTACATTTCTGTCAACATCGGTAGATTCGTACTTTCTAAGGTTTTGGTAGATATGGGAGCATCACTTAATATAATGCGTCTACGGATTCTAGCATGCCTAGATATTGATGCATAAGAACTTACTACATATAAGATGATGCTAAGAGATTCAATCAAAAAGGAGAAAGAGCACTTGGATCAATTACACTACTAATGAAGGTTGGTGATCTAGTAATAATCATGAAATTCCATGTCATAGACGTGGACACTTCGTTCAATGACCCGACCCGCAATTACACAGTAAATTAACTTCCAAAAGATGGCAAAAAACTTGACCCGATTTATAAATAGCGCCTAGTGTGTAAAATCTTAAATGATATAAAAATTGGAAAATATTTTACACACTAGGGGTACTACGCAAGTATACGTATCGTTTCAAGTAATATAGAGTTTTCTTTAAAAACCCCAGTATCGATCCCACGAGGAAGTGAAGTAAGAGGTCTTTAGTCAAATTCTATTCTACTACAATTACTCCTTAGGTTGGAATGTCGCTTAAATTTGTGTTTTATCTAGCAACTACTCCTAAAGACAAGAGTTAAATGTAATAGTAACTATATCTAAATGTAAATAACAATTCTAAAGATAACCCTTTTTGGATGAATTGGTTTGGAGAATTTTGAGATATTAAAAACTACTATTCTTATGTAATGAAATAGATAATGTATAGGAATGAGATGCATTTAATATTGTATGTGCCAAATAGGAGCAGTCCTATTCTTTACCCTTTGGTCCAAGCATAAAGAACATTGACTAATCCTATGCTTGGTTACTGAATCTGCGGCTAGGCTGGGAGGATACCGGCTCTCACTTCGGAGCTCCCACGTTCCCCTCGCCTGAGGGCTAACAATCTACACTTCAGCACTCAAACGATATGATCGAATTGAGGATTTTATCCTGTCACTCTAAAATCTCCAATTCTACGCCCGATTAATATTATTTCCCTATTTATTTGCATTCAATTCCCATGAACTTCACCATCCATGGAATTTGAATGTGGTTTCACATTGTTGAGAATTATATATGCCTTTTCGGGACTTAACGCAATTACAACGAATTTTAACACTACAATGGTCCCTTATTGCAATGTAAATGAAGTGCAAGTAAAAACCATCACATTTATAATTAAATTTACTTCTATCATGCATCACAAAATCCTAAACATAATTTCTACTCATTAAAAAAGAAAAATAAAATGAAAATAATGACATAATCTTCTCATGCCACTATTTCCAAAGAAGAAGAAAAAGTAAGAGAGATACGTCACAAAGCACGAATAAAACACAATGGAAACATCATTAAACCAAAGCAAATTTACTAGATAAATGTTTACAAAATCATAAGATAATGAAGAACAATACTTAGCTTTTTTCCTTGGAAAGAAAGATGAAGATCTCTCCCATAAAGTCTCTCGTCGATCCATGCAATGCTAGTGCAATCCCTTACAAATTCTCTCAAAATCTCTTCTCCAATCTCTCCAAAAGGGTAGAAATCTACATTTCTACTCTTAATCTAAGAATCTTAAACATTCCTCTAAGTTTTTCTCCACTTTTCTCCTCTATTTCTCTTCTCATTTCTAACATAAATTCACCATTTTAATGAGTAAGGACGAATTTCTAAGAGTTCCCTCAAGCACCCCTTCGAAAAAGCGTCCAAATACATCGAATTTAGGCCCAAAACCGCCAAAAGTCGGTCAAGAACCTTCTGGGCGCCGTCAACGGGTTCGAGCTCGCTGTCGGAGAGCTTTTCGGGCACTTTTCGGTGTTTTCTGGAAAATCCCACCGTCGGCGAGATCGTGGCCGCCGTCGATAAGCAGGCTCTGTGCAGCTCCACCGTTTTGCTCCGTTTGGCTCCGTTTCAGCTCCGATTCGCCCCGTTTCAGTTGCGTTGCGTTCGTAACAGATAGCCCTACAAAATAACCATAAAATAACCTTACTTTAAAGTGTAATCTCATTCAAAAATATTCAAGAAGTGTAAAAGTGATTAAGCATCAAAAGATTTATCGAAAGGTGTCAGGGCAGAATTTCATTTCTTGCTCGTTTTTGCTCCAAATTGCACCATTTTTTCTTCCTTTTGCTCCAATCACCATTTCTTGTACCTAAAACCAAAAAACATACAAAATACCTTCCTTTAAAGTGTAATATCATAAAAAATGAGTAAAATGATATAGCAAAAAGAGTATATATTTTAGGCGTGTCAAAATCCCCAAACTTAAGCATTACTTGTCCTCGAAGTAACACTTTTACTACATAAAAATATAACTCAAGGCAATGTACTTTTCACCTATAAGACACTAAAATTTTTCATTCAAAAGAATATATTGGTTAGACTTTTAGAAAGAAATTCAGTAACTCGAGTTAACACTACAAGTATAAGAATATTCAGCAATCAAGTCTAAGGGTTCTAGTCTTCTATTTATTTCAAGATAAACCATAATTTATCACATTAAAAATGCCTTGAAAGATTATGTGAAAAATAAGTTCATGTGAACTTCATCAGAATGTAGGCTAATACTTTAAATATAAATTCAGAAATGAAATTAAGTTCTCCCTTTAGGGTGACTCAAGTGAAGCCAATTTTTGATTAGGCATCTCCTCAAGCTTCTCCTTATAAATATTTTTTTGTTCTTTTTTTTCTTTTCTTTGGGGATCATTTTCAATCCCCTTTTTCACTCTCTTTTTTTTCTCTCTTTTTTTTAAAATGAGGATTACTATATCTGGAGAGCTTGTAATGATTTTGAACTTCACTCTCCTCTTTCTAAAGTTCAAACTTGAAACACATCTTTACTTTATAATTAGGTATGAGCTTTATTATTCACCATAAATTCACAATCTCTTCTTAACACACAATACTTTAAATCTCTTAACATTTCAAAAATACAGTTTTCTTTACTTTAAATAGTTAACTATATTCAAATTCTTTCATACCAAATATCTTATCCTTATAAAATTAACTTTTATTACTAAAAACTTTCATCCAATCCTTCCATAATATTCAACTAAAATATAAAGTTTTAGTTATCTTAAACGAGGTTAAATTGCTAGAAGTTATGCTAATAATTTTTAAAAATATAATAATTGAGAACAAATAAGAGTTAATATTTTTCTTCCCCCCAAACTTAAATTTCAAAAATATTTTGCAATTAATTCCATAAAATATAGCAGGAAGAAAAAGTAAATGTTGAATATGCTTACTACTACAACATCCTATTAAATTCATATCATGCATAATCAGGATAAAATGACTGTAGGAGAAAGTAAATCTAACCTAAAATATGCTTGTAATAAATTACACTAAAAGGAAGTATTTTCACATTAAAATTTTTTTTTCTTCCTACCCCCAAACTTAATTTTTAACATATATAGCATTCAGTATAGAAAATATAAGTAGGAAGAAAACAATTTAGAAATTTTATCTACCACAAATGTCTATCAAAATCATTTGCAAGTATTCATTAGGACAAAACAATATGCAGCAGAAAGTAAATCTAAAATAATCATGCCAAAATGAAATTAACTAAACCAAAGTCTAACTAGCATTGTAGGTATCAGTAAGGGAATATAAAAATGTTCTTCAATACCCAAATAAAGTTGTAAAAAAAACATAAACACACATATGATAAATGAGGTCAATTCTTCCATTAACTCATCACATCACATTGATTTACTTCCAATTTCTAACGGAGTCACTAAACTAATAAATTAGGTACTTTAAAATGATTTTATAGATTATAATTCCAAGGATAAGATTACCCCTGATATATTGGCTCCTAGGCACCAATCTCAGGCATCACCCAATCCTTATAATTAAGCACCTCTAATAGTTATAAAGATAGTGTAAGATCATCCTAATGGTATTCATCAAAACTTCTACCTAATGAAAATAAAGTTGCAGAAAGGAAGTAACAAATTAAGATGGAATTATCAATGTTTAAAATTCATGATTTCTCTTGTAAAACTCAACTCTAGGTGAGACCCAAGTCACAGTGGACTCATTAATCCAACTACTACAAGAGATCAAGTCTAGCCATAATAAGAAGTTTAGGAATCACCTCACTCATGACACACAAAGATCAAATCAAATACTAATAATCCAAACATCTACCAATCATCAATCAAACTGATCAATCCACTATAAAGAAAATACAATAGATCACTAATAATCATGACTCTCAAGCACACTAAATCAAAGCACACTGATAACTACGAGTTTCCTCTCATAAAACGCTTGGTTTAACGTCGTAGGCCCGACAAATGATTCCACCTGGATCAAAATTTCATTTAAGTAATCCTCGATCAATTGCCCAATCATTTCCAGATCCAGGGATTCCTATAAAATCCTCAAATTTTAATTTTTCATTTAGCTCTTCATTTTCAGTTGGATTTATATCATAATTCCTCGTATTTCTTTCTAGATCCAATATTATTCTATTGATTTTTTTAATCTGCATATTAATATCATCCTTGAAATTTATAAGAAATGAATCTTTATAAGATAATTCAATATCTCCCAAATTTTGGATTAGATTCTCTCTAGATAATTCAGATTCTGGATCAAATTCTTCTATGTCACTCTTATTATTCAAGTTATCTTCCAATTCTTCCCATTTATACTTATTAAATGATTGAGGATCTATCTTAGTTGAGGAAATAGGTTTTTCTAATTCCCTAGGAATTTCTTCCAATGATCTTCCAATATCCTTATCCTCTTTTCTCAACTCAAAGTTCTTTTGAAATTTATCCTCATATTCTCTTCCAAGTCCTAGTTCGATAATTTTATCTTGTTCATCATTTAATTCGAGTTTTTCTTGTGATTGAGTCGTATCTAAAGATATAAAGACTGGTTGTATAGATGAATTCTCTAAATAGATATGCTTTAAAATTGTATGGGGTACATCCATATTAAGTTCATGAGATCTTTCAACAGATGGAATTAAAAGTTTACTATTTTTGGTAGCATCCATCATTTCACACCTCTCCTGAACATACATACAGTCTTCTTTACATATCCTTTTCGAATCATCATGAAAGTCTATTTCATTTTCATCAGTTAACTTACACTCAAAACTTTCTTGGAAATGGTATTTACTTAGATAATCAATTTCATCCATCCAAAAACAATCATCATCTTTTCTCTCAGTTGGATATTTCATAGTCTTTAATACATCAAAAGTGACTTCATGGTCATTAATATTTATAGCCAATTCTCCTTTTTGCACATCTATCATAGCTTGTCCAGTAACAAGAAAAGGTCTCCCTAAAATAATTAGAATTTCTTTACCTTCCTCCATATCTAATACAATAAAGTCCAAAGGAAAGATAAATTTATCCACTTTAACAGGCACGTCTTCTATAACTCCTTTCGGATAAATGATAGATCAACTAATAGAAGGGTTACAGTAGTGGGAGAAATATCGATTAAACCTAACCTTCTAAATATAGATAGAGGCATCACATTAATGCTCACTCCTAAATCACATAAAGCTTTTCCACATAATTTTTCTCCAATTGCACAAGAAATTGTAAAGCTATAAGGATCTTTAAGTTTCCGAGGAAAATTTTTCTGAAGTATGGCACTGTACTCCTCACTTAGTGCAACTGTCTCATAATCCCCAAATTTCTTTTTCTTGTTTAATATATCCTTTATAAACTTTGCATAACTTGGCATCTGTTCCAAAGCTTCAGTGAAAGGAATATTTATCGTTAACTTCTTAAGTACTTTCATGAACTTTAAAAAATTTTTATCCAACTCATGCTGTCTAATTCTTTGAGGAAATGGAGGTGGTGGTTTTTCCAAACTGATTTTAGTTGGAGATATTAATTTTCCAGATCCTTAGAAACATGTTCTTCAGGTCTTTTAGTTTCCTTTGTTTTCTCACAACATCTTTCTCTTTTCTAACCACATCCTCTATCTCTCTTCCACTTTTTAATTGGACAGCTTCTATTTGTTCATTAGTGTTCTCTTTAGGGTTGATCTCGATGTTGCTTAGGAAGTGTTCCTTTGGGTCATTGCTAAGTGAATTAGCAATTTGTCCCGATTGATTCTCTATGTTTCTAATCGTAGCATTTTGACTTTGCTGACTGGTTTCCCATTTACAATACCACTTCTTCCATAAACATCTTCTTATCCTCAAATTGTTGATCATTGTTAGAGTCCGGTGGATATGAAGGTCTATAGTTTGTGTTCCCCTGATTATTCCAACTTCAATTATGATTTGCATGATTATTTTCCCATTTTAGATTTCCACCATTAGTAGTACGATTCAAGTTAAATTTAGGATGGTTCTCCCAACCTGGGTTGTAAAAGTTAGAGTACGGGTTGTTTATGGTATTTAAAGTCTCATATGATAATTTAGAATCAATTATAGGCCCTAATGAACTTTCCTCACTTACAGGAGTAAATTGAGGTTGGTTCATTCCAAATTGGTCCAACTTCCTTGATATTGCAGCAATCTGAGATGCAAGAATTGAAATCGTATCCGTATCATGAACACTAGTTACATTTTTATGATTTATCATAGCAGTTGGCCATTGAAATTCATTTGTAGCCATTTTTTCAATTAACACATACGCTTCATAAAATGGTTTTGACATTAATGATCTACCAGCAGCAGCATCAATTATAGACCTAAAGGATCCTACTAACCCATTGTAAAAAGTTTGAATGATTAACCAATCGGGCAGAGCATTGTGTGGACACTTTCTTAGGAGTTCCTTAAATCTTTCCCAGGCTTCGTATATTGATTCCCCTTCATACTGATAAAATGAGATAATATCGTTTCTAAGTTTAGTAGTCCTTGAAGGTGGAAAATACTTAGCTAAGAATTTTTGAGTTAACTCCTCCCAATTTTTAATAGAACCAAGTGCTAATGAGTATAACCACATTTTAGCCTTATCCCTTAGTGAGAATGGAAAAAGCCTTAGTCTAACAGCATCGTCTGACATGCCATTATAACGAAATATAGCATAAAGTTCTAGAAAATTTGATAAGTGTAAATAGGGATCCTCCGAAGGAGTTCCCCCAAACTTATTGTTCTGCACCAGTTGGATAATCTCAGGATTTATTTCAAACAAATCAGCTTCTACGATAGGGTTTTGTATACTTAAGTGAATTTTATCTGTCGTAGGATTTATGTAATCCCTCAATGATTTATGATGATTTTCCAAGTTATTATCATGAAAGTTTTCCATTTTCATTTCTAGTTTTTCGAGTTCTTTCTGTATTTTTTTTTCAAACTCGGGATCATAAGGCACAAGTCCTGCAAATCCTTTGTTTCGCATATGTAACACAACAAATAATACATTAACAATTAAACAAATAATAGATGAAATATATTCAACACAACAAAACATTTTCACGAACACCTTATTTTTCACACAAACAGTTTTTTTTTTCACAACACTTTTTTTATATAAAAACACTTCACACAAAAATAGTTTTTACGACACTACAGTTTTCCAAGTCTAAGCCTAATTACTTCAACTAAAATTCTCCTAAAGTTCTTACCGAAGCTTCCCCGGCAACGGCGCCAAAAACTTGACCCGACCCGCAATTACGCAGTAAATTAACTTCCAAAAGATGGCAAAAAACTTGACCTGATTTATAAATAGCGGCTAGTGTGAAAAATCTTAAATGATACATAAATTGGAAAATATTTTACACGCTAGGAGTACTAAGCAAGTATACGTATCGTTTTAAGTAATATAGAATTTTCTTTAAAAACCCCAGTATCGATCCCACGAGGAAGTGAAGTAAGAGGTCTTTAGTCAAATTTTAGTCTACTACAATTACTCCATGGGTTAGAATGTCGATTAAAATTGTGTTTTATCTAGCAACTACTCCTAAATACAAGAGTTAAATGTAATAGTAACTATAACTAAATGCAAATAATAATTCTAAAGATAACCCTTTTTGGATGAATTAGTTTGGAGAATTTTGAGATATTAAAAACTACTATTCTTATGTAATGAAATAGATAATGTATAGGAATGAGATGCATTTAATATTGTATGTTCCAAATAGGAGCAATCCTATTCTTTACCCTTTTGTCCAGGCATAAAGAACATTGACTAATCCTATGCTTGGTTGCCTGAATCTGCAGCTAGAGTCGGGAGGATACCGGCTCTCACTTCTGAGCTCCCACGTTCCCCTCGCCCGAGGGCCAATAATCTACACTTCAGCACCCAAACGTTAGGACCGAATTAAGGATTTTAGCATGTCACTCTAAAATCTCCAATTCTACACCCGATTAATATTATTTCCCTATTTATTTGCATTCAATTCCCATGAACTTCACCATCCATGGAATTTGAATGTGGTTCCACTTTGTTGGGAATTACATATGCCCTTTCGGTACTTAACGCAATTATAATGAATTTTAACATTATAATGGGCCCTTTTTGCAATGTAAATGAAGTGCAAGTAAAAACCATCACATTTATAATTAAATTTACTTCTATCATGCATCTCAAAATCCTAAACATGATTTCTACTCATTACAAAAGAAAAGTAAAATGAAAATAATGACATAATCTTCTCATGCCACTATTTCCAAATAAGAAGAAAAAGTAAGAGAGATACGTCACAAAGCACGAATAAAACACAACGGAAACTTCATTAAACCAAAGCAAATCTACTAGATAAATGTTTACAAAATCATACGACAATGAAGAACAATACTTAGCTTTTCCCCTTGGAAAGAAAGATGAAGATCTCTCCCATAAAGTCTCCTGTCGATCCATGCAATGCTAGTGCAATCCCTTACAAATTCTCTCAAAATCTCCTCTCCAATCTCTCCAAAAGGGTAGAAATCTATATTTCTACTCCAAAGAATCTTAAACAATCCTCTAAGTTTTTCTCCACTTTTCTCCTCTATTTCTCTTCTCATTTCTAACATAAATTCGCCATTTTAAAGAGTATAGACGAATTTCTAAGAGTTCGCTCAAGCACCCCTTCGAAAAAGTGTCCAAATACGTCGAATTTAGGCCCAAAACCGCCAAAAGTCGGTCAAGAACCTTCCGGGCGCCGTCAGCGAGTTTGAGCTCGCTGTCAGCGAGCTTTTCGGGCACTTTTCGGTGTTTTCTGGAAAATCTCGCCGTCGGCGAGATCGTGGCCGCCGTCGGCGAGCAGGCTCTGCGCAGCTCCACCGTTTGGCTTCATTTTAGCTCCGATTCGCCTCGTTTCAGTTGCGTTGCATTCGTAACAGATAGCCCTACAAAATAAGCATAAAAAAACCTTTCTTTAAAGTATAATCTCATTCAAAAATATGCAAGAAGTGTAAAAGAGATTAAGCATCAAAAGACTTATCGAAAGGTGTCATGGTAGAATTTCATTTCTTGCTCGTTTTTGCTCCAAATTGCACTGTTTTTGCTTCCTTTTGCTCCAATCACCATTTCTTGTACCTAAAACCAGAAAAAAATATAAAATACCATCCTTTAAAGTGTAATATCATAAAAAATGAGTAAAATGATATAGCAAAAAGCATATATTTTAGGCGTGTCATTCAACACTCTACTTGGTTGACCGTGACTTAACGAGTATAATATGGTCCTGTCGTCACTACATTAGTGCATTAAGTATTATAAGGATGGACAAGAACACTACACTAAGGGAGACCTACGGTCATTCTCAATACATGAAGTGGGCATCCACGAAGATGCCGCCTACTATGCTCCCCCAAAGAATCATCTTTTCTGGAGAAGTTGTGAAAAACAAGATTGAAGATTCAAGAGTATCGCAAGAACATGATCATTCGGCTTCGCTTCAACGATCTCCCATCACTCCTTTGCAATGAGTCAGTGGTGGTTCTTTTAGCCCATGCATCTGAGATCAAGGTCGGGGACACAAGCAAGTAAGAACTCACTAGATTGTTGAACGGACGAAGCCAACATCAACATCGACATATAAAGAAATTATAAGGAGGATGAATTCAAGAAAGATACAATGACAGAAAGACATAAGAAGACTCGGTTCGAGATCTCCTTGGATGATACATAGAAAAGTGAATACAAGTCGATGTACTATCGGATTAACCATTAAGTGCAGGCAATGACCCTAACTCTGATCCACCCTCAAAATATCGAGAGTATAGAGATTTAGGACATTCGTAATAGTGATTTCAAACCAGTCAAGTTTTGTTGTGCTTCTCCTTCTACTTCTAAAACTTGTATAAATCTAGAAGAGAACAATTCTAATGAATTAATGGAATTACCGTTTGGTTACTTTTTTCCGTGCATAAAAAATTTGATTCAATAGGGTTATGTCCCAAAACAAATACCGAAGGATAAGCTACAATTGTTTGAAAAGTTATGGAATGTGAAAGGTCAAAATCTCAATTCGAAAGAATGTCTCAGATTTGGTATGATAGGACCAGTCGATGAATCAGAATTTTGCATGGTTGTTACTAGCAAGTCAGAAGAAGATTGCCTCGACATTCAAGATGATTGTGAAGGTCAGCCGATATATTATTCTCCACCAGAATTGGAGGAAGTGATCTCGATAACATTAGATGAACTAAAGGAGATCAATCTCGAGATAGAAGGGTAGCCCTGACCGAATTTTATAAGTTCTCTACTCAGTGAAGAGGAATCTGCATATTTGATCAAGTTACTATCGGAGTTTGGAGATTGCTTCACTTGCTGCTACAACAAAATGCCAGGGTTATCACCAGAAGCTACAGTTCACTTCCTTGGAGTGAACTAGAGTACGGCCGCAGTAAAGTAAGCTCCCGGAAGAATGTGCCTCGATATAGAACAACAAGTCACAGCCGAGGTGTAGAAATTAAAAGATGCTAACTTCATATGAGAGGAGTAATACCCGATAAGGTTAGCCAACATCGTGTCAGTGAAGAAGAAGAATGGATAAATACGAGTGTGTGTCGACTTTAGGGACGTAAACAAAGCATGTCCAAAGAATGAGTTTCCATTGCAGATACCAGAATTGATGGTGGACATCCCGTCGTCACACGAGATTTTCTCCTTTATGGATGGATCGTCAGGCTACAATTAAATCAAGATGGCTCCAGAAGATGCAACACTCACAGCATTCAGAACTCTGATTGGAATCTACTCCTACACCGTGATGTCATTCAGATTGAAGAATGCTGGAGCAACTTACCAGCTAGAAAAGACAAGGATCTTCGATGACCTCATTCAAAATCAAGTAGAATGTTAATTGGATGAGTTAGTCATCAAGAGCAAAGTAAAAAAGCAACCATTTATATGATTTGAGGATTGTGTTTGAACGATTACAATAATATAATCTCAAGATGAATCCCTTAAAATGCGCCTTCGGTGTTAGCTCTGGGAAATTTTTGGGATTAATTGTTCTTCATCAGAGAATCAAAATCGACCCAAAGAAGATTAAAACTATCTTAGAAAAGCCTCCTCCAAAAACTTGAAGCAACTACGGTCTTTCAAGAAAAACTGGCTTACCTGAGACACTTTATATCTAATATGTCAAAGAGGTATCAGCCCTTATTGGCATTAATTAAAAATGATGCCAAATTTATTTAGGAAGAGAAATTCCAACGGGCCGCTGAGGATATTAAACGATATCTCATGACACCACCTGTTTTAGCAGCCCCTATCCTAGGTCGACCGTGGATACTTTATACTACAGCCTTAGACGAATCCCTCAGAGCCCTTCTTGCCCAAGTCAAAACACACTCTATTACTTCATTCGACATCTAATACCAGTGGAGGTGAAGTATCCTCCTATTGAGAAACATTGTCTAGCTTTAATTTTTGCCGCTCAAAAGCTTAGACACTATATGTTATCTCTTAAGGTCAACCTAATTTTGAAAGTTAATCCCTTGCAATATTTTGATAACCCGACCAACACTTTCTAAACGTCTAGCAAGGTAGTCAATGAATTTATTACACTTTAATATAAGTTTTGCTCCTTTTCTCACTATCAAACGAAAAATTCAAGCAGACCTCCTCGCAGCGCACCCACTACCAGCTGGGTCACCTCTCGACAATGATCTACCATACAAACAGTTAATGCAAGTGGAACAACTACGTGCCAGAAGTTGGGAGATGTACTTTAATGGAGCTTTGTCAGCCAGAAAAGATAAAGGATTAAAGGCAGTGATACCCGACAAAGCAGGAATTGGTCTGATCTTCGTTACACCGGAGCAGGGAATGTTAAGATTCTCCTACCACCTGACAGAACCGTGTATCAACAACGAAGCAGAGTATGAAGCACTAATAACGGGATTAGAATTGGCAATATTAATGGAAATAACAAACATTTCCATTTATGGTGACTCGCAACTCATCATTCAGTAAGTGGTCGGATAGTATGAGATTCTGAAACCAAGATTAGAATAATAACACCTGTATGCAATGAAGCTACTAAAATAGATTCCCAGCATAACATTCTATAGGATTCCTTGAGAGAAAATGCCCACGCAGACACTTTAGCTAAACTCGCTAAAGAATTTGCATGTTTGCAAGAAGATTCCATAGACATTACAGTATAAGGATGTCAGGCTTTTTCACAGATTGACTTCGACAGTTTACAAAAGCTCGGAAAGAAAGAGATAGTAGCTACAGTGACAGATGATACTAAAGACTAAAGTAAATCATTACTATAATATTTGCAAACAGGAAAGCTACCAGAATATAAATTAGTGGCACATTAGATTCAGAAGAGGGCAATGTCATATGCTTTAATCAGCAACGTTCTGTATAGAAGATCGTTCGATCAGATTTGGTTGAGATGTATGAGCAAAGCATAAACACAAAATATCATCAAAAAAGCAGATTGTGTGGAGCTTACCAATCAGGGCCAAAGATGAAGATGATGATAAAAATACTCGGATACTACTGGCCGGCAATGATGACAGATTGTATGGAAACAACTAAGAAATGTCATCAGTGTCAGGTGCATGGAGTGGTAATGTACCAACCTTCATATGTTCTATACCCCACGGTTGCGTCGTGGTCATTCGAGTGTTCGAGCATGGATATAGTGGGCCCGATAGTCCCTCCATCCTCAAAAGGACAGATTTATACTCGCAACAATATATTACTTTTCCAAGTGGGTGGAGAGAGTACTATTGTGAGAGGTCACAACGTAGCATGTTATACAATTTTTCAAGAATCAGATTGTCTACCATTTTATTGTATCGCGCATAATCATTTCCAACATTATGTCCACCTTCAAGAGTACAAAAATCAACAACTTCTTTAGGCGCCACAGAATCGATTGGTGGTACTCTACAATTTACTATCCCAGAGCAAACGGCTAGGCAGAAGCCTTCAACAAGATGCTTGTGCAGATTTTGAAGAAAACTTTAGACGATAACAAAAGAGGATGACGCGAAAAATTACTAGAAGCACTATGGGCATACAGAATGACCGTCAGAACTCCGACGCAATCTATGCCCAACACTCTAGTGTACAGGTCTGAGGCAGTACTTCCATTAGAAGTTCAACTAACATCTCTCAGAATCATCATCGCCAATCAGATCACAATAAAAGATAATGCTAAGCTCTAACTTGCAGAATTGGAAAGTCTCGAAGGGAAGTGGTTGCTTGCACATTAGAATTTGAAAAACTATCAAGCGAAGATCATTCAAGCCCACAATAAATTGGTCTCCCCAAGGACGCTCAAATTTGGTGACCTTGTTCTCATTCTCAGAAGGCCTATTCTTGCACACCGGAAGATAAGTTGAAAATTTGAACGACCTGGGAGAGACCATTCATGGTAGAGAAATTTTACTCAGGAGGAGCGTATCAGCTGGTGGATTCCCAAGGAGAAAATTCCATGTTGCTAGTTAATGGATGAAATATAAAGAAGTACTACGCAACATGACAAATCTGGAGGACGATGTTCGTTTCGAGACAGTTAGGTGGCAAGTTCATATGACTGGTTCTAACATAAAATAAATTTTCTAATAAAATCAAGTGAAATAAAATAAAATTTCTGAGAAATAAAATGCGCACATTGAAATCTTTTTTATTTTAATACCAAACTTCATAAAGATATTTTAAATAAGATAATGACATATACATAATTTGAAATTTAATAAATAATAACAGTGTCTGTGAAAGGGAATGGAGCAGATTTGTGCAAGCATTGCATACCTGGAGTCACACGACACATAATTTCAGCCACATTTCACAGAATGAATGAGGAAAAAGTACCTTACGGATACAAGTCAGACCCAGACTTGTAAAGTCTTTGGCCACCAGAGCTGTGAGATAGCTGTACCTCTAAGTATACGCGAGGGGACATCCATCCCGGAGCAAAGCTTAGGAGGTTAGCTTGATCACAGAGTGACCTTGTAGGACGTATATTTGTTACCCTTTCGTACGTGTCAGGATAGACATCATATGATGTTTTTCAGTTTCTACTCAGATGTACTTTCAATATTTAGGGATGCTTGTCAGCATACAATCAGTTGTACTGCATTTTCAACCAGATTTAATGAAGATGTTTCAATTCAATGTGTTTCTTGGAATGTGCATGCGCAATAGATGAAAAGTCATAGGACCACACGCTGGTCCCAAACTCTGAACGAACAAAGAATGATACAAAAAAAACTTGAAAATAATGAAGTTAAAATTAAGAGCTAAAAAGAGAAATAAAAGAAAATTGAAATTGAAAACACTCTCGATAAAAAGAAAAGCGATACAATAATGAAAAGAAAGAAAATAAGAAAACAAATGATAAATAAATTCTTTCGCGATCTCGAGTTCCTCACTCATTGCACAATTTTGTGTTCCTCGTACACTTCACAAATCTCTCATTTGCATCAACTCAACGCCACTTCCCACAAATACGAGAATCCCATAACCTTCTACAATTCTCCATAAATTCATATAAATTGCACAGCTTCCCTTTTTGAAATTCCACAAAGTTCAACATCAAACTTCCCGCAAATTCAAAATTTCAAATCTTTCAGGGTCAGTGACCCGACCCGCAATTACGCAGTAAATTAACTTCCAAAAGATGGCCATAAACTTGACCCGATTTATAAATAGCGGCTAGTGTGCAAAATCTTAAATGATATAAAAATTAGAAAATATTTAACACACTAGGGGTACTACGCAAGTATACATATCGTTTCAAGTAATTAATAGTTTTCTTTAAAAACCCCAATATCGATCCCACGAGGAAGTGAAGTAAGAAGTCTTTAATTAAATTCTAGTCTACTACTAATAGCCCTTAGTTTGGAATGTTGATTAAAATTGTGTTTTATCTAGCAACTATTCCTAAATGCAAGTGTTAAATGTAAAGATAGTAACTATATCTAAATGCAAACAACAATTCTAAATATAACCCTTTTTGGATGAATTGGTTTGGAGAATTTTGAGATATTAAAAACTACTATTCTTATGTAATGAAATAGATAATGTATAGAATTGGGATGCATTAAATATTGTATGTGCCAAATAGGAGCAATCCTATTCTTTACCCTTTGGTCCAGGCATAAAGAACATTGACTAATCCTATGCTTCGTAAGTGAATCCGTGGCTAGGCTGGGAGGATACCAGCTCTCACTTCAGAGCTCCCACGTTCTCCTCACCTGAGGGCTAACATCTCCACTTCAGCCCTCAAACGATAGGACCGAATTGAGTATTTTAGCCTGTCACTCTAAAATCTCCAATTCTACGCCCAATTAATATTATTTCCTTATTTATTTGCATTCAATTCCCATGAACTTCACCATCCATGGAATATGAATGTGGTTCCACTTTGTTGAGAATTACATATGCCCAATCGGGACTTAACACGATTACAACGAATTTTAACACTATAATGGGCCTTTATTGCAATGTAAATGAAGTGCAAGAAAAAACCATCACATTTATAATTAAAACATCTTTTAGCAAGCATCCCAATATCCTAATCATGAATCCTACTCATTGCACAAGAAAAGTAAAATGAAAAGAATGGCATAATCTTCTCATGCCACTATTTCCAAAGAAGAAGAAAGAGTAAGAGAGATGCGTCACAAAGCACGAAGAAAACACAACGAAAACTTCATTAAACCAAAGCAAATCCACTAGTTAATTGTTTACAAAATTATAAGATAATGGAGAACAATACTTAGATTTTTCCCCTTGCAAGAAAGACGAAGATCTCTCCCACAAAGTCTCCCATCGATCCATGCAATACTAGAACATCTCCTTACAAATTCTCTCAAAATCTCATCTCCAATCTCTCCAAAAGGTTAGAAATCTACATTTCTACTCTTAATCTAAGAATCCTAAACATTCCTCAAAGTTTTTCTCCACTTTTTTCTTCTCTTTTTCTAACCAATATTCACCATTTTAAAGAATATGAATGAATTTCTATTAGTTCCCTCAAGCACCCCTTCGAAAAAGCGTCCAAATATGTCGAATTCAGGCAAAAAACCGCCAAAAGTCAGTCAAGAACCTTCCGGGCACCTTCGGCGGGTGGGGTTCGAGCTCGCTGTCGGTGAGCTTTTTGGCCATTTTTTGTGCTCTCGGTAAAATCTCACCGTCGGTGAGATCGAGGCCGCCGTCGGCGAGCAGGCTCTGCGCAGCTCACCGTTTTGCTCCGTTTGGCTCCGTTTCAGCTCTGATTCGCCCCGTTTCAGTTGCGTTGCATTCGTAACAGATAGTCCTGCAAAATAAACATAAAAACAACCTTTCTTTAAAGTGTAATCTCATTCAAAAATATGCAAGAAGTGTAAAAGAGATTAAGCATCAAAAGACTTATCGAAAGGTGTCAGGGCAGAATTTCATTTCTTGCTCGTTTTTTCTCCAAATTGCACCGTTTTTGCTTCCTTTTGCTCCAATCACCATTTCTTGTACCTAAAACCAAAAAACATACAAAATACATTCATTTAAAGTGTAATATCATAAAAAATGAGTAAAATGATATAGCAAAAAGCGTATATATTTTAGCCGTGTCAAAATCCCCTAAACTTAACTGTTACTTGTCCTCAAGTAACACTTTTACTACATAAAAATATAACTCAGGGCAATGTACTTTTCACCTGTAATACACTAAAAGTTTTCATTCAAAAGAATATTTTGGTTAGATTTTAGAAAGAAATTCAGTAACTCAGGTTAACGCTACAGGTATAAGAATATTCAGCAATCAAGTCAAAGAGTTCTAGTCCTCTATTTATTTCAAGATAAACCAGAATTTGTCACATTAAGAATACCTTAAAAGATTATGTGAAAAAGGAGTTCATGCAAAATTCATCAGAATGTAGGCCAATACTTTAAATATAAATTCAAAAATGAAATCAAGTTCTCCCTTTAGGGTGACTCAAGTGAAACCAATTTTTTATTAGGCATCTCCTCAAGCTTCTCCTCATAAATATTTTTCTTTCTTTCTCTTTTTTTTTTCTTTTCTTTCGAGATCATTTTCAATCCTTTTTTTCTCTTTTTTTTTAAATGAGGATTACTATATCTGGAGAGCCTGTAATGATTTTGAACTTCACTCTCCTCTTTTTAAAGTTCAAACTTGAAACACATCCTTACTTTATAATTAGCTATGAGCTTTATTATTCATCATAAAGTCACAATCTCTTCTTAACACACAATACTTTAAGTCTCTTAACATTTCAAAAATACAGTTTTCTTTACTTAAAATAGTTAACTATAATTAAATTCTTTATACCAAATATCTTATCCTTATAAAATTAACTTTTATTACTAAAAACTTTCATCTAATCCTTCCATAATATTCAACTAAAATAAAAGTTTTAGTTATCTCAAGCGAGGTTCAATTGCCAGAAGTTATGCTAATAATTTTTGAAAATATAATAATTGAGAACAAATAAGCGTTAATAATTTTCTTCCCCCCAAACTTAAATTTCAAAAATATTTTGCAATTAATTCCATAAAATGTAGCAGGAAGAAAGTAAAGGTTGAATCTACTTGCTACTACAACATCCTATCAAATTCATATACATGCATAATCAAGATAGAAAGATTGTAGGAGAAAGTAAAGCTAACCTAAAACATGCTTGTAATAAAATTACACTAAAAAGAAGTATTTTCACAATAAAATTTTATTTTTCTTCCTACCCCCAAACTTAACTTTTAACATATATATAACATTCAGTACAAAAAATATAAGCAGGAAGAAAATAATTTAGAAATTCTTTCTACCACAAATGTCTATCAAAACCATTTACAAGTATTCATTAGGATAGAACAATATGCAGCAAAAAGTAAATCTAAACTAATCATGCCAGAATGAAATTAACTAAACTAAAGTCTAACTAGCGTAGCATGTATCAGCAAGGGAATATAAAAATGTTCTTCAAGACCTAAATAAAGTTGTAACACAAACATAAACACACAATTCAAATACAATCACAAATCATAAATGAGGTCAATTCTTCCTTTAAATCATCGCATCTCACTAATTTACTTCCAATTTCTAACGGAATCACTACACTAGTAAATTAGGCACTTCAAAAGATTTTATAGATTATAATCCCAAAGATAAGATTATCCCTAATAAATTAGTTTTCGGACACCAATCTCAGGCATCACCTAATCTTTTTATTTAAGCACCTCTAACTGTTATAAAAAATAGTGTGAGATCATCCTAATGTTATTCATCAAATTGGTTTGCGACTCCTACAAAATGAAATCAAAGTCATAGAAAGGAAGTAACAAAATTAAGATGGATCTGTTACAGTTTAAATTCATGATATCTCTTGTAAAACATAAATCCGGGTAAGACACAAGTCATAGTGGACTCGTCAATCCAACTACTACAAGAGAACATAAAAGTCTAACCATAATAAGAAGTTAAGGAATCAACTCCCTCATGACACACAAAGATCAAATAAAATAACAAACAATCCAAACATCTATCAACAATAATCAAACTTGAACAATCCACACTAAAGCAAACACAATACAACATTAACAATCATGACTCTCAAGCACACTAAATCAAAGCACACTGATAACTATAGGTTGCCTCCCATAAAGTGCTTGGTTTTAATGTTGCGGGCCCGACAAATGATTCCACCTGGATCAAAATTCCAATTAAGTAATCCTCGATCAATCGCCCAATCTTTTTCAGATCCAGGGATTCCTACAGAATTCTTAAATTTTAATTTTTCATTCAGCTCTTCCTTTCAGATGGATTTATATCATTGTTCCTCATATTTCTTTCTAGATCCAATATTCTTCTATTGATTTTTTGAAATTGCATATTAATATCATCCTTGAAATTTATAAGAAATGGATCTTTATAAGATACTTCAATATCTCCCAAATTTTGGATCAGATTCTCTTTAAATAATTCAGATTCAGGATCAAATTCTTCTATGTCACTCTTCTGCTTCAAGTTGTCTTCTATTGGTCTTTCAAAATACTTATCCTCTTTTCTCAACTCAAAGCTCTTTTGAAATATATCCTTAAATTCTCTTCCAAGTCTTAATTCGATAACTTTATCATGTTCATCATTCAATTCAAGTTCTTCGTGTGATTGAGTCAAATCTGTAGATATAAAGACTGATGGTGTAGATGAATTCCCTAAATAGGTAGGCTTTAAAATTGTATGGGGTACATCCATCTTAAGTTCATGAGATTTTTCAATAGATGGAATTAAAAGTCTACTATTTTTGGTAGCGTCCATCACTTCACACCTCTCCTGAACATACATACAGTCTTCTTTAAGTAATGTTTTCGAATCATCATGAAAATCTATTTCAATCTCATCTTTTAACTTACTCTCAAAACTTTCTTGGAAAAAGTCTTTACTTAGATAATCAATTTCATCCATCCAAAAACAATCATCATCTTTTCTCTCAGCTGGATATTTCATAGTCTTTAATACATCAAAAGTGACTTCATGGTCATTAATATTCATAGCCAACTCTCCTTTTTGCACATCTATCATAGCTTGTTCAGTAACAAGGAAAGGTCTCCCTAAAATAATTGGAATTTCTTTATCTTTCTGTTGACCTCATTTTTGATGAGGTCTTCTCTTCCCTCTTTAGTGCTTGGGATCTAGCCTTAGGCTTTTCCTTTGACTATCTTAGAGGACTAGACTTGGGACCCATCCCTTAGAAATTTGAACCACTTCTTGCCTCCCTGCAAACCCCACAAGCTTGATTATAGACCCCTAATCACCTAGAGTGTTGAAATCAAATGTGGAGGTTTAAAGGATGAGTTCCCTATAGGACTCTTTCGGCCTTAGGACCACCCCAGGTGGCTTCGGTCCAGTGAGGGTTGACTTACACACTCACTACACTCACACTCCACACTCTCACACACACAATCCAGATCCTAAAACCACACTCATACCCAACTTGACTCCTTGACTCATGTAGGTAATTCATATGGATGAACCTTAACCCTTAAGCCCCTAGCTAAGAGAGTTAGGAACAACATAGTGAATGCCTCAAATGAGTCCTCTCATGGCTCGTATAGGCTTAACATGGCTTCATGGCTCAACCAAAGTGCTTCCATTTCACTCATATTTGATCAATCTTCTTTTTTCCAAAATTTCAATTTTTGACCTCGGGGACCCTACACCCATCAAACCTACTAAAAGCCCTTAAAATTGCCCAAATCCTCCAAAATTTCCAAACCACCCAAAATTCCCCAAAATTAACCTTGAACATTTCCTCACCAATCAAATTGATCATCCATAGCCAAAAATACCAAAAATTCCAAAACTACCTCCAAATACCCTCCAAATACCCAAAATACCCCTCTTAGCCAAAAAATCCAAAAATTCAGAAAATTCCCAGAAAATTCCAAAAAATCTTAAATATTCCTAATTTCATTTTGTCCAACTACACCATGGGCCAATTTTATTAATTTACCCCACTTTTACCAAAACCCCAAATATAGCCCATTCTTAACTCAAGTGAACCCAATGTCAAACCAAATCTACCCAATTGACCCCAATTTTGGTCCAATTCAATTTTAAACTTCAATTCAATATCCACAATATCAATCTAGACCAAATCCAGGTCCAATTTGATTAACATTTGAATCCAATCTCACTTTTGACCTTAAAGCCCAATTTGGACCCATGACCCAAACTTAGCTCAAACCAAACCAATTCAACTCCAATTGACCCCAAACCTTTTATAAACCTTCTCTAACATCCCCACAAACAAAACACTAACATAATTTGCCCAAAATTTGGACCCAAGCCCCACTCAAATTCAATCCAAAACCAAAAAGCCCAATTTTGACCTAAACCCAAACCTAACCCAAATAAGCCCAAGTCCCAAAACCAAAACCCAACCAAAATTAAAACCTCTTTGAAACACTCCCATAAACATTTCCCAACATTAATTTTACATCAATTTCAACCTTAGCCCAACATTGGCCCAAATTAGCCCAATTTGACCTACATTGGCCCATTTACCAAATGAACCCAAATTCAACCCAATTCAAACCCAAACCACCTCAAATTCATTTCAAATCACTCATGACACATCCCTAAACCAAACCAAAAAATTATTTGGCCCAAACTTCTACAAAATTCTCATCCATGAATTCATTCTTAAACCTAAAGACTCATTCCCTTAAGCCTTCCTAAAAGCCCATCCAAAATGATTTCAAAAAGCCCAAAATCCATCTTGAAGCTCACATGACAATCCTCTATCATAATCCATTTGATAAAACCATCTTCTAAGTTCTAAATCCATGATGAAATAATTCCAAATTAAGCCATATGCCAAATCCCATCAAATCACCCCTAAATTACCAAAAATTTCTTAAACCCTTTTTCATGTAAATGACAAAGCTTTATCCCAAGCCACATGGAGCCATGAGCAAGCCATTTACAAGCCATATGAAGCCATGGAAGGTTTGACATGTGACTAGGCCATTAATGGCAAAAGGAGGGCCCCCTTTCCTAATCCTTCATTAAGCCTTTTTAACCATAACCATGTCACACACTAAACCAAGTTTGGCCACCTCACCATGGATGGAGACTTCACCACTCCATGGTAGCTGACCCAACTGATCCCCCGGCCCAAAATCAGACCATGGGAAGGTGAACCAAGCCCAAATACATGGGTTGACCAAATTGAACCCAAAATGAGCCTCTCCCCATTCCATTTCAATTCAGCCCCTTTACACATGTCAAACTCCAATTGACTGCACCATTGCCAACCCCTGACCCCACTGGTCAAGATGGTGACCAGTGCCTGGCCGGCCAGCCACCAGGCCGCCGGAAAACACCATGGCCGAGAGCTCCATGTGAGCAAAAAAAAATTAATTCTCCCTTGGTGACTTGTCTCGACCCAAATGGACAGCATAGCTCTTCTTCTCCTCACCGGAGCGAGCCGATCCCGACCTTCAAACCCCCCGGGAAGCCCTCCGGCCATGCCTATTTAAACACCACCTCCTCTCGGCCATGAGAGGTGCTGAACCAAAACTTACTGAAACCCTGCCAAAATCATCCCAGACCACTCTCTACACATAGAGAACTTGATCCCCACTGAAATCCCCCTGCCATTTCCTCTCTGTGAGCTCAATTTCAGAGTTGAAATCCAAGCTCAAAACAATGACACTTCACCACAGTGAGCCAATCTCCAAATTGATTGGTCCTACACCTTCACCAGAGCAAGAGGAGAAGTTTCCCAGCAAATGCCCCCTCACCAGACCAGCCATTGCGCCCAGCCTCCAAGCTTTGTGATCGGCTATGGTCAAAATCATACCTTGACAATTCACCAGGCCAAGGGACTTCATTTGGAGCTTGCTTGGACCCAATCGAAGGTGACACAACTCTCAGATCGAAGCTTCACTTCCCTGAGCAAAGGTATGGACTCACTCTTCTTCCCGAGCTTACATAGATTCTCCATTAAATTTGAATCAATTTTAATGCATGTTTACCGTATGGATGTGTTCGTCTCTTCAAAACGAATCCATAGAGCATAAAAACACGAAAATCCGTTGAGAATCGAGTGAGAAATTAGGGTTAGAAGGTCGACGGTCACGGGTTCGCACCAGTCGTAGACGATGACTGGGAACCGTTGGATCGCGCGTGTATCGGATGGACGGCTCGGATCGCGTCGGACCAGGAGATGTTACTGTTGACCTCATTTTTGATGAGGTCTTCTCTTCTTCTCTTTAGTACTTAGGATCTAGCCTTAGGCTTTTCCTTTGACTATCTTAGAGGACTAGAATTGGGACCCACCTTTTAGAAATTCAAACCACTTCTTAACTCCCCGCAAACTCCACAAACTTGACTATAGACCCCTAATCACCTAGAGGGTTGAAATCAAATGTGGAAGTTTAAAGGATGAGTTCCTATAGGACTCTTTGGCCTTAGGAGCGCCCTACAGGTGGCTACGGTCCGGTGAAAGGTTGACTTGCACACACACTACACTTTCACACACCTCCTAAAAACACACCCATACCGACTTGACTTCCCGACTCATGTAGGTGATTCACATGGATGGTCCTTAACCCCTAAGCCCTTGGCAAGAGGGTTAGGAACAACATGATGAATGCCTCAAATGAGTCCCTTCATGGCTCATGTGGGCTTGATATGGCTTCATGGCTCAACAAAAATGATTTCATTTCACTTACATCCACCCAATCTTCAATTTTCCAAATTTTCAATTTTTGACCCCCGGGACCCTACACCCACCAACCCTACCAAAAGCCTCGAATAACTCCAAATTTCTCAAAAATTTCCAAATTACCCAAAATTCTCCAAAATCAATCTCAAACATTTCCACATCACCTAAATTGATCATCCATAACCAAAAATGCCAAAAATTCCAAAATACCCCCCAATACCCTCCAAATACCCAAAATACCCCTCTTGACCCAAAAATCCAAAAATTCAGAAAATTCCCAGAAAATTCCAGAAAATCCCAAATATTCCCAATTTCATTTTGTTCAACTACACCATGGGCCAATTTTGTCAGTTTACCCCACTTTTGTCAAAACCCCCAATTTGACCCATTTTAACCCAAAGTAAACCCAATGTCAAACCAAACCTACCCAATTGACCCAAATTCTGGTCCAATTCAATTCTAAACTTCAATTCAACATCCCAAACACCAATCTAGACCAAAGCCAAGCTTAATTTGATTGAAATTTGGGTCCAATTTCACTTTTGGCCTTAAAGCCCAATTTGGACCTATGACCCAAACCTAACCCAAACTCACCCATTTCAACTCCAATTAACCCCAAATCTTTTCTAAACCTTCCTTGACATCCCCATAAACAAAACACTAACATGATTTGCTCAAAACTTTGATCCAAACCCCACTCAAATTTAACCCAAAGCTAAAAGGCCCAATTTTGACCTAAACTTAAACCTAGCCCAAATGAGCCCAAACCCCAAAACCAAAACCCAACCAAAGTTGAAACCTCTTTGAAACACTCCCATAAACATTTCCCAACATTAATTTTACATCAATTTCAACCCTAGCCCAACATTGACCCAAATTAGCCCAATTTGGCCCACTTTAGCCCACTTACCAATTAAACCCAAAGTCAAACCAATTCAAACCCAAATCACTTCAAACTTGTCTCAAATCACTCATGACACATCCTTAAACTAAACCCAACATTTATTTGGCATGGCCCTTTGCAAAATTTTCATCTAAAAGCCCACTTCTAAAGGACATTCAAAAGCCCATTCCAAACCAAACTCAAAAGCCCAAGCCCATCCTAAAGCCCACATTACAATCTCATCTCATCCTCACTTAATTAAAATCATTCCTAAGTCCTAAATCAGCAATCAAATCTTTCTAAACAAAGCCATATGACAAACCATCCAAATTTTACACCAAATGTCCAAAATTCTTAAAACCCATTTTCATGAAATCGACTAAACTTTTCCCTAAGCCAAAGACAAGCCATGCAAGCCATGGACAAGCCACATGAAGCCATGGAGAGTTTGACATGTGATCAAGCCATTAATGGAAAAAGGAGGACCCCCTTTCCTAATCCTTCTTAAGCCTTTTTTACCTTAAGCATGTCACACTCTAAACCATGCTTTGCCACCTAATCCATGGATGGAGACTTCACCACTCCATGGCAGGTGACCTAACCGATCCTCTCGGCCCAAAATCGAGCCATGGGGAGGTGCACCCAACCCAAACCAATGGGTTGACCAAATTGAAGCTAAAATAGCCCCTTCCCCTTTCTACTTTGATTCAACCACTTTACACATGTCAAACCTCGATCGAATACACCAAACCCCCGCCCGACCCACCCGAACAAGATGGTGACCGATGCACCGGCCGGCCGACCACCAGGCCGCCGGAAAACACCATGGCCGAAACCTCGGGAGGAGCCAAACTTTGGAATTCTCCTCGCTGAGCCGCCCCATGCCTAGTGGTCACCATGGCCGTTCTTCTCCTCACCGGAGCAAGTCGATCCCAAGCCCTAACTCCCCCGGGAGGCCCTCCGACCATGCCTATTTAAACACCACCCCCTCACGGCCATGAGAAGAGAGTTGCACAAACCTTGCCAAAACTCGCCAAAATTGTTCCGGACCCCTCCTCATACACGAGCACTTGATCCCCAGGTGAGATCCCCTCGCCATTTCTTCTCTGCGAGCTCGATTTCGGAGTTGAAATCCAAGCCCAAAACCAGGACACTTCCCCACGTTGAACCAATCCCCAAATTGATTGGTCCTACACCTTCACCGGACCAAGGGAAGGTGTCCACCGAAGCAAAAGCCCCATCTCCGAGCCACCCGGTTGCTCCGGACTCCAAGCTTTGTGATCGACTCGTGGTCGAAGTTCAACCTAGACAATTCACTGGACCGAGAGACTTCATCCGGAGCTTGCCGGGATCCAATCGAAGGTGCAACAACTCTCGGATCGAAGCTTCACTTCTCCGAGCAAAGGTATGAGCTAATTCTTCATCTCGAGCTTCCGGAGATTCTCCATTTCAAATGCCTTAATTTCAATGCATGTTTACCGTATGGATGTGTTCGTCTCTTCAAGACGAATCCATAGAGCATAAGAACACGAAAATCCATTGAGAATCGAGTGAGTTCTTAGGGTTAGAGTGTGGACGGTCACGGGATCACACCAGTCATGGACGATGAACGGATGCCGTCCATTTAATACACGCGCGGACGGACGGCTCGGATGGCGTCGGACCAGGAGACGGTACGAGAACCGCGGGGCCCGGGCTGCTGACTCAGATGGCGGCGTCGAATGGGAGCGCGCCACGCGGCATTTCGGAGCTGCCGAGGTCGACGCGGCGCCGCGTGGATAAGTAGATAAATAGGAATATTTTCTATTTATTTAATTCCCGTAACTTTAAAAATCCATATCTTTGTGTAGAAAACTCACAAAAATAAAATAAAAATACCCCCTTGCTCGAGTGAACGGAGGAGAATAATGTGGAAAAGAAATTAATTAATTTTGTCCAGTATTTTATTTTTAATTAATTATTTACTCCTTGCATTGTTTTAATTCTCCATGCATTCATATAATTCACTATGGCATGAGACTATAGGGCTTTTGAAGCCTCTGAATTTGGGAACATTCCCTGAATTTTCCAAGGTCAGAGGCTATCTCTATGAAAAGTTATTGATTTTTCAAATGCATGTTGCTATTTTAAGTATTTTAATTCCAAAAATTAGCATGTTGTGAAATAAATTCTAGGAAAATTTGGTGATGTTCCTTATGACCAGAGAACCCTAGGAAAAATAGGATTTGAGTTAATTCACTTAAATTAACCCTAATTGGCTTAAACACCCAAAATAGACCCCTAATTAATTAGAGTTAACCATAGATCAAATTGACTTGAAATCAATTCTCCACTGACCTTTAGGGTCAGAGGAACCCATCATAAAAATTTGAGGTCAATTGGACTTGGTTAGCCCCACTAATTGGGTTGATTAAGCCACTTAGCCATTTTAAACTTTAAAAATTCATAACTTTCAAAATATCTTTCAAAAATTCACCAAATTGGTTTTGGAGTCTCTCTGATATCAGGGGAGTTTAAGAAAATTAAAATTTCAATTTTCTAAAAAAGTTGATTTTTAATATTATTTTAATATTTTTAATAATTAAAAAATAATAAAAATCACAAAAATAATAAAATTCACCAAAATGTTATATTTTGAATTTTAATCATTTGGGAACAAGTCCCATATTTTTCCTAGGTCTATTTAGTGAGATATTAATTTTTAAAGCTCTAGGGTAATTTTAAAATTAAAAAATATATTTTCTAGCATTTTCACTAAAATAATTATAATAAATCAAAGAAAAATCAGAAAATTGCAAAGTTTGGTTCTCTGGAATCCTTGATATCAGAGAGAATTTTAAAAATTATAAAATTTATTTTTCAACATTTATGTTATTTTTAAATTAATTAATACTCCAGAACTTAAAATAATTCTAATAAATAAAATATAATTCAAAAAATTACAAAATTTGGTCCAAGTGGTCCTCTGGTCATTAGGAATGTCCCCTAATTTTCTTAAGGACAGAAACTTTCCCTTGGTCATATTATTGAATTTTCCTTGGAAATTTCTATTTTCTACAAAAAATAATTATATAAATAAATTAAATACAGAAAAATCACATTTTCTCCTCTCATGTCTTCATTGACACATAAGTGAAGTCACATAAAAATTTCAAGTTCATTTGAGTTCAATTTAGTGAGTTATGAAATTATTAGGCTTAAAGGGCAAAATGGTAATTAAAATTTTAATCCTTAATTAAGACTTTAAGTTTAATAAAAAAAATTAACAAGTAAAATATTTGATCCTAATCTGATTTGGATGATTGAAATTAAATAATTAAAGGATAGAAACCCATTAAGTAATTTAAAATGATTAAACTTTAATTAAATAATTAATTGAATTTGGAAGAATAATAAATTTGGAATTATTAAAATAGGGATATTATTAGGAAGAGATTTATTCTTTAATTTAAAAATCCCTAAATTAATCATCTCATTAATACTCAACTCTTAATTAAAATGATAACTCAAATTTAAAATATTAAAAGACTTAATCATTAAATAAAAATTAAATCATTAAACTCTTTCAAAAATTTTCAATTAAATTAAATTAAATTAAGATTAAAAGTTGAATTAAATTAAATTAAAATTAAATTAAATTAAATAAACAAATTAAATTAAATTAAATGAATTAAATACATTAAATTAAATAAATAAATAAAATTAAATTAAATTAAATTAAATTAAATTAAATTAAATTAAAATTAAATTAAATTAAATTAAAATTAAATTAAATTAAATTAAGAAATTAAATCAAATAAATTAAATTGAATTAAATTAAATCAAATCAAACTAAATTAAATTAAAAAAAATTAAATTAAAAATAAATTAAATTAAATTAAATTAAGTTAAATTAAATAACCTCACTTAAGACATGAAGAAATAAATCTAAAATAACTTGAACACTATTCCAAACTTAAATCATTAATTTGAACGTAAATTTGAATCACAAATCATTAAATATCATTTTGCCTTTAGGAGCTTTAGTTATCATAACTCCTAAATAGAACATTAAAATGAAATGTTACTTCACTTACAGGGACATTCAAATGTCCTAGTTACATCGAGCAAGTTAACAAAACTTCAAAACCTCGAACGATCGATTCATTTACACAATTAAATTCATTTGGACTTGAAACAATCCTAGAAATATTGAAAAGATGTTTAAGATTCTTCTTAAGCACTTCCTCAATATGATAGGATATTTACGAGAACAATTGAACTTAATTGTTCTTTGATGAAGAAAATCGTCTTCAAACCAAAAACACAAAGAACCTAGACGTCATAGGAAACGACTAGCTATAGGATTAGGAATTTGGTAGAAAACCATAAACCTTTCCCTTAGCTTTACCTAGGAACTTGCTTAAATATTCTAACTGTGTTTTAAGTGCCGCTTGGGATGACGGGAAGACCCTCCAGGTACGCTTTTATTTTATTGCAGTTTATTTTATTGCAAATGCACTTTATTTTTCTTGCATGATAAACAACGATTGCATGAAAACCGACACCTTTAGGACGAAACCAAAACTGAAACCCAAAATTAAAATAAAAGACACTACAAGATAAAATTCACCTCCACAACATTTCAAAATATAAGACAACTCAAAATTTAATCACAAACGAGAACACAAAACTACAATTACAACTAAATTAAAACGTCTTGTTGGATGATCGGGAAAACCTCGGATGATGTAACCTACGTGTTGCTAACGGGATTTCCCACGGTCTAAATGAAAGTGTGGAACTCATTCAGTTGAGTTTAGCAAATTCATCTGGACTAAGTGAATCCGATAAAAATAACGATGCCGGAAGGATGGAACCGTGGGATCTTAACCGGTGTTGTTATAATCAACTTTAAGATTTGTTTAATTAAAATATTAAAAACACCTGGATTTTAAGATTTTCTCTAAACCAGAACACTTTTCTCACCTCCTGATTTATGACTTCTAAAACTAAACCACTACAACAACGAGGAGCTCGGAGCATGGTGGGCAGCACGACCATCGTCATCAGCAAAACTCGGATCTACTTCAACAAAACTTCCTTAGAATTAAATAACCAAGCTATAGGATTTCGAGGTAGTTTGCCTAGTGCAACATAAATCCTCAACTCTTCGTTAGGCATTTGCATTGCAAATTAAGCCCTAACCGGTCTTAGGATTCCGAGGTAGTCGTCCGGTACGACATAAACCCTCATATCTTCTAGGCAATTTGTATGATTCTATCATATAAATATAAGCCCTAATTAACTAAATTGGCAAGATTAAAACATTAAATAAACATTAGGACTTTCCTAAATCCAAGCCAAACAATAGGATAATCGGGAGATTACCGAAGTCCGCTTCGAATCCGTGATCTCTCCTACTTTTCTTCCTTTGAATTCCCAAAATAAAAATGTTCCAAATTTGATCCATTCCACTATCGAAATTCCAAAATTCAACCCCTTGAAAACTTAAACTTTGAAATTCTTGAGAGCAGAACTAATGATTATTATCGAGAGTTTTCTTAGGTGATTCCCATCACTTAAGATGTAATTAACTATAGGGGCTTGCCCTTATAGGGAACTTTAAGAACCCAGGTAATATAAACCCTGCTTAATGTTTTCATATTAAGCAGGGGAATTTGTCGGCTTATAAAGTCGGTTCGCAGATCAAACGGATGTCACAAATCTTCTAGTTTATTTAACCGAGCCCCACCGTCAAGCAGTGTGTCTATCCTTAGGGATAGATACACGGTTCGTGATGCGGTGCTCGTTTATATAAACTTTTTGGGATGTGAGATCAGTTTGATTTCATATCTTAAAATTTTCAAATTTAAAATTATTTTCAAAATCAAATACTACTTTTCAAATTATTTATTTAAATTAAATTAAAATTCACCGACAATTTTTGTAGGCGACTCTCTTTTCAAAATAAAACACACAAACCTAAAAATATGCCGACAGTTACGTGAAAGGCGGGTCCCGTGACGGCTGAGTCAGATGGCTGCGCCGAATCAGGAGACGACGCGTGGAGCTTCGGAGCTGCCGAGGTTGACGCTGCGCCGCGTGGATAAGTAGGAAAATAGGGATTTTTCTTATTTATTAAATACCCAGAACTTCAAAAATTCATAACTTTGTATAAAAAAATCCTAAAATTAAAATAAAAATACCCTCTTGCTCAGTGAACAGAGGAGGATAATGTGGAAAAGAAATCAAATAATTTCATTAAGTATTTTATTTTTAATGATTTATTTACTCTCTGCATTGTTTTAATTCTCCATGCATATAGGAAATTCACTATGGCATGAGACCATAGGGCTTTTGAAGCCTCTAAACTTGGGAACATTCCCTGAATTTTCCAAGGTCAGAGGCCATCTCTATGAGAAGTTATTGATTTTTCAAGTTCATGTTACTGTTTTGAGTATTTTAATTCCAATAATTAGCATGTTGAGAAATAAATTCTAGGAAAATTTGGTGATATTGCTTATGACCAGAGGGACCTAGGAAAAATAAGTTTTGAGTTAATTCACTTTGAACAACCCTAATTGGCCTAAATACCCATAATTGAACTTAAATTAATTAGGGTTAACCATTCATCAAATTAACTTAAAAACAATTCTCCACTGTCCTCTAGGGATAGGAGAACACTACATAAAAATTTGAAACCAATTGGACTTGGTTAACCCCACCAAATGGGTTGATTAAGCCTCTTAAGCAAAAATGGGTAAAATTAAACTTTAAAAATTCATAACTCACAAAATACTTTTCAAAAATTCACAAAAATGGTTTTGGAGCCTCTCTGATATCAGTGGAACTTAGAAAAATTAAAATTGTAATTTTCTAAAAAAGTTGATTTTTATCATTATTTTAATATTTTTAATAATTAAAAAATAATAAAAATTATAAAAATATTAAAAATCACCAAAATGTCACATTTTGAATTCTAATCATTTAGAAACAAACGAAATATTTTTCTTAAGTACCTAGGGTAAGATATTGAATTTTAAAGGCTTAATGTAATTTTTAATATTAAAAAATGTATTTTCCAACTTTCTCACCAAAATAATTCTAATAAATCAAAGAAAAATTAGAAAAATATAAAATTTATTTCTCTGGACTCCTTGAGGTCAGAGAGATTTAAGAAAAATATAAAATCTATTTTTCAACTTTAATTTTATTTTAAAATTAATTAATGCTCCAAAACTCAAAATAATTCTAATAAATAAAATATAATTCAAAAAATCACCAAAATTAGTCTAAATGGTCCTCTGGCTATTAGGAATGCCCCAAAATTTTCTTAAGAACAGAAAAATTCCCTTGGTCATCTTATTGAATTTTCCTTGGAAATCCCTATTCTGTACAAAAAAAATTATATAAATAAATTAAATCCAGAAAAATCACATTTTCTCCTCTAATGTCTTAATTGACATGTGAGTGAAGCTACATAAAAATTTCAAATTCATTTAAGCTCAATTTAGTGAGTGATGGAATTATTAAGCTTGAAGGGCAAAATGGTAATTAAAATTTTAACCCTTAATTAAAACTTTAGGCTTAATAAAATGAGAGAGTAAAATATTTGATCCTAATCTGATTTGGATGATTGAAATTTAAATAATTAAAGGATAGAAACCCATCAATCATTTTTAAGATTAATTAGAGTAAACTTTAATCATTTAATTAATGAAATTTGGAAGATTAATAAAAATTGAAATTATTAAAATAGAGATATTATTAAGAAGACATTTGTTCTTTAATTTAAGAATCCCTAAATTAATCACCTCAATAATATTTAATTCCTAATTAAAATGATAATTCAAACTCAAGATTTAAAATACTAAAAGACTTAATCATTCAATTAAATTAAAATTAAAACATTTAAATTAAATCCTTCCAAAATTTCAATTAAATTAATACTTTAACAATTAAATTAAATCATCTTTAAAACATAAAAAATAAAATATTAAATTAAAATTAAAATAATATTAAATTAAAATTAAAATTAAATTAAATTAAATTAAATTAAATTGAATTAAATTAAACTAAATTAAATTAAATTAAAACATATTAAATTAAATTAAATTAAATAAAAAATAAAATCAAATTAAAATAAAATCTAAATCAAATTAAAATTAAAAATAAAATTAAATTAAAATTAAGACTAAACCAAATTAAATTAAATCAAATTAAATTAAATTAAATTAAATTAAATATAACATCACCTAAGACATAAAGAATTCAAAATAAATCTAAAACAACTTGAACACTATTCCAAACTTAAACCCATTAATTAAAATTAAATTAAATCACAAATCACTTAAACATCAATTTGCCCTCAAAAGCTCTTGTTGTCATAACTCATAAACGGAGTATTAAGTGAAGTGTTACTTCACTTATAGGATATTCAAATGTCCTAATTCACTGAGCAAGATAACAAAACTTAAACTCCCTGGATGATTAATTCACTTGTATAATTAAATTCTCTTGGACTTAAAACAATCCTAGAGGTATTGAAAAGATGTTTAAGACTCGTCTTAAGCACTTCCTCAATATGATAAGATATTTATAAGAACAATTGATCTTAATTGTTCTTTGATGAAGAAAATCGTCCTTAAACCAAAACACAAGAACCTAGACGTCATAGGAGATGACTAGCTATAGGATTAGGACTTTGGTAGACAACCAAAACCTTTCCCTTAGCTTTACCTAGGTACTTGTTGGAATATTTAAATGCCTTAACATGTGTTTTAAGTGCGACTTGGGATGACGGGAAGACCCTCCGTGTATGCTTTTATTTTATTGCAATTTACTTTATTGCAAATGCACTTTACTTTTCTTGCATGATAAACAACTCGTTGCATGAAAACCAAAACCTTTAGGATAGTCCCTAAACTGAAACCAAAATTAAATTAAAAATCGTTACAAGATAAAATTCACCGCCACAACATTTCAAAATATAAAACAACTCAAGATTTAATCATAAACAGAACATAAAACTACAATTGTAACTAAATTAAAACGTCTCGTTGAATGATCGGGAATACCTCAGATGATGTAACCCACGTGTTGCTAACGGGATTTCCCACGGTCTAAATGAAAGTGTGGAACTCATTCAGTTGAGTTTAGCAAATTCATTTGGACTAAGTGAATTCGATGAAAATAACGGTGCCGGGATGACGGAACCGTGGGATCTTAATCGGTTCTGTTTAAACAACTTTAAGATTTGTTTTAATTAAAATATTAAAAAAATACTTGAATTTTAAGATTTTCTCTAAACTAAAACACTTCTCTCATCTCCTGATTTATGACTTCTGAAACTAAACCTCTGCAACAACAAGGAGCTCGGAGCATGGTGGGCAGCACGGCCATCGTCATCAGCAAAACTCGGATCTACTTTAGCTAAACTTTCTTAGAATTAAATAACCAAGCCATAGGACTTTGAGGTGGTTTGCCTAGCGCAACATAAATCCTCAACTCTTCGTTAGGCATTTGCATGATCATATCATGTAGATTAAGCCCTAACTGGTCTTAGGACTCCGAGGTGATCGTTCGATACGACATAAACCCTCACATCTTCGAGGCTGATTGTATGATTATGTCATACGAATATAAGTCCTAATTAATTAAAATTGGCAAGATCGGAATATCAGATAATATTATGATTTTCTTAAATTGAAGCCAAACAATAGGATAGCCGGGAAGTTGCCAAGATTCTTCTTGGATCCTCAGTTTCTCCTACCTTTCTTTCTTTGGATTCTCAAAAATAAATTGTTCCAAATTTTGAGTCATTCCCTTTTGAAATTTCAAAAATCTGATTCTTTGAAAACCTTAAACTTTGAAATTCTTGAGAGCAAAACCACTGATCATTATCGAGAGTTTTCTTAAGTGATTCCCGTCACTTAGGATGTAATTAACTATAGGGGCTTGCCCTTATAGGAAACTTTAAGAACCCAGGTAATATAAACCCTGCTTAATTCCTTTATATTAAGCAGGGGAACTTGTCGGCTTATAAAATTGGTTCGCAGACCAAACGGATGTCACAAATCTTTTAGTTTATTTAATCGAGCCCCATCATCAAGCAGTGTGTCTATTCCTTGAGATAAATACACGGTTTGTGGTGCGGTGTTCGTTTATATAAACTATTCGAGATGTGAGATCGGTTTGATTTCATATCTTAAAATTTTCAAACTTAAAATTTTTTCAAAATCAAATGCTACTTTCCAAATTATATACATATTTAAATTAAATTTAAAATCTAAAATTCGCCGACAATTTCTGTTAGGCGACCCCTTTTTAAAATACAACACGTAACCTAAAAATATGCCGACAACTTCTGGCGACTCCGCTGGGGATTAGTTCCTCTCTCCATTTTGATCAGATGGTTTTGCTTTCATATATTGGTAGTAAGCCCATGCCCCTAGTGGACCAAACTACCATTCTTCCGTTGGAATACCCCGTTCATTTCTGTCTCGAACAAGTATAGCCAAGTCCTCTCGGATTTAGGAGCCACTGTTTAGACACCCCTAAACAGAGAGGTTCTGAGATCCTTTTACCTCTTTTCTGAGGTGGGGTGGACCCCCAATAGGTGTTAGTTTAGGAGCGGTCCTTCGAGTCGAGAAGTCTTGCATAAGACTTTATCTTCTTTTCCAATTCTGAATCGAATTCCTTACCTTCTCTACGCCTTTGAACATTCTGTTCCTAATAGACAAACCCTCTAATGAATGACTCTTTTAACAAATAACACCTTTTTATAAATACATGAACAAAAATGTGTTCAGACTCTTTTCGATTCCTTTCTTTTTGTCCTGATGAGAAGAAGCATAACTTGGGATCGACAATCGGAATCTACCTTGCGAGAAGATGTCCGCCCCAAAGCCGATTTTCTCCTTCACCAATGGATCGGACTTCGCTGTTTACAAGGATGAGCTGCCCGACAATGGGATCATCCGTTTCGGGCAAGGATTTGAGAACACAAATGTCAAGATCACTGACGTTACCCTTTTCACACTTACAGACAAAGTATCTGAAACTGAAAGACCTTTGATCGAGTTCAACCTTAAGTCAACTCAAGAGTTCCCTTCCCTGCAAAGGGTTCCAGATGAGAGGAATACTACTGTCCATAGGAGGACTGTTATCTCTACCCCCACCGGTCTAGTCGTCTCGCACCTACCCGGCTTCCGCCAAACTGAAGGGGAAGGAAGTTCAAATTTGTAACGAGCATGTTACCGTGGAGGGTACAGATTTCCGTGCGAGACCTTCTGTTTTCAAAATTGGGTCCAGCTCAAGGGTTCCACCCCTAACACGGACTCAGAGAAGAAACAGAGGTAGAAAGATTGCCAGAAAGGCCAGAGCTGCTGAAGTCGCTTTCTTAGAAGAGATCCCTGAGTACACACCTTTACCTGAATACATACCATTGCCTGAGTATACCCCGCTTTTGGAAGGAAGTAGATTCCATCCCCTTTCCGCCGCAGCTGACGAGGAAAATGTCCGCAAGATTGCTTCTACATTACCTCGATCCGCATACTATAGCGACAAGCGAAAGAAAAGGGCTAGAATTACACCGGTTGCTCGACTACGGACCGTGATAGAGAAGTTAGCAAAGAAAGAGAAATGTCCCGTATCGGAGATTTTAAGAAGAATAGGGCGAGTGCCAACCAAGTCCCGTCTTGGGCCGCGAGTAGAACCCGTTATCGCCACAGAAAAGCCGAATAAGAAGATGAAGGCTAGTCCACTTGTTGTTGTTTCAGGTTTACAGATCAGGGAGGATACCACCTTCCAGCATTCAGCCGACATACCATCCGGTCCTAATCCTTCTGCTGCTAGAAGGATGGTATGGTGTCCTACTACTGGTCAATTAAGACCGAAACAACGACGAGAAAAGGAAAGTCTCGTCAGGAGACTCGAATCCGAAGAGAGCGCCACTGCAATGAAAGGGACTCCCAAGAAAGAAATCCAACAGCCATCGCATGATAACTCCGAAACTGCACGAAAAAGACCATTGGAAGACGCTATGGAAAAGCTAAGAACCGACATTCAACGATTAGCAAGAGAAAGAGAAGAAAAGTTTGGAGATGAAGTTGACTTGTCGGAGTTCATGGATGACGAATATGTGGAGATCAACATGGTTGGAACACGAGCATCGTCAGCTTTGCAAGGTGCCCCGGCAGCTGCGGAAAGAGATGAACCGGAAGCATTAAGAGCACAAATTCGAGAAAAAGATGATACGATCTCTCAAATGGCAAAAAGGATGGAAGAGATGGCTGCGGCCACTAGCCACTCTTCGAGTCGAGCTCAACCCCCAAGAGAAACGCCTCCGGAAGTTATTCATATTACGGACGGAGGAAAAGAGATTACATCCGGTAACGGAGACGATCGTCGAAGAAAGATTCTACCGAATATGATTCCGGAGAAGGACATCAAGAACATGGTGGAACAGCAGGTGCGAGAAGCCTTAGCACAGTCTAAGGGCGGAGCATCTATTCATATGGGTAGACCTTACCCTGAAGAATTTGATGCAGTGCAATACCCAAAAGGCTTCGTACCACCTCTGTTCAAGACTTTTGATGGTACCGGAAACCCTCGACAGCATGTTGCACATTTTTGCGCTAGTTGTTGCAACACCGGTGGAAGTGACGCCTTACTCTTCCGACAGTTTGTCGACGACATGTCGGGGATCGCCTTCGATTGGTACGCGAGTTACCGAACGGTTCGGTAAAGAAATTTTCGAAATTAGAAAACCTCTTCGTGAAACGGTTTGCCGGAGCTCGGCACCATATCACCATCGGTGACTTAGTGGTGGAGAAACGAAACCGAATGAAACTTTAGTGGACTACATACTTCGATGGAGAAATCTAAGTATGAAGTGTGAGCCACGACTACAAGAGCGAGCATGCGATCGGTATCTTGCTTAAAAGCATTCACGGCCCGATAGCACTTCTCCTTAAGGGATTTACAATTAAGACTTTCAAGAAGTTGTTAAGCAAGGCCGGAAGCTTGCAAGAAGAAGCGAAGCAACTAAGTTTCGTCGACAAAACAGACAAACAGAAGCCTGTGAAGACATTTGAAAAGAAATCTGGGATCGTCGCTGCAGTCGATAAGGGCAAGCAGCCAATGCAAATACAGCCGGAGCAGCCGCAGCCCAGCTATCAACAACCTCGAGCAGAACTACCAACAACCCCAACCCGGTTATCAGCCAACTCAACAATATGAGCAAGCTGCCTCGCCCACGGCGCACGTTAAAGGAGCTTATAAATAAAGAATATCCATTCGAGAATGAGGCGAGTGCTAAAGATGTTCCTTGAGTTTGATGAAGACTTCGGATTTTCGATCGCGTAACCCGAGAAGCCGAAGAAGTCAACAAGAAAGACCATCCCAACTACCGCCCTTACCACTAGATGCTTGGACATAAGATAGAGGATTGCATTACCTTCAAGAGTTGGCTTGACAACAATCTCCGAAAAGGGAACATAACAATCCCAAAGGAATACATGAAAGAACCCCAGAAAGGAGGTTTTGTCAATGTTATTTCAACGGATCCCATTGTTCCGATAGACCCTTACACGACCGATGATGGATGGAGTACCGCTTGGACGAAGTCATTGAAGAAAATTTTGGACCGCATCCAAACCGCTTCGGCACGCGCTTCGACTCAGAGTTTGAAACCTGTCAAGCCGGCGCTATTGCTTGCAATTGAAGAACCGTCTCAGGAAGAAAATATCGTAGAAAAGAAGGAGATCGAAGAAGAAGAAAAGACCGAGGCTCCCAAGGCTAGACTAGGGGCTGCTTATCCTAGGATGGTTGTTTCCGATTCGGGGGAAAAATTCCTCGAACCTCTGACTCTGTATGATTATTTGCTCGCTCCGACGGGATCTTATAATGATAAGAGTTATGGCATTAGCTACGTTTTGACTGTTTCTAACGATTACGTAACTAACGACAACCAATCTAATCCGGATCTCGATTCCAATACCAATAACAATTCTCAAATCATACACAACATCGACAATCACGATGACAAAGAAGACATTCACCAAGAAGGCTACGAAAGCTCAACAAGCAATGAATCTATTTGTGAATTCCAAGGAACTCCAATCACAATAGAGTTAGAGCTTTCAGATTCCGAAGCGACTCCAGAAGAACAAGTCATGCCGATTTAAAAGGAGACACCTGTAAACTCAGTACCAGATTCAGAAGAAATCACAGAAGTCAACTTAAGGAGCGGAAAGGTTCTACCTCCGAGAATGGGTCCAAAAGACAAAATAAAGCAGGTGGTTGTTCAGGAAGAATCAACCCCAGCAGAAGAATTGTCTATTCGGGAAGAAGCTGAGACACATGGTAACAAAGTGGACTATAACGTGCTAGCTCCATCTTAGGAAACTACCGACCGAACCGAGCATCTACGACGCTCTCATCTTATCAAAAGAGATGAGGGAAGCTCGATCAAGGCCTTACTTGATCCGAGAGATTTGTTTAGCTCGGATGGCCGGAGATTCCTTAGACGAGGTTTGCTCGTTAAAGGAACAACGAGGTGTTACCTTCACGGACGATGATCTACTACTTGGGACGACTCGATCACAACCGATCGTTGTACATTTCGAGTCACAATCGGAAAGTTTACGCTCTCCAGAGTATTGGTGGATCCAGGAGCGTCAATCAACATAATGAATCTTCGAACGCTAGCATACTTGGAGATTGATGCTCGCGAGCTTGAAGCGGACAAGATGTTACTAAGAGGATTCAACCAGAAAGGAGAAAGAGCCCTTGGATCAATAACACTGTTGATGAAGACCGGTGACTTAGCAAAGACAACCGCAAAATTCCACATAATTGACTCTGAGACATCGTTCAACGCTCTACTGGGCCGACCGTGGATCCATGAAAATCGGATGGTACCATCATCTCTTCATCAGTGCATAAAATACTACGAAGGAGGAGAACAGTGCATTAAAGGTGATTTGCAACCTTTCTCCGTACATGAGATTGGAATCCATGAAGATGCAGCTTATTACGCACCTCAGAAGAAAACAATCTTCTCCAGAAACACCGTGCCAAATGAAGCAAAAGAGATTCGAGACAATGAAGAACCTGAAGTTCTAGTCCAACAGTCACTCACCACTCCCTTACGGCGAGATGGTGAAGGTTATTCCAGAACTCGCATCCGAGGTCGAGGCCGGGGACGAGGTCGTGGAAGAGACACTGGGACAGTTGGACAGAAAAAGCCGATGATCAACGTTGATTGGGAAAACAACTCTGAGGAAGAAGAGGAAATCAAGAAAGAAGCAACTACAATAAACCGGAAGAAACCACAATTCAAGATTTCTCTCAAAGATGAGAAGAACGAAGAATACAAATCGATGTACGAGAAGATTAATCACTATGTACACACTATGACCCCGACCCCGATCCGATCCTAATAAGATCGAGGGTATGGTGATCAAAGAAGTACATAGCAGCGGTGCAAAGCCAATCAAATTTTACCGTGACACTTCTTCTTCCAATTCTGAAAACAATGTACAATTATCAAACAGTGTTTTCTCCATGAGTTCTGAGTAGTTTTCTTTATCTTTTTCCTTTTAAATGATGAAGTAATTAAATTATGAAAGGAGGTTGTGTGAAGTATATAAGTTTAATGTTGGAAGAAGTTGTGATGATTTATTTCCTTGCACTTAATTTACTTCTTGATTTGGCCAATTAAGATGTTAAAATTTGTTGTGAAATTATGTAAGATCCAATGCGGCATTGTCTCAAACAACAATTGGAAAGAATCACATGCAATTGTATGGATGAGAATTGTAGTCCATATAATTGAATGCAAATAAATAGGGAGATATTTTTTTAATGGGGAGTAAAATTAGAGGACTTTAGAGTGACAGGCTAAAGCCCCCTAATTTGGTTTGAGGTGAAAAATTTTGTTATGAGATGTTAGCCCCCAGGTGGAGGGAATCGAGGGAACTCTAGAGTGAGAGTTGGTATCTTCCCTGCCTAACCCATCTACAAAATTTCAAAGCTTCAAATTAACCAATTTTCTTTATAGAACCAAGTAAGGGTAAAGAATATAATTGCTCCTATTTGACACAACACATTTAAATACTTCCACAATGAAATTCCATAATTATTACTGATTCATTAAAAGAGGAAAAAAATATTTTATTCTCATTGCTTTCATATCATTTAGTAGTTTTTAAATTTTAAATGCTTGTTTTACTTTTTCTTAAATAGAAAATATCAAAAATAATTTTCAAATTATCTATTTTAAAACATACTATACAAAATCAATTTTAAAAGTAAAAAGTTAATTTTCTTATTTCTTTATATTTTTAGACATTTTCCTATAGGTTCGATCTCTCGGGGCTTAATCAGAAAGTCTTCTATTACTTGATAAATGATACGTATACTTACGTAGAATCCCATATTATAAAAAAAATTAAAATATATTTCTTATTTTCTTCGGAATCAAGTTTTTTGCCCTGTTGCAAAAGAAGAGATAATAACATTGGAAAGAAATATAAAGTGAAAAACGTAAGGGTAAATATTCAAGGATTCTCCTTCGAAGTTGAGAAGCTTGAAATTCACAACTTCATTTTAAAGGTATCCTACCTGCTTTCCTCGACGAGAGTTCTGGAATTTGAAGGTTTTCACTAGATAATCCCCATTGGATAGTTTCTCATTAATTTCTACATTTTATTTTGAGCCCAGTGACTTGGACAGTTGTATTGGTCTTGTTGATCTTGTTGGGTGAACGTCAATATGCGCGGTGTGCTTATCCAGTACATCACACCTATTAGGGGACCATTTATTGACCTCACTTTTGTTGAGGTCTAGTCTTTCTTTAGGAGCCTAGGATCTAGTCATAGGATTTCTCAGTGACTATCTTAGAAACTAGCAATGGAACTCTCCCTACTAGAAATTTGAAATGCTTCTTTGCTTCACTTGGAGTTTAATATGCTTGCTACCAACTTCTAACACTTAGTAAGATGGAGCCAAGCATAACGAAACTCAAGAGGAGTGCCCTATAGGATGGCCAAGCCTTAGGGCTAACCACGGTGGGTGTTTTCTAGGTCAGGCTTGTACACACATACACACTTTAACCTCACACTTTCACTCCTAATCTAAAACCTAAACCAAACATGCCCAACCTTGGTTCCTTATTCTTTTGGAAAGTCATGTAGGTGTTCCCCAAGCTCTTAGCCCTAGGCTAAGGTTTGGCTAGGACCAACAAATGGAGGGTCCAAAATGGGACTTTTCTTTAGTTCATGGCTCAAATGGGTTAAGATCATGATTGACATCCTTAATTAATCTCAATTTGATCAAAATCCCAATTTTGACCCTTTAGCCCCAACTTCACCAAAATTATCACATTGCCCCTACAACCCTAATTTTTCCCAAACTTCCAAAATTGTCCAAAACCTCAAATTTCCTTTAAAAATCATTTCAAAACATTTCAAACCACTCAAAATGACCAAAATATCCTAAAATACCCTAAATCCGCAAAATACCCCTAAAAACTCAAAAAAATTACCAAAATGCCCTTCATGCTCCAAAAATTTCAAAAATTCCTAAAATTTCTAAAAATTCCTCCAAATGTCCCTAAAACTAATTTGAACCGCTACATTGAGCCCAATTTGACCAAATTAACCCATCTTAACCAAAATCCCCAAATTAACATTAAAGGCCCAAAATGCCCAAATCACTCCCATTATCCACCAAATTGACTTTAATCTCTCACAATTTCAACTCCAAACTCAAATTCATCATCACCAATCGTAAGGGAAACCAAAATCAAGCCCAATTGAACCCAATTTCAAGCCTAATTGCAAACCCAATCCAAAATCCCCAATTTAGCCATACCCTTAAATTCCCTCAAATTGAACCCCATAATCAAATCAATTTCCCCAAATTAGAATTCTAAATTCTTCATAATACTTCCCTAAATCAATTTAAACAATCAATTGAGCCAAATTTGAACTCAAAGCTCACCCAAATCTAACCTAAGCCAAAACCCTAATTTTGACCAAAATCCTAATTTGAACCTCTTAACCACAAAATCTTCACCCAATTAATGTCTAAAACTCTTCATCATAATCTCTTGGATCAATTGAACCATCAATTGAACCAAATCCAAACCCTAGCCCAATCCAAATCCAAGTCTAGCCCAAATGCCCCAAAATTGACCATATGACCAAATTCCAACAAATTGAATCTCAAAACAATTCAAAGTCACCTAATTCCTTTTTAAAACTTTTCATGACAATCAACCAAGACAAATTGATCAATCACTTGACCCAATTTCTAACCCAAACCCAACCTATACCCAAGTTGAACCCAAAAAACCCAAACTTTGGATCCAAACACCAAATTTGACTAAATCAACCCAAATTGACCAACCCAAGCCCCCACAACCAACATTTGGAACCTAAGACCTAACCTAGATCCACTTAGCCCAACCTCGTTGAGCCATGGACCAATATCCCTTGATTTGGGGGATTTTTTCCCAAATTTTGTTAAGTGGCCTAAGCTTGGCATCACTGAACTAAACCCCCATCCTAATCACATTTAAACTTCGCCTTGGGCTCTGAACCAGCTAGCCACCTCCTCTGTCCATGCCAGCTGGCCTAGTTACCAAAAAACCTCAAAACTGAGAGCTACCCCATCTTAAGCCAAACCCAACGCCATCCATCCAATGTGTCCAGCTCCACTTGGTCATTGGCATCGTTCAACTCTCCACATAAGCAACTAATTGCGCCTAAATTGAAGCCCTGACAGCCACCCCTTCCATGGCTATTTAAGCACAACCCTTTCAAGGCCAAGAAAGGAGAAAACACTAAACCTTATGGAAACTCTGCCAAATTGCTCCCAGAGATTCTCCCAGCCTTCATGAGCTTAACCAAGTCATTGCCCAGCCTAGATCCCCATTGTATGAGCTCAATTTTAGAGCTCAAAATCAGACCAGAAATAGGACACCTCACCAAACTCCACCAAACCTCAAATTGATCATTCCATGAGCTTTCCCAAAGCTAGAGATAAAGTTCCCCACTGAGAGCCCCATCTCGAGAGCCCTCTACACCAGACTTTCTCCTCAGCCTTCCCACCTGTAGGAAGAGATCTTACACAAACAATTCACTAGATCTAGGAGACACTTCCAGGAGGTTCGCCAAGTCCTAACGAAGCTTATGCAAGCAACTGATTAAGGCCACACCTCTCAGGCAAAGGTATACACCATTTTCCCCCATTTTGAGCTCGATTTAAGACATTATGAAGGGAAGTTTAATTTCATAGTTGATAAAGTGCATGGATGTGTTTGCCTCGAGTAGATGAAGGTGTAGGAATAAACCTGAAGTGATTTGGTTGAATCTAAGCATGATCTTAGGGTGTGAGAGTGTGCGGGCCAGAGTTCACACAAGTTGGGTATGAAGACTCTCAGTCGTCAGATCGTTAGTGTAACGGATAGAGGGCCAGGATCGCGTCGAACAGGATATCAGGATGATAAAGAACAACCACGTGGTAGCTGACTCAGCTGGCAGCGTCAAATAGGTAGAGCGGCATGTGGCCTTCAGAGCTGTCGTAAGTTGACGCAGCGCTGAATCGGATAAGTAGGAAATTGGGGATTTAAATGATTCATTTAATTCCAAAAATTTCACAAATGCATAACTTGGTGTAGAAAATTCATATAAATAAAAGAAAAATACTCTTTTGTTTAGAGAACAGAGGAGATTAATGTAGAAATAAAATAAAAATATTTAACTTATATTTATTTTAAATTAATTAATTACCCTAAAAATTCATTAAATAATAACTTGTTATATACAATTCACCATGGCATGGGATTTGGAGGGTTTGTTCCCTCTGTGGTTATGGGCCTTCTCTGATTTTTCCAAGGTCAGGGGACATAATTAGTCAGAGATCCCTAAAGTTTAAGTTAAACCACTCTATTTTAGTTTAAAAAATATAATAATTAAAATATAAATTATAAATATATAGAAATATGTTTGGTATGTTTACTATGGTCAGAGAACCTTAGGAAAAATGTTAAATGTATTTAAGTATATAAAAATGGCATTTTAAGTTATTAACTCATTAAAATCCTTAAAAATTAAATAATTAAAATATGAAGGAAAAAATCATAATAATTATCCTACATTGTAAATAATAATCCTGTTAACTCCCCATAAAAATTTGAAGTCAATTGAAATTGATTTAACTACTAAAATGGATTTTCTAAGTAAAATAACAGTTTTGACACTAAAATAATTATAATAAATAAAATTTAATTAAGAAAATTATAAAAATGATTTTGGGAGTTCTTAGTGACTAGAGAGACTTACGAAAAATAAAATTGGAGTTAAAATAAATATTTCATTTTTAAGCTATATTTTGAATTTTAAATATTTAAAAATAACTAAAAAATCATAAAAATCACAAAAATATAAAAATACACTAAAATACTATATTTGGCTCCCTGGTCACTTAGGAATAATTAAAATAATTTTTCCAAATTTTCCAAGTGAATATTTTTAAAAGGCTAAAAATAAATTTTTCTTAACTTTGCACTAAAATAATTATAACAAAAAAAAGATAAAAATACAAAATTTACTTCTCTGGGTTCTCTGAAGTCAGAGAGATTTAAAAGAAAACATATAAACTCTAATATTCCATTTAAATAATATTTTATATTTAATTAATACTCAAAATAAACAAATAAATATAATAATTAAAATAAACTTAAAAAATCATGAAAATTGTCCTAAGTGGTTCTCTAATCCAAGTAAACCTCCAATAATTTTTCTAAGGACAGATAATTTGTTTTGACTTAGTTAATGAATTAATATTAAAAACACTTACTTTTACATTAAAATAATTATAAAATAAAATAATAATTAGAAAAATCACATTTTCTCCTCTGATATTTTAATTGAACTATGAGTAGGGTAACATAAAAATTTTAAAGTCATTTGAGTTGAAATTAATGAATTATGAAGTGTTAGGCCTTATAGGGGAAAAATGGTAATTATGAAATTTAAGCTCTAAATTAATATTTTGTCTTAACTAAGGGGTAAATGAGTAATAAGTTATTTTAATTAACTTTGCTAGATGACTAAAACATAAGGGATTAAAAGGTATAAACCAATCGAACCTCTTTCTACAATAAGGGCATAATTGTAATTTCCTTAAAGTTATCATAAATTTGGAAATTAATTAAATACGATGATGCTAAGGTAAGGGGGTTTGAATTTGGAAGATGATAACTCACCAATTTAGAACCCTTAATCTAATGGTGAAATGGTAATTCAATATTTGTTAAGGATTAATAAAACATAACTTAACATTCATAAAATTACAAATTCACCTATAATTCTTAAGGGCTTAGTAGTGAACTAAGCTTAATCCAAAATTTTGATTAATGAGTTTTAGAAAAGAAAACATAATTAAAAATATTTTGAAAACACTACTAGCCCAACTTTAAATCAATTGGCTAAATTCTTTGACAAATCAATTTTCCCCCGAAGGCCTTCACTCACGTAATTTATAAAATGAAATATCAAGTGATAGTTACCCGTTCATGGGATGATTAAAACATTAATGTTCACTAAGCATAGAGTTAAAACACATTCACTAAACTTTACTTTGTAATGGGTGAATGATTTAGCAACATAATAAGTTTAGAAAAACGAGGAACATTCCAAAAAGTCTTAAAAGATGTTTAGGGTCATACCCCGAATACTTTTATGATCTTTTGGATATCTTGGAGGACAACTGAATCTATTATTCATTGCTAAAAAAATCAACCATTACAAAAATGAATAGTAACCCACCAAGTTGTGTCCTAGGGCTCAGTAAGCACACCTTAAACCAGTTTTTTCTGTTTTCCTTCCATGCAACATATTTTAATTCCCTGCAAGATTTTATATACACTACAAATATTGACAATTCAGTTGGAGTGTGAGAAGAGGACTGATAAACTTTTATAATTTATTTACAGTACTTTTTTTAACTTCACTTTACTTTCCAGTACTATTGATTTTCTGCAAACCATGCCACCATGCATATTAAACCAAAACTAAATCAAAGCAAGATTCACAACAGCACAACATAAGACAACTCTAAAAGTTAGTCACAAACAAAACAAAACAAAGACAATTACAACTAAATTAATACGTCTCTTTGGATGATCGGGAATCCTTCGGATGAGGCAACCTACGGCTACTAACGACATTTTCCCGATTTGGATGAACTTATTGAATTCATTTATTTGAGTTTAGTAAATTCATTTAGACTAAGTGAATCTGAAGAAAATAGTGGTGCCAGAATGAGGGAACCGTGGGATCCTAACCGGTTTTGCTCTAATTAACTTAATCCCCTCTTAATAAGTTATTTAAATAATTATGGCTACAACATCAAACTTGACAACTACACCAAAACTTGAACTCTAAACTCGATACTCCTCTCAACCTCCTTGATGGCGCCTACCGGAATGGAATGGTTTTGAGGTTAGTTGTGATGGATTTGACTTGTCGTCCTCGTCATTGTCGTGGTGTCACTGATCAATTCTCTATCGGTCAGTTGTTGTTGTCATTTGGTTTTATCGACGAGTCACTAGTATGTTTATCTATCATATCACCCTAATTTCCAAGTAACTTATTTTTTTTAATAATGTAAAGGATTCTCAGATATTAAGAAAGGAGATGGAAGGAAAGGGCTAATGAAAATATAAAACAGCAGAAAAGGATATGTCAACATAATTTCATTATGGTAAATATTACAGAGAAAATTCTAGAATGTTCGATCCCAAAGATTCTCGTGTAAGGGAAATCACATGAAAACCTAATAACAAGAGATTTTAAATATGAAATATATTCTGAGTTCTTTATTCTCCTATAGGAGCAAACTCCTATAGTTAATTACATTATATGTGATTAATCACTTAAGAAAACTCCTGATTAAGGTTAACCATTTGTTCTCAAAGAAATTTCAAATATCAAGCTCAAGGAAAGAAACATCAATCTTTATTCCTAGGGGGAATATTTTTCCAAATGTCATCTACTATCCTAGAGGTTCGATTTTTTTATGTCATGTCAAAATGTCCTTTTATTTTTGTTTATGTCATGTCTTGCTGTCGTTGTGTATGTCATGGTGTAATGTCTTTTTTGTTTTTATTTAGGTTATTTCGTAATGTCTTTTTGTGTATGTCAAGTCGTAATGTCGTTTTATTTGTATGTCATGTCATAATATTGTATTGTTTTGATGTATGTCATGTCATAATGTCTTTTTGTTTTTGCTTATGTCATGTCGTAATGTCGTTTTATTTGTTGTGTATGTCATGTTGTAATGTATTTTTATTTTTATTTAGGTTATGTCATAATGTCATTTTTTGTATGTCATGTCGTAATGCCATTTCATTTGTATGTCATGTCATAATATCATTTCATTTGTTTTCATTGTTTTGTTGATGTCGTTTGGTTTTGTTGATGTCATTTGGTTTTGTCGATGTCATTTTGTTTTATTATTTTGTTTTAGATGTAATTGTTTTGATGTCATTTTGGTTTTGTTTTATATTGGATGTCATTATTTTGATGTCGTTTTGGTTTTGGTTTTGTTTTGTTTTTGATGTCATTGTTTTGTTTAGAAGTTTATTGTCCCGTCTTCAGAATGTCACCCTGCAAACAGAGTTAACACATCCTAAGAACATGCAAAGTAAATCTAAAATGGAACATATCTTCAACCTACAAGAAAACAGTGTCAGAGCTATTCTTACAAAAGATGTAAAGTCGACTTTATTTCTTAAATTATTAATTTAGTTAGTTGAATTTTAATTTTTAGACAACCAGATCAAGATGTCCATGGCTCTGTCGCCCCAGGGTGTCAGATGTCTTGATTTACTTAGTTTGAAAGGTTTTTAAACTAGAACCGGAAGACTCCTGTCAACAACCAGGATTGCATCGTTCAAGAAATCTTCATAGATCAAGAACACTGGGGTTCAAGTTGCATTCGGTGATCTTTGTTCATTAAGATTTTATTTTAGTTTTAATCTATTTTCATATTTTAGGTTGGAAAATTTGAAGTTGCTTATGATTTATTAACCAATTAAAATTTTCCATTTGCCCCTTTGACTAATGTCTGTTTTGATTTGTTTATTTAAGTCAAATGTAATTTAGACCTAAAGAAAGGAGTTAAGTTTATTTAGATCTAATGTCTGTAAGATCTAATTAGCGTTGAGAATTTTAGATTTAGTGTCATTTGAATCTGATGATTTCGAGTTAAATCTAATATGAGTTAGATTTAGGAATTTAGATTCAATGACTTTTGAATCTAATGGTTTTGAATTAAGTCTAACGTAAATTGGACTTGGGATTTTAGATTCAGTGTCATTTGAATCTAATCCTTTTGAGTTAAATCTAATATGAATTAGATTTAGGAATTTAGATTCATGTCTTTTGAATCTAAAGGTTTTAAAAAATTTTATTAAGTCTAAATGTAAATTAGATTTAATGTTTTAGTCTTAATGTTGGTTGGATCTAAAGAACTTTGGTTAAGTCTAGTATATGTTAGATTTAGAGTCTTAAGTCCTGATGTCAGTTGGGCCTAAAGATTTAGTTGGGTTTGATTCAATTTGGATTGAATGTTGAGTTTAAGTTCAATATAGGTTGAACCTAAGGTTGATGTTTGACTTAAGTTTAACTTTGGGTTGATCCTAAGTTAAATGTTTGATTTTAGGTTCAATGTGGGTTGAATCCTAAGTTAAGGGATTTGACTTAATTTCAAATTTAGGTTGATCTTAGGTTGAAGGTTTGGTTTAGGTTCAATGTGATTTAAACATAAGGTTAAAGATTATTTTAAGTCCAATTTAGGTAGGTCATAAAGTTCATTTAGGTTCAATATAGATTGAACTGAAGGGTTTGAAATGGTTCCAAGTCCAATGTAGATAGGACATAAAATTAGTTTAGGATTGGTCCCAAGGAGTTGAAATGGTTCTAAGTCCAATGTGGGTAGGACTTTAAGGTTGATTTAGATCAAATGTAAGTAGAATCTAAAATTGGTTTATGTTTAATATGAATTCAACCTAAAGTTTGAAATTATTCTAAGTTTAATGCAAGTAGGAATTAAGATCAAATTAGGTTTTAAAGGTTTGATTTGATTTAAGTTGAAATTGGTTAAACCTTAGAGTTTGATTTGATTTAGGTTCAATTTAGGTTGAACCTAAGAGTTAGATTTGATTTAGGTTCAAGTTGGGTTAAACCTAAGAGTTTGATTTGATTTAGGTTCAAGTTAGGTTGAACTTAAGAGTTTGATTAGATATAGGTTCAAGTTAGGTTGAACTTAAGAGTTTGATTTGATTTAGGTTCAAGTTGGGTTGAACCTAAGAGTTTGATTTAATTTAAGTTCAAGTTGGGTTGAAACTAAGAGTTTTATTTAATTTAAACTTTAATTAAACCTAACATGGGTAATGTTTAATTAGCTTTACTAGATCTAGTTAGAGTTAGACCCAATTGGGGTTTATGTTGAATTAAACCTAATGTAAGTAAGGCTTAATGTGGTTAATCAGGTCTTATTAGGGTTAGAACTAATTGGGATTTATTTATCTTAAGCCTAGTGTACTTAAGGCTTAAATCCAATTAGCATTTAGATCTTATTAAGGTTTAATTGTCTTAAGCCTAATGTAAGTAAGGCTTAATGTGGTTAATTAGGTCTAATTAGGGTTAGAACTACTTAGGGTTAGACCTAACTAGGGTTTAGTTATACTTAAGCCTAATGTAAGTAAAGCTTAAAGAAATCAATCAAGAATAGTTAGGGTTAGACCTAATCAGAGTTTAGATTTCGTTTGGGTTCAATGTGCTGAACCCAAGGAATATAGATTTGACTTGAGTTCATTTTGTTGAACTTAAGGTTTAAATTAGTGTAGGTTAACTGAGATTCAATTAAGGTTAAATCTAAGGTTTAGGTTCAATTTGGGTTGAACCTAAGGTTTACATTGACTTAGGTTGAGTTAGGTCAATTTGGGTTGAACCTAAGATATAGGTTGAGTTAGGTTCAATATGGGTTGAACCTAAGGTTGAGGTTGAGTTAGATTTAATTTGGGTTGAATCTAAAGTTTATGTTGAGTTAGATTCAATTTAGGTTGAATCTAAAGTTTAGATTGACTTACATTCAATTTGGGTTGAATCTAAAGTTTTGGTTAACTTGGGTTGGGTTGGACCAAAGTTATAAGTTTGACTTAAGTTCAATGTAGGTTGAACATAAAATTTGGTTAACTTGGATTCATGTTAGGTTGAACATAAGCTATAGGTTTGATTTAGGTTTAATGTACGTTGAACCTAAAGTTTGTTGGGTTCAAAATAGATTGAACCTAAGTTTAATTTTGATTTAGGTTCAATGTATGTTGAACCTAAAGTTTGGTTAGGTTCAATTTGGGTTGAACATGAAGTTTGGTTGAGTTAGGTTCAATGTAGGTTGAACCTAGAGGTTTGGTTAGGTTCAATGTAGGTTTAACCTAAGGTTAGGTTAAGTTAGGTTCAATGTAAGTTGAACATAGAGGTTTAAGTTAAATTGAGTTCAAGTTGAATTGAACTTGAGTTATGATTTTGATTTAAGTCTAATTAAAGATAGACTGAATTAGGGTTTAAGGTTTCTTAAGCCTAATGTTAGTAAGACATACGAGTTAATTAAGTCTAATTAGAGTTAGGTTTAATTAGGGTTTAAGGTTACTTAAGCCTAATGTACGTAAGGCTTAAGAGTTAATTAAGTCTAATTAGGGTTAAACTTAATTAGGATTTAAGGTTTCTTAAGCCTAATGTAAGTAAGGCTTAAGAGTTAATTAAGACTAATTAGGGTTAGACTTTAATTAGGGCTTAAGGTGACTTAAGCTTAATGTAAGTAAGGCTTATAGATTAAACTTAATTAGGGTTTAAGGTTTCTTCTGCCTAATGTAAGTAAGGCTTATCAGTTTGTTGACCTCATTTTTGATGAGGTCTTCTCTTCTTCTCTTTAGTACTTAGGATCTAGCCTTAGGCTTTTCCTTTGACTATCTTAGAGGACTAGAATTGGGATCCACCATCTAGAATTTCAAACCACTTCTTAACACCACTGCAAACTCCACAAACTTGATTGTAGACCCCTAACCACCTAGAGGGTTGAGATCGAATGTGGAAGTTTAAAGGATGAGTTCCTATAGGATTCTTTGGCCTTAGGAGCCGCCTACAGGTGGCACTGAGTGCAGTGAAGGGTTGACTTACACACATACTACACCTATACACTACATTTTCACACACACCTCCTAAAACCACACCCATACCCAACTTGATCTCCGACTCATGAAGGTGATTCACATGGATGGTCGCTTAACCCACGAGCCGCTTGGCTAGAGGGTTAGGAACGACATAGCGGATGCCTCGAATGAGTCCCTTCATGGCTCATGTGGGCTTGATATGGCTTCATGGCTCAACCAAAATGATTTTATTTCACTTATATTCACCCGATCTTCAATTTTCCAAATTTTCAATTTTTGACCCACAGGACCCTACACACTGCTAACTACCCAAAACCACTCGAAATTACCCAAATTTTTCAAAATCCTCCAAATCACCCAAAATTCTTCAAAACCAATCCCAAATATTCCCACATTACTCAAATTGATCATCCATAGCCAAAAATACCAAAAATTCCAAAAATACCTCCCAATACGCTCCAAATACCCAAAATACCCCTCTTAGCCAAAAAATCCAAAAATTCAAAAAATTCCCAGAAAATTCCAGAAAATCCCAAATATTCCCAATTTCATTTTGTTCAACTACACCATGGGCCAATTTTGTCAATTTACCCCACTTTTATCAAAACCCCCAATTTGGACCCATGACCCAAACTTAGCCCAAACTCACCCAATTCAACTCCAATTAACCCCAAATCTTTTCTAAACCTTCCTTAACATCCCCATAAACAAAACACTAACATGATTTGCCCAAAATTTTGACCCAAACCCCACTCAAATTTAACCCCAAAATCAAAAGGCCCGATTTTGACCTAAACCTAAACCTAGCCCAAATAGACCCAAACCCCAAAATCAAAACCCAACCAAAGCCAAAACCTCTTTGAAACACTCCCATAAAAATTTCACAACATTTATTTTACATCAATTTCAACCCTAGCCCAAAATTGGCCCAAGTTAGACCAATTTGACCTACATTGGCCCATTTACCGAAATAAACCCAAATTCGACCCAATTCGAGCCCAAACCACCTTAAATCTATTTCAAATTACTCATGAAACATCCCTAAACCAAAACCAACAATTATTTGGCCCAACCTTTTACAAAAATTCTCATCCATGAACACATTCTTAAACTTAAAAGCCCGCTTCCCTTAAACCTTCCTAAAAGCCCATTTCCTTGAAAATTCAAAAGCCCAAATCATCCTAAAGCCCACATGACACTTCCCCTCATCATCCATTTGATCAAAATCACCTCTAAGTTTCAAAATCATCAATTAAACCATTCCAAATCAAGCCACATGTCAAATTACCCCCTAAATGCCAAATATTTCTAAAACCCTTTTTCATGAAACAAGTCGACCTTTTCCCGAAGCCAAATGGAGCCATGAACAAGCCATTCTCAAGCCACATGAAGCCATGAGGGCTTTGACTTGTCATTAGTCCATTTATGGCAAGAAGAGGGGGTTCTTTCTTAAACCTCCTTTAACCCTTTTTACCTTAATCATGTCGCACACTAAACCATGTTTAGCCACCTCATCATGGATGGAGACTTCACCACTCCTTCTAAGGCTGACCTAAATGATTCCCTCGGCTCAAAATCGAGCTTGGAAGGGTGCACCAAGCCCAAAATGGTGGGTTGACCCAAACCAAGCCAAAGTGAGCCTTCTCCCATTCCATTTAAATCAAACTCCTTTACACATGTCCATGGCCGATTGACCGCACTAAACCCGGCCACGACCACTCGAACAAGATGGTGACCGAGTGCACAGCCGGCCGGCCACCGGGCCGCCGGAAAACACCATGGCCGAGACCTTGGGAAGAGCCAAAAAATTCAATTCTCCCTTGCGACTTGTCTCGACCCAAATGAACGAGCATAGCTCTTCTTCTCCTCACCGAAGCAGGTGATCCGACCATACGAAACTGCGCAAAATCATCGCAGACTCTCCCCTACACCCAGTGCACTTGATCCCCACTGCAATTCCCCTGCCATTTCTTCTCTGTGAGCTCAATTTCAGAGTTGAAATTCCACCTAAAAACAGGACACTTCACCACAGTGAGGCAATCTCCAAATTGATTGGCTCTACACCTGCACAGGACCAAGAGAAGGAGTTTTCCAGTGAAAGCCCCCTCTCCAGGCCATCCAGTTGCTCCAGACTCCAAAGGTTGGAATCGGCCTTGGTGGAAATCACACACAGGCAATTCACCACATCCCCGGGCTTCATTCCTAACCTCCTGCGGCTCCAACGAACGTGCCGAGCATCTACGATCGAGGCTTCACCTCTCAGAGCCAAGATATGGATCAATTCTTCATCCCGAGCTTCTGAACATTCTCCATTTTAAATGAGTCGATTTCAATGAACATTAGCCGTATGGATGTGTTCGTCTCTTCAAGACGAATCCATAGAGCATAAGAACATAAAAATCCATGGAGAATCGAGTGAGATCTTAGGGCTAGAAGGTAGACGGCTCTCGGGTTAGGACGCTCGGGGACGATGAACGGATGCCGTTCATTCAATACACGCGCGGACGGACGGCTCGGATGGCGTCGGATCGGCGAACGGTACGTGAACCGCGGGGCTGCGTGGCGGCCGAATCGGAAGGCGGCGTCAAATGGGAGCGCGCCGCGTGGCTGTTCGGAGACGCTGAGGTTGACGCGGCGCCGATGTGGATAAGTAGAAAATTAGGGATTTTTCTGATTTATTTAAATACCAGAACTTCAAAAATCCATATCTTTGTGTAGAAAAATCACAAAAATAAAATAAAAATACCCTCTTGCTCGAGTGAACGAGAGGAGAATAATGTGGAAAAGAAATTAATTAATTTTGTCTAGTAATTTATTTTTAATTAATTATTTACTCCCTGCATTGTTTTAATTCTCCATGCATTCATACAATTCACCATGGCATGAGACCATAGGGCTTTTGAAGACTCTGAACTTGGGAACATTCCCTGAATTTTCCATGGTCAGAGGCCATCTCTGTGAAAAGTTGTTGATTTTTCAAATGCATGTGGCTGTTTTGAGTATTTTAATTCCAAAAATTAGCATGTTGTGAAATAAATTCTAGGAAAATTTGGTGATGTTCCTTATGACCAGAGAACCCTAGGAAAAATAGGACTTGAGTTAATTCACTCAAAATAACCCTAATTGGCTTAAACACCCAAAATAGACCCCTAATTAATTAGAACTAACTATACATCAAATTGACTTGAAATCAAATCTCCACTGACCTTTAGGATCAGAGGAACCCACCATAAAAGTTTGAAGTCAATTGGACTTGGTTAGCCATACTAAATGGGTTGATTAAGCCATTTAGTCATTTTAAACTTTAAAAATTCATAACTTTCAAAATACCTTTCAAAAATTTACCAAATTGGTTTTGGAGCCTCTCTGATATCAGGGGAATTTAAGAAAATTAAAATTTCAATTTTCTAAAAAAGTTAATTTTTTAGTATTATTTTAATATTTTAATAATTAAAAAATAATAAAAATCACAAAAATAATAAAATTCACCAAAATGTCATATTTTGAAATTTAATCACTTAGGAACAAACCCTATATTTTTCTCAGGTCTATTTAATGAGATATTAAATTTTAAAGCCCTAGGGTAATTTTAAAATTTAAAAAAAAATGTATTTTCTAGCATTTTCATTAAAATAATTACAATAAATCAAAGAAAAATCAGAAAATTGTAAAATTTGGTTCTCTGGAATCCTTGATATCAGAGAGAATTTTGAAAATTATAAAATTCATTTTTCAACTTATATTCTATTTTTAATTCAATTAATACTCCAGAACTTAAAATAATTCTAATAAATAAAATATAATTTAAAAAATCACAAAAATTGGTCCAAGTGGTCCTCTGGTCATTAGGAATGTCCCATAATTTTCTTAAGGACAGAAACTTTCCCTTGGTCATATCATTAAATTTTCCTTGGAAATCCTTATCTTCCACCAAAAATAATTACATAAATAAATTAAATACAGAAAAATCACATTTTCTCCTCTAATGTCTTTATTGACATATGAGTGAAGCCACATAAAAATTTCAAATTTATTTGAGCTCAATTTACTGAGTTATGAAATTGTTAAGCTTGAAGGGCAAAATGGTAATTAAAATTTTAACCCTTAATTAAAACTTTAGGCTTAATAAAATCAAAGAGTAAAATATTTGATCTTAACCTGATTTGGATGATTGAATTTTAAATAATTAAAGGGTAGAAACCTATTAAACAATTCAACAATCATTAAAATGAATTTTAATTAAAATAATTAATTAAATTTGGAAGAATAATAAAATTGGAATTATTAAAATAGGGATATTATTAGGAAGAGATTTATTCTTTAATCTAAAGATCCCTAAATTAATCATCTCAATAATATTTAATTCTTAATTAAAATGGTAATTCAAATTTAAGTTTAAAAATGTTAAAAGACTACTATCATTTAAATTGAATTAAAGTTAAATTATTAAACTCTTTTTAAATTTTCAATTAAAATTAAAATTAAAAATAAAAATTAAATTAAATCAAAATTAAATCAAAAAAAATATAATAATAATAAAACTAAATTGAATTGAATAAATAAATTAAATTAAATTAAATTAAATTAAATTAAATTAAAAAAATAAAAAAAAATAAATATAATTAAATTAAATTAAATTAAAACAAATTAAATTAAATTAAATTAAAACAAATTAAATTAAATTAAATAAATTAAATTAAACCAAGTTAAATTAAATTAAATTAATTCACATCAAGTTAAACTAAATTGGATTAAATCAGAATTAAATTAAAATTAAAACTAAACTAAACTAAATCAAATTAAATCAAATCAAAATTAAATTAAATTAAATTAAATGACATCACCTAAGACATGAAGAATTCAAAATAAATCTAAAACAACTTGAACACTATTCCAAACTTAAATCCATTAACTAAAATTAAATCATAAACCACTTGAACATCCATTTGCCCTCAAAAGCTCGTGATGTCATAACTCTTAAAAGGAGCGTTAAGTGAAGTGTTACTTCATTCATAGGATATTCAAATGTCCTAGTTCACCTGAGCAAGACAACAAAACTTAAACTCTCGGACGATTAATTCATTTGTATAATTAAATTCATTTGGACTTAAAACAATCCTAGAAATATTGAAAAGATGTTTAAGATTCGTCTTAAGCACTTCCTCGATATGATATGATATTTATAAGAACAATTGGACTTAGTTGTTCTTTGATGAAGAAAATCGTCCTCGAACTAAAACACAAGAACACTAGACGTCATAGGAGATGACTAGCTATAGGATTAGGAACTTGGTAGAAAACCATAACCCTTCCCTTAGCTTTACTAGGAACTTACTTTAAATGCTTAAATATTCTAATTGTGTTTTAAGTACGGCTTAGGATGACGGGAAGACCCTCCAGGTACGCTTTTATTTTATTGCGATTTACTTTACTGCAATTTATTTAATCGCGTTGCACTTTACCTTTCTTACATGATAAACAACAGTTGCATGAAAACCTACCCCTTTAGGATAGAAACCAAAACTGAAACCCATAACTAAATTAAAAGACACTACGAAGATAAAATTCACCACCACAACATTCAAAATATAAGATAACTCAAAATTTAATCACAAACGGAACAACAAAACTACAACTACAACTAAATTAAAACGTCTCATTGAATGATCGGGAATACCTCGGATGATGTAACCCACGTGTTGCTAACGGGATTTCCACGGTCTAAATGAAAGTGCGGAACTCATTTAATTGAGTTTAGCAAATTCATACTGGACTAAGTGAATTCGATGAAAATAACGGTGCTTGGGATGACGGAACCGTGGGATCTTAATCGATTCGTTTAATCAACTTTAAGATCTGTTTTAATTAAAATATTAAAGACACATGGAAATTAAGACTTTCTCTAAAACAAAACACTTCTCTCATCTCCTGATTTATGCCTTCTACAACTAACCCTCTGCAACAACAAGGAGATCGGGGCATGGTGGGCAGCACGACCATCGTCATCAGCAAAACATGAATCTGCTTCAGCAAAACTTTTCTTTAGTTTAAACAATCAACTCATAGGACTTCGAGGTAGTTTGCCTAGTGCAACATAAATCCTCAACTCTTCGTTAGGCATTTGCATGATCATGTCATGTAAATTAAGCCCTAACCGGTCTTAGGACTCCGAGGTAGTCGTTTGGTACGACATAAACCCTCACATCTTCGAGGCTATTTGTATGATTTTATCATACAAACATAAGTCCTAACTAATTAAAATTGGCAAGATCAAAACATTAAATAAACATTAGGACTTTCCTAAATTCAAGCCAAATAATAGGATAGTCGGGAAATTACCGAAGTTCGCTTCGAATCTGTGATTTCTCCTACCTTTCTTCCTTTGGATTCTCAAAATATAATGTTCAAAATTTGATCCATCCCCTATTGAAATCCCAAAATTCAATCCCTTGAAAACTTAAACTTTGAAATTCTTGAGAGCAGAACTACTGATTATTATCGAGAGTTTTCTTAGGTGATTCCCGTCACTTAAGATGTAATTAGCTATAGGGGCTTGCCCTTATAGGGAACTTTAAGAACCCGGAGTAATATAAACCTCGCTTAATTCATTTATATTAAGCGAGGGAACTTGTCGGCTTATAAAATTGGTTCGCGGACCAAACGGATGTCACAAATCTTCTAGTTTATTTAATCGAGCCCCATCATCGAACAATGTGTACATTCATCGGGATAGATACACGGTTTGTGATGTGGTGCTCGTTTATATAAACTATTCGGGATGTGAGATCAGTTTGATTTCATAAAATTTCCAAATTTAAAATTATTCTCAAAATCAAATACTACTTTTCAAATTATCTATTTAAATTAAATTAAAATTCGCCGACAATTTCTGTAGGTGACCCCCTTTTTCAAAATACAACACTCAACCTAAAAACATGCCGACAATTTCTGGCGACTCCGCTGGGGAATAGTTCCTCTCTCCATTTTAATCAAATAGTTACGCTCTCGAAAATCGGTAGTGTATCCATGTCCACTAATGGATCAAACTACCCTTCTTTCCGTTGGAATATTATGTTCATTTCTACCTTGAACGAGTATGGCCAACATTCTCTCGGATTTAGGAGCCACTTGTTTAGACACCCCTAAACAGAGAGGTTCCGAGATCCTTTTACCTCATTTACGAGGTGGGGTGGACCCCCAATAGGTGTTAGTTTAGGAGTGATCCTTCGAGTCGAGAAGTCTTGCATAAGACTTTCTTTTCCTTTCTAATTACGAATCAGATTCATTACCTTCTCTACACCTTTGAACATTCCGTTCTAAATAAACAAACCCTTTAATGAATGACTCTTTTAATAAATATACATGAACAAGAATGTGTTCGGACTCTTTTTGATTCCTTTCTTTTTGTCCTGATGAGAAGAAGCATAACTTGGGATCGACAATCGAATCTACCTTGCGAAATGGAAGCCCCAAAACTGATTTTCTCCTTCACCAATGGACTGAACTTCGCTGTTTACAAGGATGACCTGCCCGACAATGGGATCATTCGGTTTGGACAAGGATTCGAGAATACAAATGTCAAGATCGCTGACGTTACCCTTTTTGCACTGATGGACAAAGTGTCAGAAACTGAGAAACCCATGATTGAGTTCAACCTTAAATCAACTCAAGAATTTCCCCCTCTGCAAAGGGTTCCAGTGAGAGGAGTACCGTTGTCCATAGAAGGAGCGTATCTCTACCCCCATCGGTCTAGTCGTCTCTGCACCTACCCGGCTCCATCGAGCCGAAGGGGAAGGAAGTCCGAATTTGTAACGAGCATGTTACCGTGGAGGGTACTGATTTCCGTGCAAGACCTTCTATTTTTGAAATTGGGTCCGGCTCGAGGGTTCCACCCTAACATAGACTCGGAGGAGAAACGAGGCGGGAAGATTGCCGGAAAGGCCGGAGGCTGCCGAAGTCGCTTTCCAGAAGAAATTCCGAGTACACATCACTACATGAATACATACCATTGTACGAGTATACACCCCTTTTGGAAGGGAGTAGATTCCATCCCCTTTCCGCCTCGGCTGACGAGAAAAATGTCCGCAGGATTGCTTCTACGTTACCTCGACCCGCATACTATAGTGACAACAGAAAGAAAAGGGCTAGGGTTGCACCACTTGCCCGACTACAGACTGTGATTGAGAAGTTAGCAAAGAAAGAAAGATGCCCTGTATCGGAAATTTTAAGAAGGATAGGGCGGGTGCCGGCCAAATCCCGTCTTGGGCCGCGAGTAGAATCTGCTATCGCTGCAGAAGAGCCTAATAAGAAGATGAAGGCTAGTCCACTTGTTGTTGTTTCAGGTTTACAGATCAGGGAGGATACCACCTTCCGACATTCGGTCGACGGACCATCCGGTCCTGCAGCCTTCTACCGCTAGAAGGATGGTATGGCGTCCCACTACCGGCCGATTAAGATCGAAACAACGACCGAAAAGGAAAGTCTCGTCGGGAGACTTGAGTCCGAAGAGAGTGCTACCGCAGTAAAGGGGACTCATGAAAAAGAAACTCGACAGTTATCACATGACAATTGCGAGGATGTACGGAAAAGACCTCTAGAAGACACTATGGAAAAGTTAAGGACTGATATTCGGCGACTAGCAAGGGAAAGAGAAGAGAAGTTCGGAGATGAAGTTGACTCGTCAGAGTTCATGGATGATGAGTATGCAGAAATTAACATGGTAGAAACACGAGCTTCGTTAGCTTCACAAGGTGCCCCTGCAGCCGCAGAGAGAGAGGAGCCGAAAGTAATGAGAAGGCAGCTTCAAGAGAAAGATGATACGATTGCCCAAATGGCAAAAAGGATGGAAGAGATGGCTTTAGCCCTAGCCACTCTCCGAGTCGGGTTCAACCCCAAAGAGAAACACCCGGAAGTTATTCACATTGTAGACGGAGGAAAGGAGATTACATCCGTCAACGGGGATGATCGATTAAAGAAGGATGCAACACAAAGCATGATTCGGAGAAGGATATCAAGAGCTTGGTGGAACGGCGAGTGCGAGAAGCCTTGGCACAATCAAAGAGCGGAACATCCATTCGGACGAGTAGACCTTACCGGAAGAATTCGACGACGTTCAATATCCGAAAGGCTTTGTACCACCTGCGTTCAAAACCTTTGATGGAACCGGAAACCCTCGGCGGCATGTTGCACATTTTCGTGCCGGTTGTTGCAATGCGGCGGAAGTGATGCTTTACTCTTCCGACAATTTGTCGACGACTGTCGGGGATCGCCTTTGATTGGTATGCGGAATTACCAAACGGTTCGGTAAAGACATTTTCGGAATTAGAGAACCTCTTCATCGAGCGATTTGCCGAAGCTCGGCACCACATCACTATAGGTGATTTAGTGGTAGAGAAGCGAAGCCGAACGAAACTTTGGTGGACTACATACTTCGATGGAGGAACCTAAGTATGAAGTGTGAGCCACGATTACAAGAACGAGCATGCGATCGGCATTTTACTAAAAAGCATCCATGGCCCGATAGCACTTCTCCTCGAGGATTTACTTATTAAGACTTTCGAGAAGTTGTTAAGCAAGGCCGGAAGCTTGCAAGAGGAGGCGAAGCAATTGAGTTTCACCGATAAAACGGACAAACGAAGCTCGTGAAAACTTTTGAAAAGAAGTACGGGATCATCGCGGCGGTCGATAAAGGCAAGCAACCGATACAAATATCGTCGAACGACCGCGAGCAACCTCGACGGAGTACCGGCAGCCCAGGCCCGGTTATCGGTCATCTCGACGGTATGAACAACCGCCTCGTCCACAACGTACGCTAAGGGAGCTTACGAGCGGGGAGTATCCGTTCAAGAATGAGGCGATGCCGAAAATATTCCGCGGTTTGATGAAGACTCCGGATTTCCAACTGCCGGAGCCTAAAAGACCGGAAGAAGTCGACAAGAGAGGTGATCCCGACTTTTGCCCTTACCACCGGATGCTTGGGCACAAAATAGAAGATTGTATTACCTTCAAGAGTTGGCTCAACGACAATCTTCGAAAGGGGAATATAACGATCCCGAAAGAATACATGAAGGAACTCCAGAAAGGAGGTTCCTTCAATGTCATCTCGACGGATTTCATTGCTCTGATAGATCCCTATGCGACTGATGATGGATGGACTACCGCTTGGACAAAGTCTTCGAAGAAGATTTTAGATCACATCCAAACCGCTTCGGTGCAAGCCTCAATTCAAAGTTTGAAAACTGTCAAGCCGGCGCTATCACTTGCGATAAAAGAACCACCTCAACAAGAGACGGCTGAAGAAAAGAAGAGAATTAACAAAGAAGAGAAGACCGAGGCACCTAAGGCTAGACTAGGGGTTGCTTATCCTAGGATAGTTGTTTCCAATTCGGGGGAGAAATTCCTCGAACCCCTGACTCTGTATGATTATTTGCTCACTCCGGTGGGATCTTATAATGATGAGGGTTATGGCGTTGGCTACGTTTTGACTGTTTCTAACGATTACATAACTAGCGACAATCAACCTAATCTGGACGTCGATTTCGATACAAATAATAATTCTCGAATCATACACGATCTCGACGATCACGATGACAAAGAAGACATCCACCGGGAGGCTACGAGAGTTCAACGAGCAACGAATCTATTTGCGAGTTTCGAGGAGCTCCGGTCATGATAGAGTTAGAGCCTTCGGACTCCGAAGCTAATCCCGAAGAATCCGTCATTCTAATTCGAAGGAGACACCAGCAAACTCAATGCTAAACTTAGAAGAAATCACGAAGTCGACTTAAGAAGTGGAAGAGTTCTACCTCCGAGAATGGGTCCAAAAGACAAAGGAAAGCGAGTGGTTGTTCGGGAAGAACCAACCCAGACGGAAGAAATACCCATTCGAGAAGAAAACGAGGCACATGAAAACAAAGTGGACTACAACGTGCTAGCCCATCTTAGGAAACTACCGACCAAGCCGAGCATCTACGACGCTCTCATCTTATCAAAAGAGATGAGAGAAGCTCGATCGAGGCTCTACTCGATCCGAAATTTGCTTAGCTCGAATGGCCGGAGAGTCCTTAGATGAGGTTTGCTCGTTAAAGGAACGACGAGGTGTTACCTTCACGGACAACGACCTACTACTTGGGACGACGAGACCACAACCGACCAGTTGTACATTTCGATTACAATTGGGAAGTTTACACTCTCCGGAGTATTGGTGGATCCGGGAGCATCAATCAACATAATGAATCTTCGAACGCTAGCATACTTGGAAATTGATGCCCGCGAGCTCGAAGCGGACAAAATGTTATTAAGAGGATTCGACCGGAAAGGAGAAAGAGCCCTCGGATCAATAACACTTGCTAATGAAGACCGGTGACTTAGCAAAGACAACCGCGAAATTTCACATAATTGATTCGAAACATCGTTCAACGCTCTCTTGGGCCGACCATGGATACATGAAAACCGGATGGTACCATTATCTCTACATCGATGCATCAAATACTACGATGGAGGGGAACGAGTGCATCAAAGGTGACTTGCGACCGTTCTCCGTACATGAAATCGGAATCCATGAAGATGCGGCTTATTATGCACCTCCGAAGAAAACAATCTTCTCCGGAAATACCATAACAAATGAAGCGAAAGAAATTTGGGACGACGAAGAACACGAAGTGCTAGTCCAACGGTCACTCACCACTCCCTTACGGCGAGATGGTGAAGGTTTCTCCACAACTCGCATCCGAGGACGAGGCGGGGACGAGGTCGTGGCGAGACGTTAGGACGATTGGATAGAGGAAACCGACCATCAATGTTGATTGGGAAGATAGTTCGAAGAAGAAAAAGAAATCAAACAAGAAGCGACGACAATAAGTCGGAAGAAGCCGCAATTCGAATCCCTCTCGAAGATGAAAGAAACGAAGAATATAAATCGATGTACGAGAAGATTAACCACTATGTACATACTATGACCCTGACCCCGATCCATTCTAATAAGATCGAGGGTATGGAGGTCAAAGAGGTACGTAGCGGTGGTGTAAAGCCCATCAAATTCTACCGTGGTGCTCCTTCCTCCAAAGCCGAAAATGATGTACAATTTGAAGATGCTACTTCATCGAATTAATGGAATTGCCTTTTGAGTGGTACTCTCCATGTGTTCAAAATTTAATTCGGCGTGGTTTCTTACCTCGACAATGGACGAAAGGTCGATCACAACATTTCGAAAAATTATGGAATAACTCCGGTCGTCCACCCAATGCAAAATATGGTCTCGGGTTCGGCACAGTAGGATCAGTTGACGATACTGAATTTTGCATGGTTGTCACTTGCGAGTCTAATGAAAACTGCATGGAAACTACAAAAGAACTCGAAGATTTACAAATTGGAGATGCTCCACCAGAATTCGAAGAAGAGATCAAATCTACAATAGATGAGTTAACGGAAGTTAACTTAGTACTAGCGAAGAACCTAGACCTACCTTTGTTAGCTCCTTACTCGATAAAGAAGACTCCGAAGAAATAATTAAGTTATTAATGGAATTTAAAGACTGTTTTGCTTGGAGCTACGATGAGATGCCGAGTTTAGCTCCGGAGGTCGCGATCCATAAGCTAGGGGTGGATCTCGCTACATTCCGAGTCGGACGAGGTCCCGAGAAGAATGCGTCTAGAAATCGAACAACAAGTCATAAGCTGAAGTTAAAAAGCTAATGGACGCTAAATTTGTCCGTGAAGAACAATACCCGACTTGGTTAGCCAATGTGGTACCGGTCGGGAAGAAGAATGGTCGGATCGGAATTTGTGTGGATTTCGAGAGATTTAAACAAGGCATGTCCGAAAGATGAATCCCCTCTACCGATCCCGGAATTAATGATCGACATTGCTTCAACACATGAAATATTCTCATTCATGGATGGATCTTCCGGATACAACCGGATAAAAATGGCTCCGAGAAGATGAAAAACTTACGGCATTCGAACGCCGATCGGAGTATATTGCTACACGGTGATGCCATTCGGACCGAAGAACGCGGGAGCGACCTACCGGAGAGCGATGACAAGAATTTTTGATGATCTCATCCACAATCAAGTCGAATGCTACGTGGACGATGTGGTCATCAAAAGCAAAGTAAAGGAAAACCACTCGTATGATTTGAGAATTGTTTTCGAACGATTAAGGCAATTTAACCTTAAGATGAATCCCTTAAAATGCGCCTTCGGCGTCACCTCGGGAAATTCTTAGGATTCGTTGTTCGACATCGTGGAATTGAAATCGACCCGGAAAAGATTAAAAGCTATCTTAGAAATGCCACCTCCCGGAACCTTAAAACAACTACGATCTTTTCGAGGGAAGATGGCATATCTTCGACGCTTTATCTCAAGCTTGTCGGGTAGGTGTCGGCCTTTCTCGGCACTAGTTAAAAAGGACGCCAAATTTATTTGAAAAGAGAAATGCCGAGAGGGCCTTCGAGGACATTAAACAATATTTAATGACACCTCCTGTCTTAGCGAGCCCCGATCTCGGAGTAGACCGCTAATACTTTATACCGCGGCTTTAGACGACTCTCTCGGAGCCTCGTTAGCCAGGGTCGATGATGAGGGTAAAGAAAATGCTCTTTATTACCTAAGCCGTCGTTTTCTGCCGACGGAAATAAGGTATCCCGCAATTGAAAAGCATTGTTTGGCCACGATCTTCGGCTGCACAAAAGCTCGGGCATTACATGCTTTCTCATAAAGTCGACTCGATTTCGAAATTTAATCCATTACGATACTTGATGACCCGCCCGACGCTTTCGGCGGACTTGCCGGATGGTCGATGGTATTATTGCAATTTGATATAACTTTCGTGCCTCTTCGTGCCGTAAAGGGACAAGTCCAACGGACTTCCTTGCGGCACACCCTTTGCGGCGGAATCGCCTCTCGATGACGACTTGCCGGATGAACAAATAATGAACCTAGAAGACCATGATGATCGACGTTGGGAATTATATTTTGACGGAGCATCTTCGGTACATAAAGACGAAGAATCGCAAGTGATAGTGCCGGTAAGGCGGGGATCGGATTAATCTTTATAACACCGGAGCGGGGGATGTTAAGATACTCCTACCACTTGACGGAGCCATGTACGAATAACGAAGCGGAATACGAAGCCCTCATAACGGGACTAGAATTAGCTATTCAAATGGGGATAACGGACATCAACATCTACGGGGATTCACAATTAATCATTCAACGGATCGCCGGACGATACAGAATTTTAAAACCAAGACTCGAGCAATACTTCTAGTATGCCATACAATTTGTTGGAACAAATTCCGAATGTGACAATCTACAAAATTCCCGAAAGAAAACGCTTTAGCGGATGCGCTAGCCCGTCTCGCAAAAGAATTTGCTCGTTTGCAAGATGAATCGGTGGAAGTGTCGGTTCATGGACGTCGGGTCCTATCACGGCTCGACATAGACACAATACACAAATCGAAAAGGAAAAAGGAGCGATTGCGGCGGTGACGAGAGAACACAGAAGATTGGCGACAACCATTAATAGACTACCCGCAAACGGGAAAACTACCGGACGATAGGTAATTAGCCCATCGGATCGAGAAAGAACTCGTCCTACGCATTAATAAACAACACATTATACGGAAGGTCTTTTGATCGAATGTGGCTAAGATGCCTAAGCGGGTCCGAGGCCCGTGAAATTGTTAAAGAGGTACATTCGGGACTCCGTGGCGCTCACCGGTCGGGTCCAAAGATGAAAATGAAAATTAAAAGACTAGGGTACTACGGCCCTCGATGATGACCGATCGCATGAAAATCGCCGAGAGCGTCATCGGTGCCGAGTGCACGGAGTGGTTCTGCACCAACCTCCAAATGTGCTACATCCAGACAATTGCATCGTGGCCATTTGAATGTTGGGGCACGGATATAGTGGGTCCAATAGAACCACCGTCGTCAAAAGGACATCGCTTCATTCTTGCGGCTACATATTACTTTTCCCGAGTGGGCGAGAGGCGGTTCCACTCGGAGAAGTGAAAGCACACCACGTGCTACGGTTTTTAAGAACCAAGTTGTCTACCGTTTCGGGGTGCCGCGCGAGATCATCTCGGATAATGGGTCGGCATTCGAAGCACGCAAATCAACAATTTTGTCGGGAGACATGGAATCGGCGGCGATATTCGACAATTTACTACCCGAGAGCGAAACGGCCTTGCTGAGGCTTTTAATAAAACTCTCGTTCAAATTTTAAAGAAAACCTTGGACGATAATAAGAGAAATTGGCACGAGAAGTTGTTAGAAGCCTTATGGGCCTACCGGACAACCTTCGAACTCCTACTCGAAGCTACACCTTACGCTGCGGTGTATGGGTCCGAGGCGATGTTACCCTTAGAAGTCCGAGCTTCCTTCACTCGGGATTGCGATTGCAAACAAACTCACGACGAGAAGAGAATGCCAAATTACGACTAGAAGAATTGGAAAGCCTAGAAGGGAAAAGACTTGCGGCGCGACGAGAATTTAGAATTATACCAAGCTAAGATGGTTCAAGCCCATGACGGACCGGAGTCCGCCCGAGAACCTTCAAAGTTGGTGATTTAGTTCTCGTTCTCGAAAGACCTATTCTTGCACACCGCAAGATAGGAGGAAAATTTGAACCCACTTGGGAAGGACCGTTTGTGGTTGAGGCGATCTACTCGGGAGGCTCCTACCGGCTAGTGAGCTGCCAAGGAGAACGACATATGCTTCCGATCAGATGGACGATACTTGAAAAAGTATTACGCTACTCGATGTTTCGAAGGAATGAATTTTCCATCCCTAGAAGCACAGGTGAAGTAATTACTTGTGACTGGGTCCGAACCCAAAATAATAAAAATGTACTAAGATAAATAAAATCATGATAATAAAGTTTTCCTTGTTGTCTCTCTTCCAAATCAAAATCTCTTTCCTGATCTTTTCCCACTTCATTCTTGTTGAATATAAAAATAAAAATTTTTGTCTTTAATAAACATTTTCTTAATGTTCTTGTTCTTAGTACAGCCCCTGATCCTTTTCCTTGTCTTTTCGCAGGGAAATGTCGAGCGGGCGGTTGGTCTCGAACTTTAGAAATGGCGTAAGCCTTGCACTCGATGAAAAGAGGGTGAAAGATGGAGCGATAATAGAGATTGACTCGGACTTCGCACCGGCGGGCCCGCAATACGAGGAAAGTGGCCGGGTCCCAGATTGACGAGAGGAATTGCCCGGTCCGAGACGGTAATGAAAGTGGGTGGCCCGAGCCACGATCCGGCTGATAGAAAAGAAAAACGGACAGCCGAAGAAGACAAGAGAATCGAATCCGTAGTCTCTACGGCGGAGGGCGAGCTTGTCGGCGCCGCGCCCACGAAACTCGGGAAGTACGAAGAGCTACTCTCACGACGAACTCAACGGAGAAACAAAAATCGCCGTATCCGCGAAGATGCTAACTAAATTAGCAACGGACCGGCGCGACGAGGAAGTTGCTACTGCCGGTATATATGCTTCGAGGATACGGTTCGCCGGGAACCCGAAGAAAGGAGACCGGCTCCGGGACGACGAAGAGACCGGAGAAATCTCGAGAGGAACGGAAGAAAGAAGGCTATTACGCCACCGGATGAAGCCACCGGTGATGCATGACCTTGTTGCGAAGCGACCCCGGAGGATGTCCCGACGGACATCATCCCCGAGGAGCCGAGGTATGCAGGAGAACGTGAAGGGATTGAGCCATATATCCCACAGTACGTCACCAGGCCTCGTCATTTGCAAATTATTCCAGAATACGAGTTAGAAAGAATTCAGAATGTCCAGAAGAAAACTTTTGAATACTTCGAGAGAATCAGAGGCAGGAGGATCAATATACTTGAAGGCCTCGAGCTACATACAGACGTGTTTTCAGAATATGAACAACAGCAAATCGTGGACTGCATCCGGGATTTGAAAAAGATGGGCGGCGAGGTCGCTTAAGAGAAAACACTTACTCGGAACCCCGGAGATGGATGCCGGGGAAGGGGAGAATTACAATACAATGTGGATGCTACTATAACTTCGCAGAAGACAGGAAGGGAAACCCACCAGGGATACTCCGTCATGGCCAGGTGGATCCAATGCCATTAGTCATTAAAAGGATGGTAAAAAGAATGATAACATGGGGGGTATTGCCAGCAGATTGCATACCCAACAGTTGCATCATCAACATTTACAAGAAGGGTGACTGTATACCCCGCACATAGATCACCACGACTTTGTCAGACCTTTCTGCACAGTTTCTTTTCTGAACGAGTGTAATATCATGTTCGGATCTGACCTCCGGATAGCGAGCCCGGGTGAGTTCCGAGGGCCGATAAAGATACCATTACCGGTAGGTTCCGTCATGATGCGAAGGGCAACGGAGCGGATGTCGCTAAGCATTGCATACCGGGAGTACCGGTGAAGCGGATCTCGAGTTACTTTCGAAGGATGGACGACAGGAAAGCACCTTACCACTTCCAGCCGGACCCGGAGTTAGAGAGCCTTCGGCCTTACGAGCCGTGAGTTACATGGAAAATATCACACCTCCAACGTACATCCATACGGCATCCTTGCCGAGGATGGCTTGGAAGGTGATGTTATTGACCATGTACCTCACTTATTCAGACATGGATTTTTGACAGATACCCTTTTGGATGGATCGACAAAGATCATACATAGTCCGTTTTGAGTCTATATGGATTGTATGAGATGTATTCCAGATCGAGTTGTACGATGTATCTTCAGCATGATTGGAATGAAAGTGACCATGTCACAATTTTGGCCTTCACCTCTTTTGTGCAAATTGACTGGGAAACGCCATTAAAAGTTAAATAAACTTCGAACAAAGAACAGAAAAGAAACAAAAAGAATAAAAGAAAACTTTCCTTAAAAATCTAAAAAATGATAAACTCCAAATTCACGATAAAATAAAATTTGAATCGTTAAAAGACAAACAAAATGACCACAAAATCTCGATCAAATTTCAAATTCAATCTTTCCAAATTTCAAATCAAATCTCAATCAAATTTCAAATTCAATCTTTCCAAATTTCAAATCAAATCTCAATCAAATTTCAAATTCGATCTTTCCAGATCTCACATCAAACCTCAATCAAATTCAAACTTACCCTTCCAAATCTGAAATCCAATCCGTTCTACTCTCTCCCTTGTCTGGGATGGAAGCGGTTGATTCCATTGACACGGATCGAATCTGATGGCGAAGAACCATATCCAATCCAAACCAGCAACTTTCAATCAACTCTTCTGAATGGGATATGTAACATTTACATATTCCCTCCTAATCTATTTCCTTCCATGAAAGTCTTTTACAACTTTCATGAAATTCCCGAAACACTAAAATTCCACTCTTTAAATCAACACTACAAATCGTTGCAAAATCAGTTACCAATCAAAATCAAATTCTTGAGGTTGAGGATTTTACATCCGATACCGCACTCGCTTTAGGATTCTTTCCTATCGCACCTGAAATACATCAAAATCAAATTCTTGAAGTTGAGGATTTTACATCCGATACTCGCATTCGCTTTAGGATTCTTTCCCTATCGCACTGAAATACATCAAAATCAAATTCTTGAGGTTGAGGATTTTACATCCGATCTTGCACCTGCTTTAGGATTCTTTCCTATTGCATTGAAATACATCAAAATCAAATTCTTGAGGTTGAGGATTTTACATCCGATACTCGCATTCGCTTTAGGATTCTTTCCCTATCGCACTGAAATACATCAAAATCAAATTCTTGAGGTTGAGGATTTTACATCCGATACTTGCATCGCTTTAGGATTCTTTCCCTATTGCACTCGAAATACATCAAAATCAAATTCTTAAAGTTGAGGATTTTACATCCGATCTTGCATCGCTTAGGATTCTTTCCCTATTGCACTGAAATACATCAAAATCAAATTCTTGAAGTTGAGGATTTTACATCCGATACTGCACTGCTTTAGGATTCTTTCCCTATTGCACTGAAATACATCAAAAAAAAAAATCAAACTTTTTGGGGTTGAGGATTTTACATCCGAGACTGCACTGCTTTAGGATTCTTTCCCTATTGCAGTGAAATACATCAAAAAAATCAAATTCTCGAGGTTGAGGATTTTACATCCAATACCGCATTGCTTTAGATTCTCTTCCTATTGCAATGAAGCACACCAAATCGAGCTCTTGAGGTTAAGGATTTTACATCCAATAGCACATTGCTCTGAGATCTCTCCTCATTATAATGATTCAATCCAATCAATTCAATTTTCTTTTGAGGTTGAGGATGTTACATCTAAAACCACAAAATTTCAATTTTCATTTCAAAACAAATCCCTTCAAAATTAATCTTTACAAAACTTCAATCTAAATTGAAACTCAAGTTAAAATCTGAACTCACACATCAAAACTTAAAATGAAACAAAATTTAAATCGAAATTTCCCCAGATCATGTGATTTGGGACTCACCTCCTTTTCCCTTCCCCAGCGAGAGTTCAGGAATCTCCAGTCTTTAAGATATACTTGACACTCCCCAGCGGGAATTCTTCTACTTCATCCCAAGTATGTCACTTGGACATCTGTGTTGGTTTTATTGATCTTTTCGGTCAATGCCGATACGCGCGGTGTGCTTGGTTAGCACACCACACCTATCGGGGTCCATTTGTTGACCTCATTTTTGATGAGGTCTTCTCTTCTTCTCTTTAGTACTTAGGATCTAGCCTTAGGTTTTTCCTTTGACTATCTTAGAGGACTAGAATTGGGATCCACCATCTAGAATTTCAAACCACTTCTTAACTCCCTGCAAACTCCACAAACTTGATTGTAGACCCCTAACCACCTAGAGGGTTGAGATCAAATGTGGAAGTTTAAAGG